>CM033998.1:13466276-13493348 GCA_019603395.1 Cyrtorhinus lividipennis | reverse complement strand
ATCTCAGTATTTTCTCCTTTCTGTCGTCATAGTTTTTCACGACTTTGCTCGAGTAGTAAAAGGTCGGGGAAAATGTTATCGCTCGCGCTTGGCCCGAGAAAAACTGTCGCGGTTTGCTCTTTTTTCCATTCTAAAATTGTTTTTCCATTCATTTTCTGCATGTTCTCAAGCAGTTTGGAAACTTTTTTTCCCCCAAAAGTACGAAAAAGTACGCCTGAAATCAGTCGGTCAGATCTGCTGATCACTTATCAACTCGTTCTTGAGATCTATATTAATTCTCCTCACCCCACCTCCCTCAATTGATATTCTGAAAGACTGAGTGAATCCTTGAGAACGTTTTGTCATCAATTCTTTTTGCTTCCTCTTTGTGTTTGCCACCTCTTGACCCTAGCGAAATGCAAGACGAAGGGCTAATTACAACAAACACACTCGAGAGGCGTTTTCCTTTCGTGCATTTTGATAAAATTCACTCAACGTGGGAAAGAAAACTACCTCACCCGTGTTAACCTCCTTTTTTTTTTATCGTTTTGAGTCAACGTTTGGCTTCACCAGCGTTCAAATATTTGTCCGAAAAAGGGAAAAGTTTCTCTCTTCGCCACCCTCACTTTTTTTTAACGTTGATTTTTCTTCAATAAGAGTAGAATTGACAGAGAAAAAAGCAATTCTTTTTGTAAAATTACCATCTCGAATACAATTTCTCCCAAATGCAATAAGTTCATGTTACATTCGTGCTCACCAAGCGAAAATCATCCGGAATGCAATGAACATCCCGATCCATGCTTGTGCCACTTATTTATCACCTTGACCATACAAACGAACTCATCTTCACAATTTGGCATACCTAACAGAGAGATCTAAAAAAACGAATTATTTGACCAGCGAGTTCCTTTATTATCAATCCCGTCGTCAGATAGTTATAGTCTTAGGTACCCTTAGTAATGCGTAACCGGCAAGTATATGTATGCTTGCTATGTAATATGTTTGCTACTCATACATTAACATTTCCTCGGGCAGGTACAGATTACTACAAGAACAGTCTCGCTGAAAAAAGAGAAGCATCAGCGGGGAAAAGAGAGGAAAAAGGGATTTTACGAGCGGAGGATTACCGGAAACGTTTATGAGCAAAACCCAACCAAAAACACCCTTGGAAGGCAGTAATCTCATTAAAGTTGTGCAGGAAAAAAAAGGCATCACAAGAAGGGGCGGGGAGAGAGCGAGAAGGAAAATAAAGAGATATGGAGAAGGGCTGAACCAAAGAAGGAGGCGAAAAGGCATAAATAATTCAAGTCGAAGGTGGAATAGAACGTGACAAGACTTGCAGAGCATTACTTTATTTATTTCCCGAAGAAAACGACCGAGACTGGAGGGGGAATTTGATCCTCAGACCCCTTAGCACACCCCTCCTTTCACCCCCCTGTACCAGCAACCAACCGAGGAATTCTCCTTCTTACTATTCCTCTTAAATTTATCGCGGTGGGGAAAGGGGATTCCTACGGGGTTTGCAGGGATTTCCAACGCACCCCAGAGGCACGTTGGGATTTTTTTTTTTTGCTTAGCCACCCTTCTCCGCCTATTACGTCAGTTCTCCACCTCCCCGCGGGCCAATTTGTACCCCCTCGACGTCTCCTTAGTCGTTTATTGTGCACTGAGGCACGAACTCAATTTCAGGATCTTCAAGACGCACCTCTCGCGGCGACCTGGAGGAACCGGCCCCGCCGCAACCCTTGGACGGACACAGGAGCAGAATGGGCGTACAGAGGCAAATGCTCTCGAAGGGTGGAAAAGGGGGTTAACACCCCTATAGGACCCCCCGTGCTGGTACCGGCCACCGAGAGCAGGTTATCTGTATCTGTCAAGATTTTAGCATACAGGTACAAAACTATTTTGATTCACCCTCATCATTCCTTCCGTCCGGAATAGTAATAAAATGTGGAAGCGCACAGACAGCTTTTATACAGCACACGGCCATCGAATTGGGTTGATCATCGATGGTGAGTCTCGATGTTCGATGTTTTTGCAATCGATGGCGAAGGTTCGATGTTTTCTTACTATCGATGGTGCGAGGCGTAGTTGAAAAATGTACTACCTACTTTAGTTATTTGAACAGATTTTGGTTGCAGGTTAGAAGAATAGATTCTCTTTCTCTCTAAAAGCTGAACATTATGATAATCTTCTTATCCTAATAGTCCATTTTGTACCATGATTTTGGGTTGCTACCTACCTACCAACTTGACAATCCTCAGCACAGCTGTACTGCAAGTTTTTATCATGAGCATGACCTTGCTATCGCTATGTAGGGTTGTCATTGTTGCCAATTCAGGATCCCAGGCGTAGCAAAGGTAAAATGGTTGGCCAAACTGCCATCATTTCTTGTTCTTCTTCTTATCCTTATGTTTATCTGTTTCACCTTTGTCTTCCAACAACAATGTTTAGAAAAAGCTCAAAAACATCGATAGTTTTTTAGAAAAATTTCTACTACCCAAGTCGGCGTGGACGGCTGACGGACATTTGCTAATTTTTGATCTAGACACCTTGAAACGTCCAGAAAAAAATGTTGGGGCGACACATAGGTTGATTATTCAAGGAATAACCAACCAAAAACAGTTTTTACACTGTGAACCAAGTTAGAGCTAGGCGATTTTTTTGAAACCGCCCTCGCCATCGAGCTTGCTAGAGCAAGTTTTGAATCTTACACAATTCACCATTTTTAGCAGATCATCAGCCGCTAAATTACTTTTTCAGGAAAAAGAGTGAAAATTCTTCGAGACAGCTCATTAGCAAAACAGCAGCAAATTGTATAGGTACTCCATGAATGAGAGAAAAATTAAAACATGAATTTCCTATTCCCTGCCAGTCCGTCTTTCTATTCTCCCGCGAAATTCTTCATCTGAGAGGAAGAGGTGGATATAATGAAGGACGACCATTATTTGCCCATTCTTAAAATGGTCGATAATGATGTTCAAACAGAACCGCCCGTGAACGGTATATAATTTCTTCAAATAACTCGCCGCTTAGCTTTCATCTTGGTTTCTCACCTTGGGAGTAGCGGCTCCGGGAGCTCAGAATCCTGTCATTTCCTTCACCCATAAAAAAGAAACCCCTAATTATGCTTCATCACGACTTTTTTATTGCGGCACAAAGTTTTTAATACCGTCGTAAAACCCAGTTTTTCGAGTTTTTTAAAAACTATAGAAACGCGTTTGAAACAATGCACCCCTTGGGAAAACACCATCAACAGTTTTCATCGCCCCACCAAAGCAGCGAGTTTATTTTATGGTTGTATTTACATCACCTGTTTCACCGAAGCCATTTTAGCATGAGCTGGAGCCAAGCTGATCATAGAGTTAATTATTAATATCCATCAGTGGTTTCATTCATTTTCCTTTGACATGGGTAGAAAAATATGCTCACAAGAACGTCAAACATAAATTCTGTGCGCGCGTGCTCATACATCTCTTTATTATTATTTTTTTAAATTCAGAAAGGTGAACATTGCTGGGGGAACCGTGCCACGGAGTGTTCCAAAATGTATCTCAGACAATTCCATACTAACTTAATAAAAACCACATAGGACGACCGGTATCAGTTGACCAACGGGCAACGTGGAAGCTAGAAATCCAGTGAGGAGCACTTGAGGGGTGGTTTCCACCAATTTGTGCGTACGTGCGTACGGATTTACCCGTATCCGTGTATTTAATCCTTTGTTTGAAGTGATACAATACTCTGGAACCTACTTTACAACAATATTTTGGAACTGTATGAAATGTATACATTTAATATTCACAAAAGATGTGGTTATTATTTGGAAAAGATGAACCAAAAACGCAGGAAATTCATTCGAAGAGGTTCGGATATTCTTTGGACCAAGTACATGGAGAAAATGGGAAAATCTTTCTTTAGTTGGTCCTCGAAACTTTTCAACCAGATCCGACCAAATGGATTTTCGAGATTTTAGGCGATCTAGACGAGTGGGGTATCATTTTCCACTAAATTTTGGACGATGAATCCAATAAAATGGATCCTGGAACGATTGGCGCCCTCAGGATGAGGTCATGGGTCAAAATGGGTACCTATCTTCTAACCTTCGCTGGGTTTTCGGGATTTCTGGTACCTAGCCGTGTGGGGTATCATTTTCCACTAGATTTTGGACCGTGAATCGATTGGAATGGGTCCAGTACCCGCCATACCCCCTGTTTCTCCCATTTTCTCCATGCTCGACATTTTCGACGACTTAGGCGTGTGGAGTATCTTTTTCCACTAAATTTTGGACGCTGAATTCAATCATAAATTATATATTAATAATAAATAATAATAAAATAATAAATTATAATATCATAAATTTATTCAATGAATAACTAACCCAAAAAAATTTTTAATTTTCCGCGCAACAGAGGACGCTGTCTACATTGAGTGAATCAACCAGATCGAAACTCCTCAAATTGTCACCTGAAACGCGCTCACCCCGCATCATCACAGTTATAGAACGGCCCACATTGCGCGATGCCAGATTTGCGCATCTGTCTCGTAAGGAATGCTTGAGAACCGTCACCTAAGGGTATTTGAAGCGCAACGACAGTGATTGTCTGCTTGTTCGTGGAGTCGTCCAGACGAATGATTATACTCTCGAGCTAAAATCGTAAAACGACTTTGAGCGATAAACGATAAAACGATATTCGCGCTCGTTCTCCAAGGCCGCACCCCCCAATGTTTATCGCTGCGGTTGATAGGAGTCGCGAATAGATGTCAATAGTTCTTTTACCTTCCAGGTGTAATACCCAAGTTTTTACTGCGTTGCGGAGAATACGAAGAACCCTCTCAGTTTTATTACCAACAGCGAGCGTTTTAATGGGCGTATATGACCTCACTATGCCCGCAAAGTGGAGGCAAACGATTCGGCGAGGGAAATAGAATGCGAGGTGAATGCTACCCTATAATTTTCTTAAAATACGAAAGCTGGTTGAAACGTTTCGAATCCGCAACGGTCTGCAGGTTTGAATCAGTCGGTTCAATTAAATACATTTACTGAAGTGGAATGAGTGGTCCTTTTATGAGCGAACTGAGAACTTCTCTAGTCTCATAGTATTAGTTGTAGTACCAGGAGCATGGAAAACAGTGAGTATGAAGTGTCCAGGACCCATCTGAATGGATACAGCGTCCACAATTTAGTGAAAAATGATACTACACACGCCTAAATCTTGAAAATATATTTTTCAAAAGCACATTTTCACCCATTCTCTCCCCACATTTGGGCCGATCAGGCAAAACAGTTTCGAGGACCAACTAAAGTCGGAAAGAGGTCCCCAACAACCACTTCAGATTTTTCGAAAAATTCCAACTACAAAAAACGGCGTGGACGGTGGAGGGCAATTTTGTCTTTTAGTAGGTTGTTCCTTGAATAATCAATCTGTTTTCATGCAGGAAGTCAATCACTCCGATTTGACCCAACAATTTTTTCTGGGCGTTTCAAGGGGTCTAGATCAAAATAAGCAAATGTCCGCGCACTAAATTTAGGATGCTGAATCCAATAGGACGAATCCCAGCACGATTGGCACCCACCGGAAGAGGTTATGGGTCAATTTTGGTGCCAATTTACATGTTTTGACTGTGAGTTTTCGAGATTTTTGAGTACCTAGACGTGTGGGGTATCATTTTCCACTAACTGTTGAACGGTGAATCGATTGGAATGAGTCCGGGACAATCGACACTCACTTTTTCCCCCATTTTCTCCTCTTTCCTGATCGAAAGAATAACCGTATGTGGTCCCATGCAATCAAACTCATCAACTAACAATATCCAGGGAAAACCAGAAGCCCACATATCGTATTTGTAACATTTGTCGACCAAATGAATACTTAATTGGTTTAAAGGTGACTCACAGTTGTTCCCCTTTTTTCAGTCAAACTTTTCAGCGGTTGTCAAGTGCAGAATTGCGAATACCACACTTGCATCGCCTCATCATCACAACCGTCACTGCTGGAGGGTCAGTAACTTACCGAAATTTCCAATGTCGAAAATGCCGTCTGCGGTTCTTCGTGACAAGTCGCAAGGCAATTATGTGGTCGACACGACTTTACGGTCGACTCGGTGTCAGTTGTTCTCGATGTGGTTGAGAGGTTGACGTCAAAACACAAAAATATTGGACGGAATTCAATTAAAAGAGAAGGTTGGAGGTATGACAACCACAACAGGATGCACACTGCTCCAAAGTTGGCTCTCTCGAGTACGTTGCAGCAACGAGGGGCCTTTGAACGAAGGTCATGTTGCAGTCGATTCGTGACTCGATTTCGTGAGTTGAGGGGGCATTTCGGGTTTCTATTATGGCCTATCGATAAAGACAACCCCCCCCCCCCCTCCTCATCATCCACCCTACACAAATAACCTCTCCCACTACCGCTCTTTCTGCAGATACGGAATCTGAAAAATCTGTACTAATCATTATTTCAATATTTCGGAGGATTTTATGCCATTTCGCACAACCGTTTTGAATACCAGAAATCATTATAATACACATTCGGTTCACAATATATGTGATTATTCCTCTAGTATTTCTCAATTGCTCCTCTTCTTTCTCATCAGCCTTGCCTCAGTCTAGAAAACATGTCTCTCTCTTCTAGAGAAATAAATTCATTTCTCGATAAATCAGCTTCAAGTAGGAAAAATCTTTTGTTAGGTTATTCCTCGAATAATCAACTCATGTTGTCATGGTCAAGGTCACAAAGGGTCGTTCATCTCCGATCGGCCTCAAAATTTTTTCTGAACGTTTAATAATGGATTTTCAAGATTTCCAGAATGACCAAACCCTGTAAGAGAATTTGCAGCATTTTTTTATTGGTAAGAAATCTTAGGCCATTACAGTGAGACCTTAAGTAAATCGAATTATATAACAAAATCATATTTTACTTTTGGTTTTAAATAGAATGACAGGAAGTCTTGTCATCATTTCATCGTGAGGAAAAAACGCTGCAAATTCCTGGATATTCCTCGTACCAGGCGCATCAGGACTCTTTCAATTGATTCAGCCTCACAAGCCTAGGTACCAGAAATTTCGAAAACACATATACAAAATGGGTAGATAGATTAACTACACAGGGGTATAAGGCCTAGTGGCCCATTGTGCTGGCCCCTGGTTGGTGACAAAGCAAGCCAGACTATAAAGACAAACATGCGTGTTGTGACATGCCCCCGGACAACCATTTTGGGTACTTACTGCCATACTAAATAGGCCTCACGACAGTCGAGTAGACGCCGGGGGGTGCTGGATTCGAACCAGCAGCCTCAAAACTTTGACCACAGGAGCCTCGAGCCCTTAGAGACCAACGCCTTAACGACCTTGGCCACCTTGGCCCCTGGTTAGATGGGTAGATACATACCCATTTTGACCTGTAACTGCTTCCAGTGGGTGCCAATCGTTCTGGGATCCATTTCATTGGATTCAGCGTCCAAAATTTAGTGGAAGATGATACCCGAAAATCTCCAAAACTAATATTTCAAACTACACATTTTGACCCCTAGCCCCCCTCCCTATGGTCCAATCGGGCTGAATGTATTCGAGAACCAACTAGAGCCGGGAGAACCTCTGACCCAAATTTCAGATTTAAAAAATTTTCACGACCAAAATCGGCGTGGACGGCGGGCGGACAGTTGCTAATTTTGATCTAGACACCTCGAAACGTCCACAATAAAATTTTGGGCAGAATCGGAGAGATTGATTTTTTGCATGAAAACATAGGTTGATTATTCAAGGAATAACCAGCCAAAATAAAAACATGATGATAATTCGGCCAGATGTACTGAAAGTCAGGTCCCATGCTACCTGTCTCTCCACCGCAGTAGCAAGGATGGACAAGAGGAACCATGACTTTGGTCTACACTCCCACCTGCACCAATGTACGGCTCGAAGACTCTTGACAACTCGAATAACCGCTCGTTTAAAAAACGTTAGGTGGAAAATAATCTTATCTTTATTCTCGGCAACTGTGAAGGAATAGTGAACCTTTAACATTATCACCACACGGAAGCGCAGCAAACGACCATGTTATTTGCATTACGTGAGGAGCGGAGATGAAAGCAATCATTTTCACCCATCGAAGCGGACCAGGGTTCTCTTTTTGTGCGGCCTCACTCAAGATCTGTATCTCAACACGCGACGATGTATCGGGCGGCCCTTTTTAAAAGCAGGCAATAAAAATAAACAAAACGGCTTATTGATGAAGCCAGCACGAGAGCGAATCGTCTCGTAAACCGGAGTAATATCGAGCGCGGGGAAAAGGGGTCGCTCGAATGAGCAATTTCGACTTAATGGCTGACTGAGGGGGAATCAGTTGGTCGAAAACATCAAACAGTTCCAGTTGGTGTCGAGGAGGAGACCAGGAGTCTTCTCTCCCTAAAACGCGATCACCTTGTGTTATGGTCTCCTCAACAGGTTTAACGAGCTACGTTTTTGGATTTTTAGATAACGCATTTCATGCAACTGTTACTAACTGAATCCATGTAAGAGTGTCAAGCATACCATCGCATACTTCTCCTAATGGAGAAAAATCTGACCAAAGTCCTCAAATTTTGCTGTTTGTTGCGAACTGTACCAATAGAAAAGAACAGCAACAAAAACACATCATTCATTGATTTCAATTGTTCTACAATGGTTGGGGTAAGATTTTTTTTTTAATTTTAGAAAACAGTGTGTGTGGAGTGTTCCGGACTCATTCTAATCGATTCAGCGTCCAACATTTAGTGGAAAATGATACCCCACACGGCTAGGTACCAGAATTCTCGAAAACACATTCAAAATGCGCAGGTACCCATTTTGATCCATAACTTCTTCCGGTGGGCGCCGAAAGTTTCGGCACCCGTATTATGGATTCAGAGTCCAAAATTTAGTCGAAAATGATACCCCACTCGCCGAAAATCTCAAATCTCTGGCCGAATCGGAATGATTGACTTTCTGCATGAAAACATAGGTTGGTTAATCACGATATAACCAACCAAAAATGCGCATTACCCACCATATCGCTCATAACCATCAGCCTATCAACCATGATACTAGGATACCATTTCTATGGGTAATCCTGCACTCATGGAGGGAAATACCCACGGCCACCAAGGAATAGAATGGAATAGAAACTGGCAGCCCATTTCGATCGAGTGCTTATGTAAGAGGGGTTCCTTCATAGCGTCATCCATCGAACCTGAGATTTTTCGAAGGTAATGGCCTGACCAACCTTCGAGACGCTTTTCCGAAACAATTAGCGTCGTAATAAACTGAAACAATTTTAGCAAAAGATTAAAGCCATTGTAAACGTTTTAGTGCCGCTTGAGCAACCACCATAACCTTACCGCCCGTTAAATTATGATTTACGAGCAATATTCTTGCATCATCTGGCGATTCAGCAAGTTTGTTCCAACAAAGAAGATCTCACCTCACTGCCTAGGTTTTGGGGTTCAATGGTGTGCGCTATTGTTTTTATGCTAGTAAGTGTATTTTTTTATGCAGCGTGAGCAATAAATGAGATAAATCAATCGCTAACTCACTCAGCATGAGGAGGAAAGGTGCCATTTTATCGTGCTTTCCCTAGTTAATTCTTCCTCTTTGTTTGCTCAGGGCTGGTTCACTTCAGAGACGATACAACCTCACTTTTAGTAGCGTGGCGGACAGCCACAGCGAGCAGCACGAGCAGCATGTTGTTTTTCAGACTGTTTCAAAACAAACTGTTTCAACTCACAGAATACGGCTCGTAATCATCACAAGTTTTTCTACAGAAAATGAGCTGTTTTGCTTGAAAATCTTCAGTTTTCTAGGCCATCTAATCGTTTCCTTCGCCAATATAGACTTTGGCTGACAGTTTGGTAATCAATCTGAACCAACTATCGAGTCAATGTGTTTAGCAGGCACCACATCAAATCTGCACATAATTTTCCTCAACTTAAACACGGCTACGTGTACTTTGTCTCTGTCAATGAAGTTCATTACCCTTTACTGTACGTTCTTCCAATAACGAATCCAGCATAACCAATCTAATAACCATTTACATTGTATCATCGTTCTAAGGACCCTACTTGGGAACACAAAAAGACGCAATGCTTACAAAAGCAGATCAATCTACAAAAAAACGCTGCAAATTCTTACACAGGGGTAGGTTATTCCTCGGACCAGGTGCATGGAGACTCATTTCTTCAACATGGGGAAAATGGGGAAAACAGTGGGTGTGGCGGGTCCCGGATCCATTCCAATCGATTCAGGGTCAAAAATTTAGTGGAAAATGATACCCCACAAGCTAAGGTACCAGAAATCTCAAAAACGCATTTGAAATAGGTGAATAGATACCCATTTTGACCCATAGTCTCATCCAGAGGGCACCAATCGTTCTGGGACCTACTTCGTTCGATTCAGCGACCAGAATTTAGTGGTTATACCTCCTGGATCACCACAAATCTCGAAAATCCATTTTTCGAAGTACACATTTTGACCCCTGCCCCGCCCAAGTTTGGTCCGATCGGACTGAAAAGTTTTGAGGACCAACTAGAGCCGGGAACGGACAACTAACCCAAATTTCAGATTTTTAGGAAATTTTCGACTACCAAAGTCGACGTGGACGGCGGAAATTTCTGAACGGAAAAAGGTAGTTCTTGGCACGTAAGTTTCACTAAAGAAGGAATGCAAAAATAATTGAGATAACTCATCCGCCTTCAAATTCAATTTTCACTAAACCCTCAAACCATCTTCCAAAAGAACAATTTCTTTATGAAATACTTTCCCCTTTTTCCTACCGCTTAGAATGTCAACTGGAATAAAAACGTCACAAGTGAGGGTAAATTTGGATGGGGTATTTTTTTTCTCGCACTCGGGGGCGATTTAGAGAGAAAATAAAACCGGGGGGAAAAGTTTGGCTTCACCTTGAATAAAGTTTTTTCTTTAATTTTATGTTTTTCTTTCTCTCCTTTTTTCCACGGTCAAATTCAACTACTTAAAGGGAGGTTTTTCACCGAGGGAGGGAGAAAACGACTTGAAGTAAAAAAAAAAAGCCGTATCGTTATGTAAAATAATCACAGCCATAATGTGGGAGACGATCCCCCTCTGTTGCAGTGTAATGACTTGAAAAAATCCCCCATAACCCCTCTTTCTTTAGACGAGTTACATTTTTATTGAAACGACTTTTTTTGTGAGACGATTTATTTGAACGCCGCTTTCCGGCAGAAAAAAAAAACGTTTAGGCAGAAAAAAAGGAATTTTGATGATTCTAGCGATGATTTTAGCGAGTAAATTAATCCGGCGGGTGGATCATGGTGGTTCAGAATCATGGGCACGGGTCAAAATGGGGTTTGTAATAAACTCCATTTGTAATAAATAAGTTAATGTCACTTGCGCAATAATTACGTTTGAGATCCTTAGAAATAAATATGTAAAGAACACAATTTTGTTGTTGTTTATCCCATTTGAACGATTTTAGGAGGAGGGGGTGACAACTCGTGGGACACCCTGTACTCTATCATCTAATTTACTGAACGTCGTCTTCAGTTAATCTATTCGTAGCTGTGATTGTGCGACTCACAACTGACAATTATTCAAGGGATGTGCCGTTAAATTCGAATGTTAGCAGCAATCGAGACCAACCATTCCCTTTCCAACAGTTCGAATGATAGATTTACCCGAAATCAGTTTAGATTTACTCGAAGGAAAACCAACAAGCTGCAACTCATCCCTCTCAGTTTTTCTAACTGTTCACGTTGTGGTTCTGAGGCGTTCTCGAATGAAAACAACAAACAACCTTTGGCGGTGTTCCAATTGAAGAACGTCCTGTTTGTGATCATTTCGCAGGAAATGAAATGGAGAAATAAAAACCGTTCTTTTTACGTGCTCTTTTCGAATGAACCTGCTGTTGTTTGAACGTTTCAAGAATGAAAAAGGCACTGCCCACAGGTGATCAGATATCGAAACTCATAGGTGTGCCGCACACGTTCATCAATGTTTGAAATAAATTCCCTTCGAATATGATGATGGCGCCTGATACAAACGTGATAGATCGGGAATGTTGTTCAAGCCACATCCGTGCGTTTTCATGCAAAAAGTCAATCTTTCCGATTCGGCCCAAAATTTTGAGTATAATTTCCAATTCTACCTAGGGGAAGTATAATTTCACTAAATTTTGGACCCTGAATCGATTGGAATGGGGAAATGGGGAATTTTCCCCATGTTGAAGAAATGAGTCTCCATGCGCCTGGTCCGAGGAATAACCAACCCCTGTGGAAGAATTTGCAAATTTTTACTTGATAACAATTAAAATCGCAAATGTTCTGAATGAGCAAAGAAAGTTGTAGTTGACTGCACCCTATAGATCAAATATGAGGTAATGAATTTGGGCATCAGGAAGCTGAATATAGGTTTCCTGGTGGAAGCTATCGCCGAGGCAAGGAAACGTGGACACACATTGATTTTGAAGCAACATTTCCGCAAAGAATCGTGGGGCCTGGTAATTAATCTCAAGATGGGGGTTGGTTGATTACTTTCTTCCTGATTAGCTACTCCAACCGACTCACTTTCAAGATTCACAGTGATTTTCCAGGATGTCGAAAGAAAATGTCCAAATAAAAGTCACTTGGCCACTGTGAGAAGCAGCCTGTGTTTCTGAAATCATCTCTCTCATGGGACACTGCCTGCCTTTGAGGCTCCAAGTTATGAGCGCGGAGGGGCAACTTTTCAAGTCTTCGTTTCTTTCGATCTCAACTTTTCCACTCCAACAACTTTTCCAATTTATATTCTTCAGGGGAAAAAACCTATTTATTAAGAGTCGGGAGAAGCGGCTCCCCTTGGAACGAATCAACTTTTCTACATCCTCAGCTCTGCACATTAATCTCTGAGCTATGTGCGCATCACCGACTGTTGTCAACTTCTCGATAGTTTCTTTCCTCTTCCTTGTCCAGTATTAATCGGTATTGACACCTTCTGGAAACTTTGGTTACACAATTGAGAATTGAAGAAAGAGAATGTTGAAACAATAAGGATTCGCTATTATTCAACCGTGCAGTTTTACATTACATATAAATTAACATTGAAAGATAGCCAAAGATTAATTTCGGTTTTGGCCGATCAAGCAGATTTCATCCTTGTCCACCGAAAAAAGTTAAGTCCTCTACAGATTTCGCTACGAGCTGTTTTACGGTCAAGCTAACCATTTACAGACGATTTCAATCAATTTACGAATCATGTAAAATCGCTGCAAATTCTTCCACCATGCTTGATTATTCGTTGTAGCAAGATTATCGGGATAACTTTTGAGAGTGCAGTGTCCCAGACTCATTCTAATCGATTCAGCGTCCAACATTTATTTGAATGAGATACCCCAAACGCCTAGGTACTAGAAATCTTGAAAACCCACTTTCGAATTAGTTAGGTAGATGCCAATTTGGACTCACACCCACCATCATTGGGCCTTAATTGACCTGGAACCCATCTCAATGTATTCAGCGTCCAAAATATAATGGAAAATGAAACCCCGCATAGGTAGGTAGTTACCCATTTTGTCCCATACCCACTTTTGGAGACCACCAATCGTCAGAGACCCGTCTCAATGGATTCAGCGTTTTCTACGTAGTGAAAAATTATACCCTAGATGCCTAAAATTTGGTTCCTAAAAATACCCTGACCAAAATTTTAGATAGTTTTCTACTTCCGAAAAAGGCGTGGACGGCGTACGACAGTTGGACATTTTGCTTTTGGTTGGTTATCAACCTATGTTCTCATACCAAAAGTCAATCTCTCCGATTCGGCCCAAAATTTTTTCTAGATGTTTCAAGGTGTCTAGATCAAAATTAGCAAATGTCAGTCCGCCGTCCGCCATCCACGCCGACTTTGGTAGTTGAAATTATTCAAAAAATCTGAAATTTTGGTCAGGGGTCCGTTCATGGCTTTGAGTCTTCCTCGAAACGTTTCAACCCGATCGGACCAAATTTGGGTGGGGTAGGGGTCAAAATGTGAATTTCAAAAAATGGATTTTTGAGATTTTTTGCAATCTAGGTGTTTGGGGTATCATTTTCCTCTTAATTCTGGACGCTGAGCCCAATGAAAAGGGTCCCAGAACGATTGGCACCCACTGGAATAGGTTATGGGTCAAAATGGGCTAGCCTATTACCCATTTCGATACGGCTGTTTTCGAGATCTCTGATACCTAGGCGTGTGGGGTATCATTTTCCACTAACTTTGGACCCTTAATCGATTGAAACACACACTGTGTCCCCCATTTTCCCCATGTTGATGAAATTAGTCTCCATGCGCCTGGTGCGAGGCTTTTCCATCCAGAAATCATGAAACTGTCTGATTCGGATGCCAATCCCCCTTCATGATCTCGGGCATGATTACTTAAGTTGATTATTCATGGAATGACCAACCAAAACGTGATATTTTGGTTTAGTATTGCTGGAATTATCAACATATGTTTTTTCCTGTAGGGTTTCACGGAAACAGAATCATTAGACCTTGTCCTTCTTAAATTCCACTCAAGATCTTAAAGTGTAGCTGAATCGACTGGAGCCACTGTGCATACATCACCTGTGGCACTCCGAGTCATGGCTCTGACGAGAAAAGTCAATACAGAAACATAGACGTTCCCTATGGTCGCACACTGGGTTGAAGATACCGACCGAATACATTTTTAACCAGGATAGGAGCTGACGAAACTTCTCACAAAGCGGAGCGAGTCGAGAGGAATAGGATCGTGAATAGTTAACGGAGGCATAAGGGGAATCATCTAACTCGTCTCCAATAATTCAGGTTTCCAATCAACTGACGGAATTTCGTCAGATCGTAGAACGCACTTCAAGGGGAGTTGCGTCAGTGCTTTATCGACAAACATTGCGTGCGGTTAATTCAAATAACATGATCGGAGTCTGGGAGTGAATCTAGGCCGCGAATCAAGAAGGACGGATGTGTTTATTTCACCATTTGCAGTCGATGGCACCTCGACAATAGAAATGTGTCACCCTCAACACACTCGGTGTGTATAGTAATCGAAGTTCCATCTCTTTACACCTAATTTCCTGAGAATTTCGGTTCAGGTCATAAAGCAAGTCAAAGGCAAAACCATTTTGCCTAGCAATGGAAAGTGGTTTTTTGAGCAAAACTGAGGTTTTCATGAAGGTACGTGGAACTTGGATGATCGCACTTGTTCTGAAGTGATATAATATGCTATGTTGGTGATTCCAATGGCGTCTCAGGTGGAGTGGCATTTCAAGAACAAGAGCCTCGCAGTACTTCTCCTTTTGAAGCTTCTCAGAAGGGTGTGCTAAGAGAAGACATGCACTGAACAAGGCACTTGTCCTTTTTGAAGCCTCTTGCTGCCCTCTTGGGCGTAGTTTCCTACTCGTATTCTTTCTTCGGCGTCTTCTCAAGGACCTCAGTTGTTTCGTGGAGCCACTCTCCAAACCTGAAACGAGGGTTTTCCTTCCAGACGGAGTACGGAGTCTTCTGTTTGAACAGTTGGCTCTCGTGACGAGAGGTCGATTAGTGTTAAATCGCTTCACTTGTATAACATTGAATACTCTGAATGTTGTTGGCAGCCATGATTCGGCACATATCCTACTTTTCCCGTATAACTTGACTACCAATAATTGCCAACGCACCATGACGCCGTTCTAAAAAGAGCAGATTCAGCGGCATTGTTTGGTAACTTGAAACCTGTATTTCAATTTCAAGGCACATTATTCGAACTCGTATTCTCGGCAGTACAGCTTGTCGGTAATGAAAAGAATACGTAGGAGTCACTGCCTGGCGGAGAAGAGGCACGTTAAAGCCGAGTGCTTGGAAAAAAAATGGGAAAAATTGAAACCGTGGGTGTGGTGCGTCCCGGACCAATTCAATCGATTCAGCGTCCAAAATTTAGTGGAAAAGGTACCAGAAATCTTGAAAACCCATTCGAAATAGTAATAGGTACCCATTTTGACCCATAGACTAATTTAAAAACATGGGGGAAATGGGGAAAACGGTGGGTGCGGCGGGTCCCAGACCCATTCCAATCGATTCAGTGTCCATGATTTAGTGGAAAATGATACCCCACACGCCCAGGTACCAGAAATCTCATAAACACATATTCAAAATGGGTAATATATACCCAATTTGACCCATAACTTCTTCCAGTGGGTGCCAATCGTCCTGAGACCCATTTCATTTGATTCAGCGTCCAAAATTTAGTGGAAAATGATACCCCACTCGCCTAGATCGCCCAAAATCTCGAAAAATCCATTTTTCAAAAAACCATTTTGACCCTACCCGCCCAAATTTGGTCCGATTGGGCTGAAAGCTTGGAGGACCGTCCCAGGCCGGTAACAGACCCCTGACCCAAATTTCAGATTTTTAGAAAATTTTCTACTACCAAAAACGGCGTGGACGGCGGACGGCGTACGGCGGACGGACATTGACCTTTTTTGATCTAGACACCATGAAACGTCCAGAAAAAAATTTTGAGCCGAATCGGAGAGGTTGACCATTTGCATGAAAACATAGGTTGATTTATTCAAGGAATAACCAACCAAAATGGGTAATATATGCCCAATTTGGCCCATAACTTCTTTCAGTGGGTGCCAATCGGTTTGGGACCCATTTCATTGAATTTAGCGTCCAAAATTTAGTGGAAAATAATACCCCACTCGCCTAGATCGCCCATAATCACGAAAATCCATTTTTCAAAAAACACATTTTGACCCCTACCCCACCCAAATTTGGTCCGATCGGGCTGAAAAGTTTCGAGGACCGTCCTAGGCTGGGAACAGACCCCTGACCCAAATTTCAGATTTTAGAAAATTTTCTAATACCAAAAAAGGCGCGGACGGCGTACGGACATTTTGGTTTTTTGATTGACACCTTAAAACACCCAGAAACGCCCCGATTTTTGTTTCGCTTCATCTCCGCCAGGCAGCGACTCCTACGTATTCTTTAAATTACCGACAAGCTATAGGTGAAGTAGCAGAAAAGGTAGGCCTTTTCGAAAGGATTTCGCCTTCTCAAGAGTACATCGTAGATTATTCTGTTGTGAGCTCGCACCTGCGCCGGTCAAATGGGCTGCCGGCGTCGCAAGATCAACGACCTGTGGAGGGCTAAGGGAGTCATTTCGAGGAATTGTGCGTCATATCAAATCCAGAACCAGGGAAGGTTCCAGAATGTTCTCCGCCAGGCAGCAGGTATAAAACGGGCCCAGAAACGCTGCGCAGTTCAGTTCAATTCGGAGTCTGGATATAGACGCTTCAGGTTATAAATTGTGCCGTGCCGCGTTATAAATAGTGCGACAACCGCGTTACAACCGTGTATTGTGATTCTGTCATTGTGTAAGTGCGCGAATGTGAACAGTGTATGTACTCAAGTGAACGATTGTTAATAAATTATTTACTAAGAATATAAATCGTTACAATTCATATCGATCAAATGTTTAGGGATGATGAAATAAGAACTATCGAGAGCTCTAAGCGATTAGACTTTAATTGAACTTGACATCAAACGAGCTTAACACAACTTTTTATTCCTGAATCATCAACTCTGTTCAGAAAAATTGATACATTAAAAGCGTAAAAGAGCTGATAATTTTCTTACCCCTCAAATTTTAGTATATTGGACACCTTCGGCACCCATTGCATCAAAATAGCTCGAACCTCCGTCGTCTCCGATTTCATCCAGGAGTACCAACCTATGCATTCACTCATTCAAAATTTCCTTTGAATTTACTGAAGTTTTTGTGAATTTGAACGAAAATGTTTAATACTCATTAAAATTTTGTTCGGTTCATTAAAATTCGGTTGCTTTGTCATGACACTAATTTGGGAAAACATGTTCTAAAACAAAGTAAGAAGAGAAAGGAGTACTATTGTTGTAATTTGGGCGCTGAATCGATTGGAATGAATCTACGGGCTCCGAATTCATGAATAACAAACCCCTGTGAGAGAATTTTCAGCGTTTTCTGTTTGTAAACCACTTGATTCGTCTATAATGGGCAGCATTGATCTCTTGTTTGCAAAGAATGTTATTATGATAAGAGAGGCAAATAGTCTGTCGGTCAATACACCGACTTTATCATTCACTTGTATCACAGCGGACCACCAACTTCGTTAAAAAATTGAAACGACAAACCTTCAAAGACTAAGAACTCAATTAGCCCGTTGACTTATTCATGAAAAAAGGAAAGGGAAAATTGTGTGGACGGTGGAGAAACTGGTAGAAAAACGGAAAACACCTTTGTTTTTCTCTTGATCAGAGGAAAAAAGGAAACCCCTTGCAAAACAAAGGAATGCTATTTCATACCGTAGAACACGTCAAGACTGTAGGTATTATTTATGGATTGTGGAGCTTCGTACATAATTAGGTTGAAGCATCTCTCTCGGTTGAATGAAAAAGCTGGAAAAAAAGAAATCGAGAACATTCTCAAACGGAATCCAGAATGAGTAACGTGGAAATCCAATGTGCTCGACGGATAAAAAAGAGCGTTTGGGTTCGGGTAAAAGAATTCAAAATTTCATAAGCCAACGTGGAGAGATTGAAAGGGAAAGTTTTTTTCCCCTTTTTCCCGCGTGCATAAATAAACCATGAACCAGCAGTTGCGTCAGATGCTCTGGAGGAAGTGACTGTTTTTTGTTCTCGCTCGTCCAATAATTCACCGAGTTGTGCATTATTAGTTCGGTTTCTTCAACACCAGAGGGAGCGAAAAAGCGGACATTTTCTGCTCAGCAAATCCCATTCATTTTTCACGATATTATGCAATCCGGGAGGCAAATTGCTGGTTTGCTTGTTCGCTCTTTTTTGTCCCTTCTCTCGTGTGCTGATACATTTTCTCCGTGGTTTCAAACTTTGGAGGCTTTTTGAGTGGTCCCTAATGACTTTTTAAATCATTGATAGGGATCGCGGTGTTGGCGCGTGAAGATCAAATAGCTTTATGTTTGCCTCTCCTGTCGAGGAGATATGTGGGAAGAGTGTAGTATTGATGAAGATCTTGGGCAGAGAAAAGTGAGAGAGTTAGGAGAACAAGGAGAAGGCGTTTGTCGATGGCATTTACGGATTTGTTTCGTGTTTTACTGTTCTGACCCAGTGAAGAAAGCCAATGGCGATAGTGACTATACAGGCGAACCATAAATGAAGCCCTTCTCAGTCCAACATTCTCTTCCCACCTTTCCCACTCACATGGTTATTTCGCCTGATTAGAATTCCATACACGGTGTTCATTCGTAAGAATCGTCATTGAATGGCGGCGTCGGAGCTGGCAGACTAGAAGGTTTGAACGAACTGCCACCTGAATAAGTTTTGACAAAGGGAATTCCTGGTTTAAACAACCGACTAACAACTTTCTAACAAGAGTTAATTTGGAAGGAGTCATAACGAACAGCCGCTAACTGCAATCGCAAATTCCCTCTAATTAAAAGCAGGAAAATATAAGTAAGAAAAGGTTGGTCTTAGCTCATGACTCAACACATGAGTATTTGAATGATAATTCTGACACCGTGTCACATGAGAAGTCTACGTTCAAAGGAGATTCTACGCTAATAGTGTCGTCATTACTGCTGTGCGACATTTTGCAGTCGAAGACTGTTTAATTTCATATTGTATTTGACACACGAAGTTCACAACAAGGTCGACAATATTGCTCATTGGCTAGAACAGAGGCCTGGAGGACATTTGAGGAGGATGTAGTGCGATTATTCATCAGAAGCTGGATCAATTTTGAGAGAGAATACTTTCGTATTTGTACACCTCTCAAGGGGTTTGGAAGAGAAGACCATAGACCAATGTTACCAGTAAAAGCCAGCAAATGCAAAAATAGTTGTTTCTCCCCAAAACATTCACAAAACAATGAAAAATCTAGTACAGGCTATCAATGGCCAATTATGGAAATTAATCTCCTGTATGGGCAAATGCCCCTGGCAGAGGTAAACCAGCCACTATGACTCCTACCAAGCCAGAAGAACCAGTTGTAACTTGTAACACAAAGTACAAGTGACAAGTTCTGGGTGACCTCAAGATTTGTCAAACTAGGGAGGATAGATTTCTTGATTTCTTTCAATAGGCTTGATCGGTCAGGAAGCACATAGAAGTGAATGTATGGAATGGACGGATTTCGTGTCCGTCCTTCCGAGTTCATGGTGACATTATGAGAACTAAAGGTGAGTTTTTAGGCTCTTAGTACCAAAATCAAGGGGGTCCTCACTAAGGTATGTAAAATAATGGCCTAAGTGTAGCCCCCTTGACTTACCTACACAATTATTAAGTACTATCCATTCAATCTGATGTCACCCTGCTCATTTTACTCTTGCGAACTATTTAAGAAAAATCGGATAAAGCAACTTAAAATATTTCAATTTGATCAAAAATCCACTTAAGGGATACCTAAACGGTTTCTTCGCTCAGGAAGCTGCTTCGCCTTTTTTCTAGATTAACTTTCTTTCATGGAACGGTGCGATAAACTTTTTTCCCCATTTTCTCGACGTCAAGGGAGTTAACTTGGGGCTTAAACTCTTGGCGGGAGGAAAAGTTGACAACGGCGCCAAGTTAGTTTTCTCGCTAATTGCGCACGAACTTCAGACTTCCTATTACTCACAGAGCTTTCCGTTTTATTTTTTCGGAGTGAGAAAAATCGAGGGAGGCCGATAACGTGAGGATCACGGGCAGAGGTACGGGTGGCACAAGGAAACGAAGGTTCACCAAAAGGTAAAGAAGAAGAAAAACCTTTTCAAACCTCTAATGCTATACTTAGAAACTCGTCTGTTGCAAGAGAAACATAGGAATGCACTGTCCGTCAAGGTCTGTGCACATGAACACCCTTCTGTCCTTGAGAATATGGCACAATTAAATTATAATTTCCTTGCAATGATCTCTAACTGCACACCCCGCGCAACTGCGCATCCATGCGCCAGTGACAGTAACTCTCTTATTTAAATGGAAACTCCAGTTTCCCAAATTTCTCACTACCCTGAGCACGGTATCCACATGATCGCAACCGACCTGCTACCAGGACCCGCTTCAATTTCATTCCGATTTCTGTGGATAATTTAGAAAAAATAATTAATTACATGAACGGCAACTCTGCACCAGATATTGATAGAACACCTCTGAAACTGATTAAGCGTCATTTCTCTATCCTCAAAACAACCCTTGTCCACAAACCTAAGTTGGTCATTCCTTAATTGGTCAACCTCTCCGATTCGGCCCAAAATTTTTTTTTGGACGTTTCAAGGTGTCTAGATAAAAAAAGTCCAATGTCCGTCTCGGAACGATTTGCGCCTTCTGGATGAGGTTCCGTCCGCCGTCCACGCCGAGAACCAATGTTTTTATTTATTTATTTATTTGTTTTTTGTTAATTTTTTAGATGCAATGTATTATGCAACTATACGAGGAATACACTTTCAATTCATTCTTTCATTCATTCACTTAGGTAGCAGAAAATTTTCTAAAAATCTTAACCATTTGTCAGGGACCTGTTTTTGGGTCTAGTTGGTTCTTGAAACTTTTCAGCCCGATCGGACCACATTTGGGCGGAGTAGGGGTCAAAATGTGTATTTCGAAAAAAGCGTGTGGGGCATCGTTTCCCACTAAATGTTGGACCCTGAATCGATTGGATTGGGTTCGGGACCAGCCGCACCCAATGTTTCCCCCATTTTCCCCATGTTGAAGAAATGATTCTCCATGCGCATGGTCCGAGGAATAACCAACCCGTGTGAAAAAAATGTGCAGCGTTTTCCTTCCGTTAAATGCGTAACTCTTCGTCGTGACCGAGTAAAATTTGAATGCGGGATTCACGATGAGTGTTGTACCTTACGCTATTTGGCTCGTGTATTAATCGCTCATTAGGTTACGTTCAATCCGCCCTGCGTTACGACAAATTCTTTCCAATCGAACCTCAATTCAAATTAGGGAGCCCCTTCATTTCCTGACTTCTGGCAACTAATCCTAATTAGGATAAATACGCCAAATCATGGGAAAATCCTCCTTCGGCGACGTAATTATCAATCCAGTAGCAAAATACTGAGTCCAGCTTTATCTTTCCAAATTACACTAATTTGCAATCGTAATTGTAACAGCTGTTATGGAGATTGGGTGATTTCAAACGCAGCCTCATCCCCGCTGAGTAGTAATAGAAGGGAGTGGGGGGCAGCACGGTAGCCGATTAAAAGGCGAACTAATTTACATCGTTTTGAATGATGTTGGTTATGGGGAATGATGTGGTTACAAACGTCTCTTTGAAACGCCCAGAAAAAATTTGTGGGCCGAATCAGAGAGATTGACTTTTAGCATGAAAACATAGGTTGATTATTCAAGGAATAAGCAACCAAGGTCGATGAAATATGCAAAAATACCCTCTAGTTTTAGAAAGGATACATCATTGCAGAAATATTGAGAACGGTTAATTATTATCGTGTTTTTCTTTTCAGATTTTTTTTAATCACTTTCTACGAATGGGAAGTAGGTACTACACATTAATGGTGTTCGTTAATCTATAAATGGTTAATAAGATTGCTCGTCGATGAATGATTTTACCCCCGATCATTGCCGATGCGCCTAAAACGCGGTGGTGTTGAAGTTTGCTGTCAACCCCATCTCCATCGCCACCCTATATGTTCATTGATTCCGTGAGATTTACTTTACACTCCTCAGTTGTCAGTAGGAGGTTTAAAGCTCTAACAATTGGCACATTTTTTGAATCTTTGGAACTGCTGCTGGGGTGAATGTTGCTGGTTCCAAACGAAAATGGTTCATTGACTTTTTGATTCGGTTCGATCAAGCTGTCGATTTTACCAATAATTATTGGTCTTAAATAGCGAATGGGGAAATTAATTCTACTCACATTTGAAACTTTCGGATTGGACGACTTCTGTTCTTGCGTAGAAACTTTAGATCAAATAAAAGGAAAAAAAGAGCACCCGGGTATTAGCCCGATGTAATCCAATCACCATCGTCAGGCAGTAAACGACCTAATTGAATTCGTTCATTCTAATTTGATTAGAGTAAAAACCGAATCAATTCAACGTAGGGTGCAGTTCATTCGGTGCCGTAGCCCAAATTGGCTAAAGGGTGTTGATGAAGGGGTAGCAAACCCTCTTGGGAGGTCGGATCCTTTTATCGATTGCCCAGCGGATCTCGTTACTCTAAAAAAATTATCTTCTAGCTCCTAACTTTTTTTTTTTTTTTTTTTTTTTTTTTTTTTTTTTTTTTTTTTTTTGGAGCAAACGTTTGACTAGGATTAGTTGCGTAGAAGCGACACGTCAAGGTAAATCTGAGTGCAGAATGCAAATCTGGTCTGTATGCGGTTCCGCAAAGTTATTACTTATTTGGGAGAGGTTATATGTAACATAATCGAATTCTCTGCCATGGAGGAATAGAACATTATTGAGTAAGGGTACTGTTGGTACAGATTACTTGTATTTCTGTGAGAACCTATACAGTTCACGCACGGTGCGACTATTGTTAAGATTCATTTCTTAACATGGGTAAAATGGGGGGAACAGCGGGTGTGGCGGGTCCCGGACCCATTCCAATCGATTCGGGGTTCCGAATTTTCGTGGAACAATTATACCCCACACCGCCTAGAGTACCAGAATCTCGAAAACAGCTATTCGAAATGGGTAGATAGGTACCCATTTTGAACCTATAGCCTCATCCAGAGGGCACCAATCGTTCTGGGATTCATTTCATCAGATTCAGCGTCCGAAATTTAGTAGAAAATGATACCCCACACGCCTAGGTACTAGAGATCTCGAAAACAATATTCGAAATGGATAGATAGGTACCCATTTTGACCCATATTCTCTTCCAGTGGGTGCCGATCGTTCTGGGGCCCTTTTAATTGGATTCAGCGTCGAAATTTAGTGGAAAATGATACCCCACACACCTAGATTGCAAAGAATCTCAAAAATCCATTTTTCGAAATATATATTTTGACCCCTACCCTACCCATATTTGGGGTTGACCGATCGGGTTGAAAGGTTTCGAGGACCAACTAGAGCCATGAACGGGACCCCTGATCAAAATTTCAGATTTTTAGAAATTTTCTACTATCAAAGTCGGCGTGGGCGGCGGACGGGCATTTGCTAATTTTGATCTAGACACCTTGAACGTCCAGATAATTTTTTTGGGGCGAATCGGAGAGATTGACTTTTAGCATGAAAACATAGGTTGATTATTCAAGGAATAACCAACCAGAAACGATGCAAACAGCATCCGATGAGGGAATCCATCAGTTAATTACATTCTTATCAACAAAATTCTATCGCATCATGGCGAAGAACCGAGGGAGGGAGGGGAGTAATGCACGGCTCATCAAATTCTGATCTCTGTTCGAGCTGCGCTGAGGGTTGAGAGCCTCGGGGGAGTCGCATCCCCGCTAATTTCCAATCCACCCCGAGCTCCTCTTCAAACTCGATAGGGTATGAACCGAAATTATCAGTCCAAGTGTGAAACGAGAACGTTAGCTGGCGGCGATGAGGATGCCGAGCAATAATTAGAGCTCTCCGAGCAGACGAGAGGAACAGGTACATACTGTTTTCAATGGGGATTTCAAGTCTACTTTATCGCCCCTAATGCGCTGGAATGAAGCTTTTAAAATTTGAATTTACAGAGACGAGACGAGAATTGATATGATCTATAGATTACAGACTGTCTATTGAACCGCAACAGCCTGCCGACTGCATGGAAAATGAGCGTTAGGTTAGTATCAGCAGAACACAGGAGGACACATTGACCGGTCTCAACCGCCACGTTGATGGTATCAGCAAGACTAGACCAACCAACCAAATACCTTATGATCTTTATCAAATCCGGGCGTTTTTCATGGGGCGTTCAAATTATCATTATTGAATTCGTACGAAAATATACTATCAAGAAAAAATTGGAAAATATCAATAGGGTAGTCCCAAGTCTGGGAATTTCTCAAAAACATGAGTAATCTCTATCTTAATTACGAATGCTCAAATTTCAGGAGCAAATCGGCGAAAAGGCTTACAAAATGAACGACCGCATGTATTACTAAGCTGAACCTACGATCATGCAGTTCTTTAGATCCTATTAGGAAGACGTCACCAAAGCAGCGCTCGTTCGCTGCGGAATTGTTGAGCTCGTTTGAGCAGCTGTGCGGGAGTCATCTGAAGTGATCTGAAGCAAAGGCTACCTTCACGCGCCAGGCGCGTGCGACGCACACAGATTGGAACAGAGCTCACGCGCTGAGCGCGTGACCCACAGCGAACGTGTTAATTGCCAGATGACAAAGCCGTACAGACCAATCACAGACGGGTTAGGACTCTCAAGAGACTTTACCGAAGTCGTTTTCTCTCCAAGATACATCACCATTTCAGCTAGAATGATAGAAGTAACCTCGGATACGTATCATGTATCACGTTCGTAACCCATAAGTGACATCTCGCGCTCGTTATTGTACGTGTTCAATAAACTATTTTCTCTTTTTTTCGTAGTCCCGACCATTAATGGCGCGGGAATATTTTTGTGATGTAATAACACTGGCGAATAGGGCCTCAGTGCATGAATAGGGCATCTATTGTATCGGAGGGCTAAAGATAAAGGACCCGATTTTACGTGCCCTTTAATGGGGTCGTCAATTTATCTCGTCCACTATTTACTTAAAAGGTACTTTGAGAGGGGAAATATTGCCTCGCTAACCCCCCCCCCCCCCCCATTCATCATTTTTGCTCGCAGCCCTTTTTTTTATGGGATTTACTGTAATATTAAAGGAACGGCTCATCGCCCTTTTCTTTGCCGGGTTGATCTAAATCCAATATCTTATAGGTGCGTTTAGACGGGGTTTCTCACTATAGTCGAAATAACGGTTCTTTCCAATAATACCAAGTGATTTATGGGTCAATACCTACCCCACGCAACTATTATTGCCATCACAAATCTCCTCTGATATGAGGCAATAATGCAGGCACGGATTAACGGGCAGGAAAATAATGAATTATTTTTATAGATTAGCAGCATGGAGACTCATCCAAATCGATTCAGCGTCCAAAATTTAGTGGAAAATGATACCCTACACGCCTACGTACCAGAAATATCGAAAACACCCATTTTGAAAAGGCTAGATAAATACCCATTTTGACCCATAACCTCTTTTGGTGGGCGCCAATCGTTCCGGGACCCGTCTCATGGGATTCAGCATCCCAAGTTTAGTCGAAAATGACACCTCACACGTCTAGATCGCCGAAAATCTCGAAAATCCATCCATCGAAATACACCAAAATGACTATCCCATGTCGAAATTTTGAAAAATCAATAGTCTATAAACTATTCCATTATAGCATGCCTTCAGTTTTTCCTCAATCACTAAGTAGGTATCCCAGGTCCCAACTAAAATGAAGTAGAAAATGAGAATTTCCGCGTTCTCGGATTTCTTATTGGTTTATACCTAGTAAATAAACGAATATTTTTACCTCAGAAAATCTCATTCCAAATTTCAAGTGCCCTTACAGAGGTCAATTTCACGCGGGGTGTCAGCGTTATTTTTATATTTCCACGATATGACGTGGTATTGCTCAAAACGTCACCTTCATGCGAGAGCCAGTCGAGTAGGTACAAGGTGTGGCCATTTGGTAAATAAGTTCCTAGAAGGTGACATTTGATTCGGCAAATGTGAATTGAACATCGTGCAGTATGACTCTTCCCACTTCTTAACAATTATTATTACACTATCGTGTGAATCTAATATTTTATTTACTATTTAGGAACTAACTTATCAATTACTTTTCTATCTGCACAATGTAAAGTAGTGAAATGATGAGGCGCAGCTGACGAATCTCTCAACCTTATAGAATTTTTCCATCAAGTTTAATTACATTTAATGTAACTTCGTCATCAGAGTTTAAATGCGAACCAAGTTTGTGTGAGAAAAGCATGATACAAAGTAAACATAATTTAGTATTTTTTGGCCATGATCAAATTAATGGCCTGAGAAATTGGCCAGATCTCAACTACGATCAGCCTGCTAAGAGCAATGCAAATCACTTTCTGATTTTGCACCGTTTTCCGAGCTGGTATTATCTGCAACTAATATTGAGATATTTCTCGCCAAATTTCAAAGGTAATCTTCAAATGGTAACGGTGAGCAG
>CM033998.1:13432187-13466251 GCA_019603395.1 Cyrtorhinus lividipennis | reverse complement strand
AATTTGAAGTAACAGTCGACACGTCTTTTTGTCTATATAGAGCTGGAGTAGGTGGATTTAATGAATCAGTAGGCTGAGAGTCACATAAAAAAGTGAGCGAAACAATATTGATGTACTTGTACTGTATCCTTATTGGATTCATTAACAAAACGATGCTCTACCCACATTTTATCTCTTCTATTGTCGAAAAGATGGAAGTTTGTGAGACGGACATATTGGACTCTTTACGTACGTATAGTTGCAACTGTGAAAGGTCAAACCAAGCACCTATGTCGATTTTTTTATCTTTCAGGTTCAAGGACAAGTCCTTTACACTTGTCTAACAATGCTTTGCCTCGTAGTTACAATTGAATAAGATTGACTGTATTTGGCCTATGCACATTGGACGGGTGATTTGAGGACTCAATTTTACTGTCGTTTTGGACAGTATTGCATTGCAGATTCCAGGCGTAATGCTGGCTCTCTCGGTTAATATTGGCATTTTGGGTTGAATTCGCAATAATTCATTCAATATTCGAGCATTTTTGGCCGGGATTGGAGATGGTGATGGGAGGGGGTATGCGTTTTCTCATCAAGGAGGAGGAGAATGAGGCTCTTTGAAGAAGGCCCTTTTGAAAATAGGACCAACATTTTTCCGGTTGTCCTCCGTTTTGCAACAAGTGTACCTAACCAACATAATTTCAGAGAAATATAATACACCAGAATTCCAAAATGCTCCCATATTGCAACGCTTCTTCTAGTGACGTTCCATAGTTGACCAATCCCAAGTTTAATCTAACGTTGACGTGGGACGCAAATAAGTCTTTGCCGACAATATATATATTTTTTTGCATTTAATGGCTTTTTTGTGAGTTTAATTTCATTCCAGAAAACGTCCAAATCTTATCATAGTTTTTGTCAATCTTACGAGGTAATGGTGGATTGCAAGGCAACGTGAATTTCTCAAAATAATTTGTTCACCTATCAGTTGTAATTTTCTAAGTTTCCTCGTCATATTTTGAAAAAAGTTCTGAGACCTCATGAGTGTCGCTAGGGATACGGATGAGGATTCTTGATCACTTAGATATAGATTTATGCTGCAACAGCGGTACAAATACTACTGTGAAAAACTCATTAACTTGCCGCGGGATCGCCAGATGTCCTCGGTAAAATATTTATGTAATTTATTCGGATGCAAGACGAAGAGATTCTTGACTTAGCGACTCTGCTCTAACTTAATACCCCGTGAAACATTTGAAAAAAGTATTCGTGGAGTGTCTAGACGTTGTACCCTTCTGCACATTATTAATGTAACAAGGCGAAGAATGGGGAAAAATATACAAGATCTATATTTTAAAGACTTCTCTTTTAGGAACGGTAGAATACTACAAACAAGGAACGAATGCAAAATAATGTTTTAAACCTCCAGAGTTTCTTAATGTCACTTGATAATTTCATCGCCACTAGGAAAATATTAGAGGTAAATTAGTAAAACCACAAATTTTCTAGCAAAAGAGCCTCGACCTATGAAAAGGATTTTTGCCGTCAACGAGGTTCCCCAATACAACAGGCAACGTGATTTCAAGGACGGCTTTTCCAAGAGACACATTTCGGGCCGTGGACAACAGTGAAATAGCGGAAAAAGCTGATTTTCATGAATGGTGTCACGTTGCCAAGTGCGCGTGCTAGGCAGAATAGCATAGTTACTCTGTAATTTGAACGGGCCGCCAGAACACTAGCGCTCCTAATGAGTGCAAATTGAATCAAATGACGGAGGCCCGTGATGGAGTGAACTGAGTCGCAGATGGGGTCGGGGCGGTGAGCGACGGCGGCGGGAGGCGGAGATCTGGACCTCGCCAAGTGACGTCACACGAATCAGGCGATGGGTGTGTCCACCGTTCGGGGGCTCGTCTGTGACGCGCGACGCCCACTTAAGGCAGCCTTCCCGCCACAACTGACCCATTTGACCGGAAACCTCTGATCCTCCTCTCGAAAAATGTTGTGCTAGTTAACGATTATGACGATTTAGTTACTATTAACAGGTCATCTTGTCCCCAAGACCGTCTACTAACCAATAGAAATGATTGTTGAATAAAATACACACATTGTTTGCGATGAGAATGGAAATTCACACAGCTTCTCATGAAACTGCGCTCCCAGTTTACCAGATTCCTCGGGTAACTAACCTGTTTTCATGCCACAGGTCTGCCAACCTCTCTTATTGGCCCCAGATTTTGACAGTTCGCTTTTCAAGATGTCTCGATCAAAACGCCAAACATTATTCCACAATGGCTTATTATTCAAGAGTAATCAGTGGGTGACCAGAACGCATACAATTAATTCAGCGTCCGACATTTTGGTAGTGTGAAATGATACCCCACATGCTTAGTGCCCAAAAATCAAATTTTTACCCATACTCTCCCTAAATTTGGGGGCTAATCGGGGATGGTCGACCTTCCATAACCTTGCGTTCGATCATACAGGTTAATTAATCAAGGAAAACCAATTAAAAGACAAACAAAACCAAGTAATAATAATCATACCATTAAATTTCCAAATTGTCCATCTAATTTCAAGAAGATTCTTAGTGTGACCGCAATCCCTGTGCAATCCTTGTGATTCAGTACATGATATGTTATCAATCATTAATATACTGACCAGATTCTGCAATTAAACGAACTTTTTTTTTTAAAAGATTTCTAACCTTACTTTGAAAAGCTACGTGCTTTTATTTTAATTTTCACTATTATACAGGGTGTTAACTTATAAGATCACGAGGGGGAGTCATCGTTTCCGAGTTATTCAGGATTTAAGATTTTCTTCGTTCACTAAATGTCTCTTTTTTGCATTTAAACCGTCAAATGATGTCACAAAAATAAACTTGAATATACCGTTAAAAACCTGGTATTTTGGGGGAAATTTTGGAACAAAGGAATTTTTCTGGGGAAAAGGTTACCTTCACCCGGCAAAATATTGACTAGGTTGTGCGTTTTCATTAATTTCCTAACATTGAGCTGAATGAGCGAATACCAGGACTCAATTATTGGAGATATTGAGGGACGCATCAGAAGGGAAAATTAACGCTATTCTAACGGTGTACTCAGGGTTGAGACCATCTATGGCCGTTTTAGTGACGTCAGGTCGGAAACTCGAATCAAATCATATATCGTGAATAACTCGGAAACAATGTCTTCAAAAAGACTAGTCATTAAGACACCTTTTGTTGAAAATGAGCTGTAGAATCGACTCCTCGAAAGCTGCTACCTTAAAGGTTAAGGCCCTGTATAATGTTCAAACGGGGCTGATATGCTGAAAACCGATTTCTTACTGTGGCAGACATCAAGGTCTACATGGCTGACTAAACGTTGTCATTTGAGGTCAAACCATTTTCATCATATCAGGTTTGTTATAAGTATATTTACGAATCATAATCGAGAAGAATATGTTTAATCTCGTCGGAGGATTCGTAATTTACGTTCAGATTTTCATCATCCGTCGCTGTAGCACAGGTGAGAGACCGAGTTAGTCGACCGCGTTACGCAAACGATTGAAACGCCAATAAACAAAAAACACGCCATAAAACGACAAAATACCTCGCTGAAAAAATGTGGGCACAATCAGTCTTCTTCACCTTACAAACTGACAGTTACAATCCTCGTTGAAAATGGGTTCGGATTGTGGATTTGATTCGCTAAACGATGGTATGTCGATGAAAATTGAAGTCGAGATATAGTTATTAGTAGTGTAATAAACAGACTTAGTAGTAGTATAAATACCTAACATGCAGATTGTTTTGAGCCTGATATTCCCGCATTACATAATATTTCCATGATTGTCGGGTGAAGTACATCAGACACGAATCTACTTAATTTCGGGTCACATTTTGCGTTTTCAACCCCATCGTGCTCTCCAGCTTAGAGCGACTTAACGATGAATATAATTAAGAATAGCCTCTGAAGATACAGATAAAGTTTGTCTGTTCAAAATGAGCCGTTTTGGTGGAGACTCAGGGAGGAGGAATGAAGGGTTAATTTCGAGGGGGAGTGTAGCGGTACCCCAACTCCAACTCAATCAAATTTCGGAATTTTTTTGCTCATATGTAGAAAAATTAGTTTTGAATGTAATCAATAGTTGAACAAATACATAAACTAATAATAAAAACATTTTAAATTTTTTTTTTTTGTTATTTTATGAATAATTGATTTTGTTATTTGTTTATATTTATTATTTGTTATTTGTTATTTGTTTATATATATTATATTATTGTTTTTTGTTATTTTATGAATAATCAACTTGTGTTTTCATACAAAAAATAAATCTCCCAAATTCAACCTCAAAATTTTTTTCTGGGCGTTTCAAGGTGTCTAAATCAAAATAAGCATCAGTCCATTCGCCGTCCAGGCCGTTTTTGGTAGTAGAAAATTCCTAAATCTGAAAAATTGTTGTCAGCTTCCACCGGTTTCTGGTTCTAGTTGGTCCTCGAAACTCGAAATTTTTGGCGATCTAGGCATGTGGGGTGTCATTTTCAAATAAATTTTGGACGCTGAATCCAATGAGACCAGTTCCAAAACGAATAACGCTCATCGGAAGAGAATATGGGTCAAAATATGTATCTATCCACCTATTTCAAAAGCGGGTTTTCGAGATTTCTCGTACCTAGGCATGTGGGGCATCATTTTTCACTAAATTTTTGACGCTGAATCTATTGAAATGAGTCTCTAGGCACCTGGTCCGAGAAATGGCCAACCCCTGTGAAAGAATTTGCAGCGTTTTTTAGAACCGTATGATATATTTTCCTATTTACTAAATATAAGCGAATTCCCATGCTCCTCGATTGCTAGTATGTCAAACTATACAAGGGGTACATTCTGATAAACGTTTTGTAAAAAATTTTGATCACCTTGCTACAATAGTAGGTGTTTAATGGGTACTTACGAAGCTGTGAGTTGAGATCACGGGAGTGCGCCTGAGCCGTAGATGACCGATTTTAGTAGTTGCGTCTACTTCAAGTTTAATTGTTTGACAAAACTGTAAATGTTTACTCGATATTAGAGCAAGGAAATTATTGGAGGACAAGCGCGGGATTACGTTACAGATCGTCACGAAACGTCGGTGGTTTGGAAACGATTTGAACTGCGGCGCGGCTGGCCGACCAGAAAGGCAAGCTATGTACCTCGGACCTGTGTGTGTGGGGGGGGGGGGGGGGGTAGTGCGAGTAGAGGGGGTGGTGAAATGTGATGTCACGGCAGACACCTGAGGTCCGGATTTATATTCGTTTTTCGTATCTCAAGTCTTTTTCCAAGTCATGTTATCGTTGACCTTTGAAAAGCCGTTAGAAAATACCTGCTTTTTATCATCCCTCTTCTTTTTGCGTCAAAGTCGAAATTCCCTTAATTGAACAAAGCCAGTACTTGCCTGTACTTGGATTTTCTCATTGGCTCGTTGTGGACTGAGGTCGACTGATAATTTTTGCCTCGATTTTTCCTTGAAGGTTGCCCACTTAGTTGTAAATACCTACGTTGATTTGATTTTGTGACCTTTCATTCGCTGATCGGATCTGGCCAGCAATGGAGCCGACGGCGTTATTTAATCCCCTTTCTAATGTAGCCCTTGAATCTCATATTTATAATCAACATTTGGTTTGTATCAAATTGTTGATATTCCAAACGAGCTCATGATCAACCTTTCTTCAAAATTCCACGCGAACGAAAAAAGGGCCAAAGCCTTTGCAGACTCTAATTGGTTGTCCTAACTTTAACAACACCACACAAAACGCAAATTTTTTGCCCGAAACGTTGTGGTTCCGGCAGCAATATTTCCATGTGTGCAGTTCTCCAGTTCCATGAGGCTCTTGTAGAATGCTGAACAAATCTATTAATCTGGAACAATTTGCGTTGAGGCTCAACCTGAGATGATTGCCCCTTCCAACCAATTGGACCTTTACATATTTGATTAAATTAAGGTGTAAGCCTCTCTCGAATTAAAATGTGTTTGAATTTACTATAATTTAATTCGGGTTTCTTCGGAGAATTTGGAAGGGACCTAGCGAGAGGATACGGGATGTAAGTCCAAGACTTACGACTGAGCGTTAATTAGGGATACCAAGGATGAGCATAAAATACATTGATACAAAATGAATTATAATTGAAAACAAGGACACGTTGCAAAGGAGAATATGCCTCAACGACCGAGCGTTAATTAGGGATACCAAGGATGAACATAAAATACATTGATACAAACTGAATCATAATTGAAAACAAGGACACGTTGCAAAGAAGAATATGCCTCAACCTGGGCTAGAATTGATACAAGACAAAGTAATTTGACAAAGTAAATTAGACAACATGTGGAGCATAAAATACAATTAAAACATGATACATGAAATGATGATATACATGAAATACAATTTAATGAGCAAGCGCAATGATACCGGCTGACATGAGTCCTTTATCATCTCATGGCATGGGGAACACAATGTTACAGCTTCAGTTGACTTCAGCACGGTAGCAGAGTTCACTTCAGAGCGAGCACAGGATAAAGCCAGGATGGACTGAGTGAGATGCACTTGCACGACAGGGTTACAAAAATATATATGACTCCGACATGTTGGGCGCCTCAGCGACGAGTGGCACCTCAGCAATGACTGCCTGGTTGGGCACCTTGGCAACGAGTGTGTGCTGGAGCTCTTGCCAAATGAGATGTCCAAGCAGGAGCTGCGTGCATCCTGGCGCATGCTCCCTCCCTTCTGGTTTTCTGGAGGCAGTAAGCCTGGGGGCTTACATCGGTATGTGCAGACAACTCAAAGGAATTAACAACTAATTGATAGCATTCAACAACAAATTAAAGTTTTGGAGTGGAAAAAGTTGGATTTTTGCGGAGTCAGATAAAATACGTCTATTTTCAACTATAGTTTGAGCCAGAACGGTTGGCTGTAGAGAAAAATCGTAGGAATGCAATTTGTGAAAAATTGTATGCACTTTCATTTTGTAATGAATAATATTCTACAAAAAATTGATAGGTTCCGATTTACGAGCAAAAAACTGCCCAAAACGAGATTTTTAAACTTTTTATTTTTTAATTTTTCTTAATGTTCCGTCACGAAATTTTGTTAGCAAACCTCAGATTTGGATTCAGCATCCAAAAACGAATAAAAAAAGAAAAAATCATAACTACCCCAAGATTTTCCTGTTAGGGGCCTTTGTGGGCACAACTTGACTGGACTATATGGAGGCCGATTTTGGTTGGTTATTCCTCGAATAATCAACCTATGTTTTCATGATAATGGTCACCTCTCCGATTTGGCTCAAAATTTTTTTCTGGACGTTTCATGGTGTCCTGATCAAAAAAGGTCAATGTCCGTCCGCCGTCCATGTTCCGCGCCGTTTTTGGTGTAGAAAATTTTCTAAAAATCTGAAATTTGGGTCAGGGGTCTGTTCCCAGCCGAGATGGGTCCTCGAAACTTTTCAGCCCGATCGGACCAAATTTGGGGGGGGTAGGGGTCAAAATGTGTTTTTTGAAAAATGGATTTTCGAGATTTTGGGCGATCTAGGCGAGTAGGGTGTCATTTTCCACTAAATTTTGAACGCTGAATCCAATGAAACGGGTCCCAGAACGATTGGCACCCACTGGAGAAAGTTGATGGAATATCTTATACATTCCATGTAACATACGAACTACATATTGCTCTCCTTAGACTGTTAGTGGTCATGAGGGTTTGCAGCTCTGTTCATTTAAGTCTCAAGTCACTCCTTCTTCTAGAGTTGTAAGAAAGTGAGTACAAAAATATATTGTTCAAATTGTGATCCGCGAGTTATAATTCCCATTTTCTCACCAAGAAAGTTGAAGAGAAGTAATGGGTCAAATTGGGTATTTGTTACCCATTTTGAATGTTTTTTCGGGATTTCTGCTACCTAGGCGTGTGGGGTATAGTTTTCCACTAAATTTTGGACGCTGAATTCAATGATGTGTGTCCCAGAACGATTGACAACCACCGGAAGAAGTTATGGGTCAAAATGGGTATGTATCCACCCATTTTGTATTGTATGTGTCAGGATTTCTGGTGCCTAGGCGTGTGGGGTATCATATTCCACTAAATTTTGGACCCTGAATTGATTGGAATGGGTCTGGGACCCGCCACACCCATTGTTTCCCCCATTCGAGGAATAACCAACCCGTGTGTAAGAATTTGCATATTTTTTTTAACTGTCCCTCGCTCTTTGATGCTATTTCCTTAAACATCTCATTTTCATTATTATTGACGGATCTGTGCACACAGTATTTATTCGTCTTGACATGAAATGGTGACGTGGTTTTCTATACCAAAAGTCAGTGTATACATGCTGGGATATGCATCCGTATCGATTGAGTCCTGCACAAGGCAAATGTGAACTGACAGCAGGTCAATGACACGTCTGTCGGAATTTCTTTTGGTAGAAATGTGCCATAATTTGCAGGTAAATTTTGCGGGGGGTGCGCATTGTAGACTTTCCAAACCGTCTGTGCTGCGTCAACGAGGTCAGTGCCTTCCACACCTCCTTTGAATGCGCAAATTGGGAGGCACAACGTGAGCAGATTGTCCAGAAGTTGGAAATAACCAGCCCTCCCACTCCGAGAAGATTGTGACTTGCATGCTCCTCAAAGCAGAATGCTCCGTGGGAGGGTACATCCAAAATATTCTGGAAAGCTAGCTCGTCGAGGACAGCGTCCAGCAATGGGAACTGCAGGCAAATGAGAACAACCAGCTGGCAGAATTCGCCAAAAAGTCCAGTGCTGGGCCCTAACGAGGGGTAGGAGGTGAGGTCCTCAGTGGATGAAAATCTCATCACGCCACAATTCATGGTAAACCCCCCCCCCCTCCCCAACTCTGCACCAATATCTTACAAAGGTTACCGGCTACCTCAGAAAAAAGGAGTTGTTTGATCATTTCTAATTAATTATCTTATTCATTTGACCTGCCAATCAATTAGGTTCGAATTAATCTTTTTTTTGTTGATAAAATGACTGTTAACCTTTGAACGTTCACAAAGGAATCACGTTATATAGAAGGTGGCGCAAGAGTTTGCGGTGATTGCAGGTTCTCTTAACCCTCTAACGGGCGCAATATGATTTGTAGCTTGGTTGGGCGCAATTCATCTGTGAGATCAAGTACACCAACTTGCATTCAATTTCTTTGTAATAAGGAAACAATATTTCTGAGCCACTCAAGTTTAATAAAATATGTATTAAAACATATTATTTTACAATAGAAATAATTTTTATAAATATAAAACATTTTTATTCAATTAAAATTGCGATTAAATGAATGCTTTAGTTTTTTCATTAAATATCCACTATAAATAGATCGATAGCCTGTTATATTGATATTTTCAATAATTATGAATTAAAATTGGTACTTAAAGCACAAGAATGTTTGGTAGCTCAAAGAAAAGTTGGAAAGTAAACACAGCATAAAAATGTAAATGTATAAAAGTTAAAAAAAAAAAGGAAAAATATTATAATAAACTAACATTATTGTGTAATAAAAATAACCTCCCATAAAATGCTAAAGCTATCACACGTTGAACAAAATTAGGATATCACTTGTACTATTCGGAATCAATTTCAGCTTTTTGAAAATCTTCCTGGAAACAATATTCGCATCTCACAGATTAGTTCGAGATAAATGGTTTTTAACATTCAATAATTAAGTCTATAATTCATAATAAGTAACATCAAATGATAATATAAAAATTAATACATATAAATTTGCGAACAAATGAAATTAATTAACTTACTATGTGATCAGGCGCAATTAATTCACAGATTCAAATGTCTCTGGTGGCATTTGAGAACGTTCTGGATCTAAAATGGTGATAGGGTTGGCGACCATGGTGGGAGTCAGGAAGATAGGTGGGAGAACAGCTCTCTGTTGTGAATCATGGAAATTTGGTAAACCAAAACAATTTCTTCTCATCTCACAGATTAAATGCGCTCATCGGAGCGTTAATTTTGTCTTTATTGTTTCACCTTTTTTGTCCCTCGACAATCAGTGAAACTCAGCAGAATGTTCTGCAGAAGGGGTGGCTAGTCATGCGTCCAAGATGTTGACTTGGGACTCAGAAGTCTTGAAGTTTATATATACTTTTATGAAACATCCTGTACCAAATTTCTTTATGCAGTACCGAAATAGAGCGAGCTTAACCTGCGAATATATTTCCGCTGGTTGTCTTAATTGTCATGATTTTGCGTGTGATAATACCGCATGCAGACAAGAAATTAATTATTCTCAAACTGAAAAACATTTTTATCGCCCTCAAGCTTGTGTGAATACAATTTTGAGGAAAGTTGGAGATCGAGGGTGTCAATCATCGAAAACAACTTCGACAACTTCGACTTCGTTCAAACCGATGAAACGTGCTCAGGATCGGATGAAAAAAAATTACGTCTTGTTGGTCAGAAAGTTGTAGGCCTTGGAGGCTCGTCAAGGTTTCGACCAATCAGAGCTCGCCTGACTCTCCAACATCCCTGGGTGACGTCATGCGACCAGTAGCTGTCCTGGGTGACTGGTTCCATCCTCGAACAGCCAGATGTCAGTATCACATTCATCAATCTCTTCTATTCCGTATCCGTATCGTATGAACTGTAAAACGAGCCAACTGATGTCTTCACTGTGTTAGAACAGAGATTAGCGATTAGATGTTAGCGAGCAGAGCGGAATTAAATATAAGCCAAAGAGATCGAAAGTGGGTTTCGCTCTCTTCAAATAGGTGAAACCGGGAAAATTCGTACCGTCTTCAGTGGTGATCATCTCTGCCTGCAGCTGAGATTACAACGAAAATGTTCTCCTATATCCGCGAGTTTGAAATGCTCGACAGCACGTACACACTTGGAAGTGATTGGGTAGGTTGGTAGTTTGTTTGTGAACAATGATTAGAGACGAATAAATTATGCTTCAATTAATTGTATAAGAATTATCCATTAATATCCTGAATTTGATCTGTGGAATGTTGAACTTGCTTGTTGAATGTGCTGATTGTTTCAGAAACGCTGTAATATTGATAATGCGTCGGCTGTGTTTCTCAATGTTTTCCGTCGCCTTTTTTCTATCCCTTTGTCTCTAGTATGAGTTTTTCTTACTTTTTTATAGTAGCCACGCTTTTCCCAACTCATGTGTCCACATTAACATTGCAATTCATGATAAAAACACACACATTTCCTTATTTCCCTAGCGGAAAATCTTTATTATTCTCAATTAAGATAAGTTGTCGGCATTTTACCTGACCTTGGCTACGAGAAAATGCCGCCATCACTGCCGTCAGCCTTGTGACACCAGAACTACTCTCAAATTCCTATTATCTGCGCCGTGACACTCCTGTTTCCCACTTCGAAGGACGAACGTTTAAAACAACAATACAATTCGTTTAAATTACCCTTGCAATACATTTTCGATCACAGCAATCAGTTGACAGTAAATTTACAAGATTGATTATTTAAAACAGGACGTCTGCTTAAATTACTGCGAAAATTGTGCCGAATATTGGCGGACCGAACGAGGATCCTAACTGGATTCTAATTGTGTTCACATCATTTTCAGAAGAGTGTTGCTCAAAAAAACAAGTTCTGATTACTGATTTCAGAGTGTAAAGAGTGTAATTCTGAAGCGATTTTTGATCATAAATCGATTTTGGTGCCTTTAAGACCATTGGGATGATATCGAAGACGCAAGATGACTTATAATATATAATGTAATTATCATTGAGTAATGATTAGGGAGTCTATGAAGATTAATTCATTCGCATAACTTTTTTTGATTTGGAGTTTAAAGCCAGATCGTTGCCTGGCACTTTCTAGCCTATTTCTATTCACAAAACGATTGGAAAATCTCATTGCAGCCTCATACTGGTCACTAATTGTACATTGAACAAGTAAAGAAATCATTCGTTCCTTCAAGTGATATATGATGAAGATTCATCTACTTCTGGTACGAATAACATATTCCGTGACGAGGCTGTGGAAACCCATTAAAAATGGAGGTTTCTAACGAGTCTATTTCCAGCAAAAGTAATGAGTAGACTTGTTAAATCGATTTTGACGGCCAGGTCATCCTCAGTAACAAACATGAACATAAACTTCATGTTCATAATATCATCATGTTCATCGAAATCGATTTAACAAGTGTACTCATTATTTTTGGTGGAAATAGACTATCGTTTGATAACATGAAGAGCTTTCTTTCAAAACGGCTTATATCCACTTTTAACTTTTTGTGGGGAAATGAGAAAAACAGATTTCATGACGAAGCAAATTTTCCAGAGTTCCCAAATTTTCCAAATAGTTTGTATGAAGAACCGTCAACTATACCGTAAAATTTCGAAAATCAGGCTCTTGTTTTGGAGGAGGAACGGCCATTTGTAATTTGGATATAAGCCCGTTTGATGAAAAACGATGGATATAAGCCGTTTTGAAAAAAAAGGGATTTGTGCTGTTCAAAGAAAACTCACATTTCAATTTCTTTTTATGTAATATTAATACAATGTAAACTTGTAAAAAAACAGTGGAAAATGATATAATATAATTCATATATAAGGATACATAATATATGATATTTTAATATAAATTCAATAAGCTCAAGTTCAAGTCAATAAGCAATTTTTTGAGAAGTTCTAATCGGCATTTAATTGAGTAAATATTAAAATTTAGTATACATATTAAACGAGAAAAAAATGGGTATTTAAATATATAGTTCGTCGCAGTCTAGGTCAAGGCAGTCACATTCATTGGCCTCATCAATCTCAGCAGATTCTTGATCCAGTAACGGTTTTCTACCTTTCTTTTTGGGTATGACGTAATTCGGGTCAACATCCAGATATTGCTTGTCCCTCTCTTGTTGACGGCGATCATCGTGCGTCGATCTTCTCTTACTTGAGCCCCGATTCAAGTCACTCACAGTACCTTCCTCCATCAAGTTCGATAAGACGACAAATCTTTGAATGCGATGACAATGACAACAAATGAAATCAAAACACGGAAATCGACGAATGGAAACCAAACAGTATCAAAGTTCAAAATACGCATGATCGACGGTAGTTTGTTTACAATCCACACTGCCATTCGCTCAGGAAAAGCTTTGAGCGCGCCCAGTGTTAAACAGAAGTGCCCAAGAGTGATGGCAACACCACCTGTTGTGAGAGTCGTTTATTTCTGATTTTTCTCGAGTCTTGTCTAGTGTTTCCCTCTAACAGTTGGGAAGCGAACCACATTCAAATTCGAAGCGGAAAAATATTAGTTTGGATATAAGCCGTTTTGATGAGAAAGGAACTACTAACATGCTTGTAATGGATGGATATGAGCCACTTTGATAAAAAATACCTTATTGAATATAACGGGGTGGATATAAGCCATTTTGTTGGAAAACAGATTTTTATCAAGCTTTTGGAGGAGGATAGGAACCGTTTTGGAAGGAAAGCGACTCATGAGGTGATAGGGCTGATCCCAAAGATTCAGAATCCGTAAAAAAAAACTAAAAGTGTAAAAAGTGGTTATAAGCCGTTTTGAAAGAAAGCTCCTCAACTCCGTTTTTCATTATTTTTTTACTACTTCTGGTACGTTAGATGCTTCGTAGTTGTACTCAATGACTTCTTTGATGTCAAACAAACCTCGTTCGTGAGTCGAGTCGAACCGCAATCGAATACTATTTCAACGCACTAATATATTTTTATTGCTTTTCGTCCACCTCAACCAATGATTCGACTTGGTGTGATCGATATGTGCCACGCTGAACTGTGCAAAACATACACTTTTAGTATTACTGGCTCGAAATGGTAGAGGCAACTCCCAACTTGGGCTGACGGCCTCTTCAACCAACGTACATGGCGGCCTCTGTCGGCGGGGCGGACAACGAGCTCCGTTTTTCCCCAACAGTCGCTTACGTCCGGAGTCTACTAACCATGCAAGACCGGAGTGTCGTGCGGGTCTGTAGTATCCAGTCAAAGCAACTACTGATTGAGTACGTGACAAGCAGCGTCGCAAAAGTAATACCTAAATAATACCTATAATACCTAAATAATACCTAGTAATACCTAAATACCTAATACCTAGTAATACCTAAATAATACCTAATCGGTATTATTTAAAAAGGAAGGGTGGTATTGCATTGAAGATGCTTGTGAAGGGTTAATCTCCCGTAATGTACCTTTCCCTTCGTCCACATATACTGAATAGTATTTACTAGTTTACCTGTTCCTGTACGTGGTTTTTGAAATCGACGCTCATTCATTTTGGTTGGTTATTCCTTGAATAATCAACCTGTTTTCATGATAATGGTCAACCTCTCCGATTCGGCTCAAAAATTTTTTCTGGACGTTTCATGGTGTCTGGATCAAAAAAGGTCAATGTCCGTCCGCCGTACGCCGTCCGCCGTCCGCCGTCCATTGTCCGCGCCGTTTTTGGTAGTAGAACATTTTCTAAAAATCTGAAATTTGGGTCAGGGGTCTGTTCCCGGCCGAGACGGGTCCTCGAAACTTTTCAGCCCGATCGGACCAAATTTGGGGGGGGGGGGGGTAGGGGTCAAAATGTGTTTCTTGAAAAATGGATTTTCGAGATTTTGAACGATCTAGGCGAGTAGGGTGTAATTTTCCACTACATTTTGGACGCTGAATCCAATGAAACGGGTCCCAGAACGATTGGCACCCACTGGAAGAAGTTATGGGTCAAATCTTCAATATGGTAGGTATAATAAATTGATTAGTTTAGGAGCCCTTTAGTTTATGCCGGACAGTTCAGTATTTGTACATTATGGTTTGTGTGGCACCCTCGATTCCAGTGTCACACTACGCTCCTGAATAAAACCTAAGGTACTATCCCTTCGACTGTTCTAACAATCATTGGAAATATTTCTCGACTAGAAGTCGCCTTCTGGCGGTCTTGGCTTCAAAATAAGTTTTATCGATGAAATCTGACCATGTTTGACTTTCGCTTTTGAAAATCAGTCAGCAACTCGATTGCAACATCCACCATATTTGACCTCGGACAGTAAAACTAGGGATGAAGCCCTTGAGGGACTGTTTGGAACAATGTCAGTTCGGGCTCATCCCTGATAAGCCTTGTCCTGAAAAGCTCATTCGAGAAACTGTAACTCCCTTTCCGCCAGTAGTTACCTATTACACTTCCCGCCCATTTAACCCCACTAAATCCACCCTTTACCCACGCATCGTATCAAACTTTTTTATTGCCATTGGTGGTCTCGCACGGGGTTGTACTGTACTGTGGCCCTTCTATTTTCAGAGACGAATTGTGACCTTTCAAACCAACTTTTTTGAACATTGGGCCAGTGTTTCGGGATCTGTGGAATCTCCTCGTTCGGTCTCTATAGAGCAGAAATGAGTGGAATACAGAAAGAGCGGGGTTTTTATACGTTTGAACAATTCGGGTGGCGATAGTGAAGTTTTAGTAATGCAAGTATCTAACTAGTGGAAATGGAAGAAAAATGAAATCTCGATCGAAATGCTCTTCTACACTATTCTTGTCTTATGAAAAAACGTTTAAGCATCAATTAGGGGATGGACAAAAAGTTAAGGAATGATTCGGACATCAGATGTTTTTGTGAAGACGATATTATCCTATAATATAAATCTCTTCTCTAATAATATCCTATATTATAAACCTAGCATAAATAAGGATGAAGTTCCCGAATGCCGCCTGCTTGTAGTTTTCTCTTAATTTCTCTTCTTCTGCATGTTGCCCTACACTGAGTCATTTCCATTCTCATCCCCTCATCAAACGCAGAAGTGATCGCATTTTTTCGTGCTCATATACATGCAAACTTTTACAAAAAAGGTCGACTCAGGGTCAATGTACAGGAATATGCACTGTGATCGAAAGTTAAGGGGTCGAGATGCAATGAAATCCTCATGTCCTTCAATTGAAGTCAATTTTGTTTCTTTATCACCCACTTTTAAACCTCTTTCGATCAATGTAATTATTTGTCTCGTCTGTTATCTCCATTCTTCAACCTCACCGTGCCTTGTTATATGCAGGAATAATGCACCTTTAATAATTTGCACTGGTTGTACTACTGCAGCCGTCAGACATCTTGAAATTAATACATTGTGCTGAAACTTTTGTAAGCCCCTCAGGCTTGCTGCCTCCAGAAGGCCAGAAGGGAGGGAGCATGTGCCAGGATGCGCGCGCAGCTCCTGCCTGGACGTCGCATTTTGGAGAGAGGCCCAGCGCTCACTCATTGCCAAGGCCCCCAACCGGGCGGTCGTCGTCGAGGTGCCCCTCATTGCTGTGGTGCCCAACATGTTGGAGTCATATATTTTTGTAATCCTGTCGTGCAAGTGCATCACACTCAGTCCATCCTGGCTTTGTCCTGTGCTCGCTCTGAAGTGAACTCTGCTACCATGCTGAAGTCGACTGAAGCTGTAATATTGTATTCCCCATGCCATGAGATGATAAAGGACTCAAGTTAATAAGCCTCGCTGTGTACCTGCGGGACAGCGTGCCCCCTCCTGTTTTTCCTTCGACGTCGACGCCATTTTCGTTAGCCGGTATTGTTGCACTTGCTCATTAAATTGTATTTCATGTATATCATAATTTCATGTATCTTGTATTAATTGTATTTTATGCTCCACATGTTGTCTAATTTACTTTGTCGAATTACTTTGTCTTGTATCAATTCTAGCCCAGGTTGAGGCATATTCTCCTTTGCAACGAGTCCTTGTTTTCAATTATAATTCAGTTTGTATCAATGTATTTTATGTTCATCCTTGGTATCCCTAGTTGCTCAGTCGTAAGTCTTGGACTTACATCCCGTATCCTCTCGCTAGGTCCCTTCCAAATTCTCCGAAGAAACCCGAATTAAATTATAGTAAATTCAAACACATTATAATTCGAGAGAGGCTTACACTTTACTATCATGTCCCCAAACTTCTCAAATGTATAGAGACCCGCTCTTTCTGTGTTTTACTCATTTCAGCTGTACAAAGACCAAAAGGGGATTCCAAAGATCCCAAAACACGAGCCAAATGTTAAAAAAAAAAGATTTGAAGGGTCACAATTTATTTCTGAAAATGGGGGGCGATAATGAAGCAAAGCAAATTGCAAAATGGCAACATGATTTTCGATATATTAAATTAAGCCAATTTTCAGGCTCTTGGTACACCCACCAGAAACAAACGTATCCGTTGTGATATTTAACTTAATACGCCACGTCAAATTCGCCCTTCATTATTGATTTTTATATCATTTATGTTGTAAGAAGCTCTCACTTCAATGGAGAATCACTATATTATATACTACTCGATTTTAATGTTGCTAGTCGGTACACACTCGAGTCGTCATTGCTATTTTATGACATGTGCTGATGCTTATCCTGGCAAGAAGCAGCAACTAATTTATACCTGCTTACCGTATATACCTCAATATAAACGTGGGAAGGGAAGTTCTGTTAAACGAACAAAAACGAAATCTCCCAACATCGTTTTTAATGAAAACAATTCAAACAATTTCATAAATAAATACGTAAAATTAAATAATAAATTAAATTTATTGCCTACAAGACAGCAAGCCGTATTTAACAAATAATTATTGAGCTTAAAATAAAATTAATAACCCTTCGTTATTTGATACCCGCTGTATTCCGTCACTTGCTCTCATTGTCGGTTTTATTTTTATTTTTATTATATACTATTCGGTGGGTTGGACACAAAAGTATACTCAGCTTAATTTAAAAAATAATAAACGTATAAATGAATAAATAAATGTCAAGTGGTACGTTTTGATATTTGCGTGAAGTTTTGGCATTTGGAGGCGATGATTGTCCCGAGTTGAGAAGAACTGAAGAAAGTGGCCGTTAGTTTCATACCTCATTGATTCAAACGTCGGTACACTAAGTAATAGTCGTGTAAGTTATAGCGAGAGAAAGTCGGATATGATGGGCGTCCTAAGTAAAAGTCTGGAAAGTTAAGCGTGTTTAGAAGTCGATAAAACATTTTTTTCTGTCAATCTTCGAGAAAGGGTCGATTCGCCAGTCACGGTCGAAAGATAACTCGTGGATTCAGTTTCCCTTCAAAGGTCGAAATGACTTTGCACCTCGTCATAGTCAATTTGTCGTGTTCTGTCTACGTACGATGTATAAACGCGGGAAGTGAAATTTACGGTTTTCCCGTCGTCGCATTCAGTTCGAAGGGGTTGTCTCGTCGAGTTAGCGTTCTTTGTCGTCTCAGTCGTCATTTGCAAATGTCGTCTGATTTATTGCACTCTTCAGCGGCTCAATAAATTTCCTTTTGTATTAAAAAAAAAAAAAAAAAAAAAAAACTGCTAAAAGTGCCGTTAATTTGAAAAGAGAAATACGAGTGAAGGCGAAAAGCGTATGTTTAGGTTTCTACCAGATGCGATAGACTGTCGTTAAGTTATCTTGTGATCTTTAATTATTGGGGAATCAGAGTACGTTTTGGTGAAGCATTGTTCTTTAATGGTTTATCACTTCATAGAAACTCAAATTGTTCAGTTGCTGACTGCCTCGGAGATTTCATTTCCTTACTAAAAAGCCAAATTATAAAGAAATATTACCTAGCTTTTTACCTCTACCCCCAAAAAGCAAACAACCCTCTAATAAATGAATTAGGGATATCCTCTCAAATTGTGAAAAATACTTGTATATGAGTCTGCAACACGTTGGGAAATTTTCATGTGTATTCTTCTTATTTTGACTCATTTTCCCGCCACATGTGGATACATGATTGAAATTGAGCCAGGCTATATCACCTACCCCAGAAGCATTGTTGTTAGATTGTGTTGTCAGGATAATAGTGAATTAAGATCACGATACTCTCGCATTTGTACACTGATCGTTTTGAAGTGGAAGAAGTACGGAAATGGTTGAAACTAATTAACCGAATGTCAAAAACTACACAACCCCCAAACTCGAATTTCCGGCTATTTGGTTATTAGAATCAATATCGGGTGATCAAGGGCTTTACAAGGAGCCCAAACATGACCCACCTATGTTAAGTCAATTGCCCAAATTGTTGGTCCACCCCCAAACTCAAATTTTTGGGTATTTGATTATTGGAATCGATGTCAGATGGTCAGGAGCTTTACAAAGAGCCCAAACACGACCCAGGTATGTTAAGTCAATTGCCCTAATACTTGGCCCACCCCGGAAAATAATTTTTGGCAGATTTTAATCATTGGAACATTATCAGCGAGCAACCATAATTTCAAAAAATATGGCAAAAATACCTATCTTATGGGTTTACCTTGCAAACTGGAACCTTGATTATTCATGTTATGTTGGCAACACTGACATGGAAGCTGCGGACATGGTGTCAGCCTGATCTCTTATCAGTCAGATGATTTTAAGCGGAACATTTTTTTGATTTTTTATATTTTTGTCAGCAACTTTGAGCGATCATCAAGTTTTCTTGGTTCATCTACCCAAGTTTCAAAATACGAAAACAGTGGATTGTTAACTATGCAACAAAGTGTTTGCACAACACAGTAAGTAGGGATATTTTCTTCTATTTTCCAACTTTTTGTCTTTCCCTTGATTATAATGTTATCGTCCTCACTATGCCAAGTCAGTTCAAGTTATATTGTTAAGTTTAAAAAGTAGTTAGTCAAGTTCAGTCAGTCGCACGTCTTTTTCAGTTCTTACCAGTCGTTCAGTTCTTCAGTAAACCGTCAGTACCAGTCAGTATTCGTTCAATAGTTCAAGGTAAGTTCAGTTGATTGTTTATATCACAGTATGTTGTTTATTTCGTCAAATATCCGTCAAAAACAATAAATTAACCTTATCAATATTGTACTTATGAGCAACATCGAAGCTTTGTATAATTTACGAGTATTTTAAATAAATTCAGTTACACTATTAAAATAAATTATTTACCTACAACTAAACTTGGCACCCGAATTTAAAGAACGGCTTCATATTTATATGACTAAGAGACAATGAAATCGAAAGAAGAAGAAGAAGAGACGTAAAATGAAGACGAAGTGAGGAGATGAAACTTGAGGCCACTACTGAAGCAAAGAGAGAGCGTCCTAAGTAAAAGCAAAAGTTGATAAAAAGAAATAAACGTCAAAAAGCGAAAGTTTTTTTTTTTTTTTCGAGAAATACGGTCGACCTCACATGGGATTTGTACATAGAGTTCGTATCGTGCCCTTTAACCTTAAACTTACGAGCAAAGTTTTCGAGGTCGATTCGTGCGGTCGTGTGTCAGTGTCGGTTGTTGTTTTTCTCCAAATCAAAAAGTCGCTTCAAGTTTGTTCTCGTAGCAAATCAAGTACGAGTCAGTTAAGTATAAACTTGTCAGTGTAGGAGTTGTACAGAAAGAGTAAAGTCACACGTTAGTCTTCACGTTTTATTAGAAAAAAATAGAGAAAAGATACAGAAAAAGAGAAAAGTAAACTTCCTAATGAAGATCTTTGGTTTTTTCACTTTTGTGTCCTTCGTTGGTCAGTTCGTATTTCAAACACAAGCTATGTACAAGCTTCGGGAATGAACCTCGACAAAATCTATGAATAAATTATTCACTTAATCGTAGTTTTGTAATAAATTAAATAAATAGCTTAAGCTCATGGTTGGTTGAGACTCAATGGCACCTGAAAACAGAGGAATATGAAAATTAAAAAAATTTATTGTGGAAAAAAAGAAGCGGAAAAATGTCGATTTAGCACGTGCTCATTCTGCCTAAAGATTGTGTTTCGAATTTATGTATCCCTATGTATGTCAACATTTTGATCATAACAATATAGATAATCCTTCTCTTAGGGTGTAAATTGTGTAAAAAAAATTTCTTACACACGGGTTGGTTATTCCTCGAATGGGGGAAACAGTGGGTGTGGCGGGTCTCAGACCCATTCCAATCGATTCAGGGTCCAAAATTTAGTGGAATATGATACCCCACACGCCTAGGTAGCAGAAATCCCGAAAACACATATTCAAAATGGGTAATATATACCCAATTTGACCCATAACTTCTTCCAGTGGGTGCTAATCGTTCTGGGACCCGTTTCATTGGATTCAGCGTCCAAAATTTAGTGGAAAATGACACCTTACTCGCCTACATCGCCCAAAATCTCGAAAATCCATTTCTCAAAAAACACATTTTGACCCCTACCCCGCCCAAATTTGGTCCGATCGGGCTGAAAAGTTTGGAGGACTGTCCTAGGACGGGAACAGACCCCTGACCCAAATTTCAGATTTTTAGAAAATTTTCTACTTAGAAACATAGAAAACATAGGTTGATTATTCAAGGAATAACCAACCAAAAGTCGGGTAATTAGTGTTTTTAATTATTTAGGGTCACCTTGAGCTGACCAAATGAATGCTAATGATTCCAAAAGAAGGAGAAATCTAAAAGCTGACGATTAAATTTGTCAAAAAATTATTTGCAACCGGACATTATCTGCATACGAAAGTATGAGGTTTGATTTGTCCATTTTTGTGAACAAATGATTACAAGATAAGCACTTGTGTTTGTCAAAATGTGTATTTTTGAGATTTTTGGCGATCTATGGGGTATTATTTTTGACTGAATTTTGGATGCTGAATCCAATGAGGTGGGTCCTAGAACCATTAGCGCCGACAGGAAGAGATTATGGGTCAAAATGAGTATCTAGGTATCTACCTATTTCTGAAGTGGGTTTTCGAGATTTCCGGTACCTAGGCGTGTGGGGTATCATTTTCGACTAAATTTTGGACGCTGAATCCAATAAGAGGGGTCCCGGAACGATTGGTGCCCACTGGAAAAGGTTATGGGTCAAAATGTCAAATCTATTCAAGGTTATTGGTCAAATCTACCTATTTTGAAAGTGGGTTTTTGAAATTGGTACCTAGGCGTGTGGGGTATCATTTTCGACTAAATTTTGGACGCTGAACCGATTGGAATAAGTTTCCATGCTCCTGGTCCCAGTTTTAATAGATATGGTCGCTCTGAGCTGACAAAATGACTACTAATGGCGTATGTAGCACGATATTCCAAAATAATGGGAAATCTGAAAGCTGGTGGTTATGTGTTCATGAAAGTATTAGGTTTGATTTATCTATTTTGTGAACAAATAATTACATGATTAGTGTTTTGTTTTGAAATAATAAATTCACGAGTCCCCAAGTAACATTGAACAACATACCCTAACCATTTGGGTGAATTCTGTTTATTTATTTTCTTGAATAGAAACGCAATATAGTTTTATTTAATTTTTAAGGCATTTTGACAGGAATATGATAGCCAATTATGTCCGAAGAAGAGTTAGGCTTCGTATTACCAGTATCAATGTGAAAGCAGATACTTTTTCGTATTGATGGCACCAAAATGACGATAAAATTTCAGAAAATGCCTAAATGGTCTTTAATAGTGTCTGCTTCAACAACTTTTTTACCACTTAAGCCGTTTTTTGCAGCTGAAGCAGGAATATAGAAGGACAAGGGGTCAGGAGGAGCCCAAATCTTGCTGGATTCAGCTGGTCGAAGAGATGGGGTGTTTTGATTCTCTTTACCATTGGCCAGAAACAGATATGAAAATGTTGGGAGGTGTTGGTTGGCTTTAGCTCCAGCTGGCTTTGTTGCAATAGAGTTTTTTCTATCTTGGAGGCATTGGAAAGTACCAAGATGGCAACAAGGAGCGGTCAAGATAGGAGTCCAAGGTAGAAAGTCGAGTGGAGGCGTGGCAGCACCTGTCAGGTTCCTTCCAATTAGGATTCCCGATCCCCCCTTAATCGGTCCTCTTTCTCTTTCTTCCGTGAAAAAAACGAAAAAAGTAGTCATATGACTAATCCCTCCTCAGAAAACTGGCCCCCCTCAGGGTCGTAGTTCGCTTTCTAACAGGTTAGGTCGAGAGATACCCCGGGAGAAGTGCTTTCTTCCGAAGAACCGGTCCGTCCGCACCTTCCGATATCTGGATCTCCTCCTCTGGGAAAGTGGAAGAAGAGAAGGATGCCGAGAATTCAAAACCACACATTACAGTGGGTTTAGGGTCAGTGTGTCGACACTCGGTCGGAATGAAAAAGATTTGATTTTGATTTGGTGGGAACACGGCGTTTTGAGCTTTGATCTGACACGCCTTTCGAGACCTAAATAGAGCCAATCACTTCTCAGACCGTACCAACCCCATCAATATCCAATCGGCACTTCCCAAACGAAGACATTTGTCATCTCTTGCCTTACTCTGCACATTTCCCTTCAGAAACAGAATTTTGCCAATCTAAAATAATTACTATAACGTTTCAAAATTGTAATTAGATGCGTTAAATCATCTCTATTCAGCTTTTTAAATTAAACAATTTGTGGCAGAATACGTAGAAAACCTAGTTTTTGTTTCAAAATGATATTTTTATCATTTATTTTTCAATTAGGAAATTAATTTTGGACGAAACAAGTGAAGAATATAACGCGAATAAACACTTCACTACCATATTCCCCATATTTATTCACAATTCCTTAACAATTTCTACTCGTTACGATAATGGTAAAAAGCCAATTTCAATCATGAAAATGGAAACGTGTCTTTAAGAAATTCCCGTTGTACTATTGTGGACAAATTGTTTATATACGCAGAACACTTATCGTCATGAACCACAAAAAAGGCTTTTAGAAAAGGATATTTCTATTCGAAAGAGGCTGTGGCCCGATTCAAGCAGAACATGTTTCAGCACTCACTAAACGTGTAAAAAAATTGTGTAATTTTATCGTTAAATGAATAAATAAACACGCGTGTGGTTAAATGTAAAATGTTTAAAAAATATCAGGGCATTTCAAGGTGTCTTAGAACAAAATGAGCCAACGTCCGTTCACCGCACACGCCGTTTTTGGTAGTAGAAAATTTTCTAAAAATTTGAAATTTTGGTCAGGGCCCCGTTCTTGGCTTTAGTTGGTCTTCGAAACATTTCAGCCTGATCGGACCAAATTTGAGGGTAGTAGGGGTCAAAAATGTGTTTTTCAAAAAATGAATTTTCGAGATTTTCGGCAATTTCTCGTGTGGGGTATCATTTTCGACTAAATTTTGGACGCTGAATCAAATAAGATGAGTTCCAGAACGATTGGTGCCCATCGAAAGAAGTTATGGGTCAAAATGGGTACCAAAATCGGTAATCTACCTACTTCGAAAGTGGTTTTTCGAGATTTCTTGCACCTAGGCGTGTGGGGTATCATTTTTCACTAAATTTTGGACGCTGAATCGATTAGAATGAGTCTCCATGCTCCGAAGAACCAACCCCTGTGATTTTGAACTCCGTTAGTCAAATGAAAAATGACTTTTACCTATTACCGCCTCACAAAATACATAATGGATTGCTATTTAGCCGTGTAAATAATAACATGAGACAAATTAGACGAATTTATTCATTTTGCCTTTGCCTAATTGAGGCTTTATCTCCGACGAAGATGTGTGACCACTAAATGATAATCGTTCCCAATTACATTCTCGTTAATAGTTCGTATTTAGAGGAAATACCGCACAAAGGAAACCGTTTGAATAAGGGATTATTCATCTGACTACCTTTAATATTATGAAAGAGCCTTTCTCTTAACAGCTTCGACGTGTTTGAACTTCAACCGACGATTAATATTCAATGGAAGAACCGCGTGGTAGCCCGCACTAATCTCCATTACATTAGCGCCTCATCATAATAGCCCAATAAGCTGTTGTTGGCCACTTTTACGACCACTCCAACCAACAGATGAGTACAGGGGGGGGGGGGGGGGGTCATGACATTTATTCAGACGCTGTTCGTATATTTCACTCGTTCTATTCTACCCGTAGATTTGTCTGATTTCAAAATGGCAAAATGGTAAGAATTTGGGAAAAGTTGTCAAAAATGATTGATTTTGATAAGATTTCTGCATATTGAACTAAGTAGAGGATCATCAAAACAAAAAATGATTCATTATACCGTGAATTAGAGCACAATTTTGAACATGTTTCCTGTAATATATTCAATCTATTTGAATTCATATGTGAAAATGTGTATTTTGAAAAATGAATTTTCGAGATTTTTGGCGTGTGGGGTATCATTTTCGACTAACTTTTAAACACTGTAACCAATAAAATGGGTCTCAGAACGATTGGTGCCCACTGGAAAAGGTTATGGGTCAAAATGGGTACATTTGAATAGTGGATTTTTGAGATTTCTGGTACCTAGACGTGTGGGGTATCATTTTTCACTAAATTTTGAACGCTGAATCGATTGGAATAGGTCTACATGCTCATAATCTTAGAAGTAACCAACCCCTGTGACTTTTTTTCTTGTTCTAAGTCAAACAAGCCATTTTGAGCAAGTGGGAACTATATCCAACGCTAATGATGCTATTGAAACAAAGTTTTGTCGTAAGGTTTGCTAGAAGAACGTTTGCCTATTATCCTCGTTTAAGTATATGTATAGCAATTTTTTCAAATTTCATTTTGATGAGAGGGATTTATAACTGTGTTTAGGAATATAGGTGCCTCTGTTGTGTGAGTGAGAGAATTATTCAGCAGCTGCGGTCCCCAGCCTAGTTTTTCTACTACGTACTAAACTTCATAAGTTTACTTTTTCCCAAATGATAATCGTCGTATTAATCGCGCAAAATCGTTTTTCCACCAAATGAATCGGGCACTATTCGGATTTGAAACGCCATGTCGAATTAGACGTGAGGCGGTGATCAGAAGATCTGGCGTGTAATACGTAGGGTAAATGAAGGAGGACTCACCTCGAGCGGCGGTACCGGGCGAAGCTACTGAGTCATGGCGGGCTGTTGTCCCCGGTAGGCGAGGTCTTGAGCGTCGCCGGATCGTCCCCATCCGTGACCGCCTCCGTAGCCACCGCCCAAATCACTGCCACCGCCGCTGCTGAAGGACTCGTGACCACCGTGGTGTTCGTGTGAGGGAGCGTGGTGAGGGTGGCTGACTATTTCGTATGTGACGGACTTGTGTTGTTGCGAAAGGAGTTTCTTGAGGGCGATGATACCGGAGAGGAGGAGGGCGATTTTGCCGATGAGGAGAGCTTTACCCGCGATGAGGGCGATCGCTCCGAGGGCGACGGGGATGAGAGCGGCGGCTTTCATCTTCAGCATGATGAGGAGGGGCAACAACATCTTACCGGCCTTCTTGACTGCAACACACAATCATGTAATCATCATTCAACTATGTCATCAGTTCTCATTCATTACACGTGTCAATATAGACATACAGAACATTTTCACCCCAAACAGGCAGCTTATGAAGAGAGGCCACAAAAATATTTTGTATAATTTTCAAAATGTCTAGATCAAAAAACGCTGCAAATTCCTTCAAGGGGTTGGCTATTTGTCGTACCAGGAGCATGAAGACTCATTCCAATCGATTCAGCGTCCAAAATTTAGTAAAAAATGATACCCCACAAGCCTAGGTACCAGAAATCTCGAGAACATACTTATGAAATAGGTAGATAAATACCCATTTTGACCCACAACTCCTTCCAGTGGGCGCCAATCGTTACGGCACCCGTCTCATTGAATTCAGCGTTCAAAATTTAGTCGAAAATGATACCCCTCATACTATGATTGGCGCATGGATTTTGGACGCTGAATCCAGTAAGACCGGTCCCGGAGATGGTTATGGGTCAAATGGGTACCTACCAACCTATTTTGAAAGTGATTTTTTGAGATTTTCAGGTACGTATGTGTATTGGGTACCATTTACCAGTAAATTTTGAACGCTAAATCGATTAGAATCAGTCCAGGACACTCCACACTCACTGTTTTCCTCAAATATTACTCCATGGAATAACCACTGTGTATGATTGCAGTTTTTATGTCTTAGTTGATCATTTCAATCAATCTTGAAAATTGTAGCTGGAAAAAACATGATGTTTTCATAATTTTGTCCCTCACTTCGGGCTATTTAAGAGAATTTTTTACGCATTGAAATGTTATCAAATTTGTTCAAAAAATTTGTTAGAAAACAAAAATGTTTAGAAACTCACACTTAAAAAAAAAATTCATTTGTTTTACCATTTCTGGCGCTAGACACATTGATCACAGCGGAGCACCCTCTCCCCCCCCCCCCTGCCCCAGGAAACGTGCCTAATGTTCACCAAAATTCGTATTTTGCTGAGCTTTTTTCTAATTTTTATTCAATATCCATTCAATTTTGTCTTCTAAATTGTGCCTTTCTTTTTGTACTACTCATACTCATAGGTATTCAGTAAGTGTACTCAGGTTGTTGATATTTTTCTCTGAAATTTGGCGAGAAAGTGGATCTGGATCGAGGTCATTCCTCAGGTCGGCTACATCGTGGTCATATTCTTGGCCAAGTGGAACAAATTGCAAACGGGATATTTTCGAGATTCAGTACAAAACGAGGTAAAAGCCGTCCTCACCCCCCCCTTTGTGCCTCAGTGGGGGGGGGGGGGGGGGGGCAGGACGAGAAACGAGTGAGAGGTCTTGTAAATGATAATCAGGGTCTCGGAGAGAGCTCGTGTTCTCCCTCGATTATCGGTTCTCTCTAACATTCACCTACCGACTCGATAAGGAATTGAAACACTCGGAAGAAGACCCTTTCAGCACAACCCACTTACTTGGAACTACTGCGCACATTGAGATATCCAAAGCGGTGAACCGATCCTTCGCGAAATTGATTTTCTCGTTAATTTTCGTTTGATTGCGTTTCAATGTTCAATTTGAACCTCATCAATTCGCTTTCCCACTTCTCCTTCAAATCCAAGAGCCAAGTATTGATCAAACTCCAGCCAACAAGGTCTTCCAACTCCGAATATATTCTAAAAACTTATTTATTTCCCCCCAACAACGTACATTTACACACATTTCCCCTCATTTCTATCACATATGTGTAGAAAATTCCTAAACTCTCAGTCTGCACCTCAAATCTACCACAAGTCTGACAGCAAAAGAAAGCTACGGGTCAAAGGACAACACGCTTTTCTCGTAATCGGATCACGGCCGCTAATACCTTCTGTTTGTTGAGCCTCCATAAACGAGAGCATCAACCCTTCAGTTGTAATCTCATCCTTTTCCCACTCACTGATCCACCGAATTCGATTTTCTGTCGCTAAAACATCACATTTATGAACCAAACTGATCGTATTTTATGAGTGTAACCGTCAATTGATTAATGATGATGATAACCCCACAAGACGCACAATATCGGTTCTTCTCTTATGAGCACATTTGCTGACAAATATATTCAAGTATTCAACAAATTCACATTCAAGACTGTATGTTAACGGCCATAAATGATAATTTATTCCTAATATAATTCAATTTCTTACTGGAGTACCTCAAAAGAAGGACATTTCGAAGGAAATGTTGGTAGAAGTAGAACTTTTCAATTATCATTCTTTTCAGTATTTGCACAAAGAAGTTATCATTTATGTTCGTTTTATATGTAAAAGTACGAACTCTTTGGTTATAATGATCAGTTTTTACCTAAACTGATTGATTGAGTATTCAACGAAAAGCCAACAACAAATGATTTCACATCACGAGCATGATGGCTTCTTGGTGATTTACATAATAAATTGATTTCTTTTTGGTTTATTGTTCATATTGGGATATATTAGAGTGCCTTCGAAGTGAGTATATGTCAATAAAGTCAAAATCTGCTTAAAGCAATTAATTTTACTTGCATTTTATCATCAAAATGGAAAACTTCATCTTTTCATTTTTGAACTTTTCTTCCAATTTTCAGTTCATACTATTTACTTGTTACTTGAAGAGCTATAATTACCTCATTTCACTTGAAAATTCTATTCTGAATACCATACAATAAGAAAAAGCGTAAAATTGTTCATTTCAAAGAATCAAAAATGGCAGATTGCCAGGAAAAACTCGATAAAAGTGCTTTTGAGATGAGGAATAGTCAAAATGTATTTTCAAAAAAGGATATTCGAGGTTTTCGGCGATTTAGGCGTGTGGGGTATCATTTTCGACTAAATTTTGGACGCTAAATCGATTCAAATGAGTCTCCATGCTGCTAGTCCGAGGAATTTACTTTAATTTAATTTAATTTAATTCTAGTTAAAGGGCCTTAACTGCCTCATTTCACTTGAAAATTTGATTGTAAATACCCTATAATGAAAAAAATCGACTAATTTTCCAATTTAATGAATCAAAAAGTGGCAGATTGCCAGGAAAAATTCGATAAATGTGCAAACTGTTGAGGTAAATGATGGTCATCAATAAGGAAAATGGCGCCGAATACTTAGCCTTCATATTTTTATAAGATTTTCAAGTGATTTCGTACTTAAAACTGTGTAATCTGCTTCTTTTTAAGGTAACCCTATCAAAAATTACCGTTTTGGTCTCAATTTTCCATAATTTATCAATTATTGCTCACCTTTCCTTCTGGCGGTTTCCTCGCCTTCGCCCTCTTCGTCTTCAGTGAGTCCAAAAGAGTCAGTGGCATCGGTGAGAGCGCGAGCACCGGAAGAAACCGCGTCCAAAACGTCAGTTCCTTTCAAGTCCAATTTGAAAGTGTGCGTTTTCAAAAATCTCTCAGCTCGGTTGACGAAGAGGGTGAAAAGATCCTGTTTTTGAATGTCGTCAGGGCTGAGAGACCTGCAAAAAGGGAAGAACCGTGGAAATAAAGGGATGAAGTGTGTTTGTATGTTACGTACATAAATTGGAGAATTAACGTGAAATTGATCGACAACTTTGGCAATGATTGAAGTTGACGACCCAACTGAAATGGATAGCAATAAGAGATTGATTGATTGATTTTTAAATCAACAAAGAAAAATTAGGGCCTAGTAGTCCTCTCATCCACCATCCCCGGATTACTGTACAAGTTACATTCGCCCTTACAATCTAATCAATAGACTTATAATAAAGGTTCCTTAAAAAAATTAAATTACTAAAAATAAATATATTCACTTGCCACAAAATAAGAAAAAATACTATTTAAAGAAGAACAAAAAAGAAAATGGTTCCAAAAATCTAAATTATATTCTTCGAATAGTTTCTTTAGAAATTTTGTTTTATATCTCTGTCCGTATGTCGTTTTTGAAGAGCTCTAAATACTCATTATAGATTTTACACGCACAACAAATTAGCCCTCAAATATAGTTCAAATCAAATATCTGATGGGCTGGAATGTGCAAGGTTTTGCCTGTATGTCGAGTATGGTGGTCACGATGTGAAACTTTTATGCCAAATACGTGGGTTTGTCGTATTTTGATGACCAAAAGTAGCGAGAGAAGAGGAGAGACTGTTCGAATGGTACCCAATTTTGAAAATTTTATTCCGTTTTGGACCTTACATTTCCTTGTAGACCACTAAATCCGTACCTACTTCATTTCAACATTTCAGGGCTTGATAGTGTATTTAATGTTTCTGGGAAAATACCTTTCCAAGTACAATACAATACAGAAGAAAAATTATTTTAAAGTCAATAAAAAAAATGAAATTTCAAAATGTTGTCCTCATTACGGTCGCTAAGCTCTGATAAGCTAAAACTGCAATTTCTATGGTCATGGTCTCTAGTGGAAAATGACTTCAATGAGATACATACATGGATAATTCTGAATTCTGGTATTAAACAAATAATAATAATAAATAAGCGAAGAATCGTATAAAAATTGTTGCTGAGGTTCTACCATATTACTTGGATGTAAGTCATATTTATAGACAATTTTCTTTTTTAATGGAATTTGAGGAAAATTTGTGGAGATTTTCACCGTTTATAAACCTCACGTCTCCTCTTCCCACATTGGTTTCCCAGGGTTTGGACTGTTTATAAATCATTTGTCATAAACTAACTATCTGAATTATGACCATAACTGGTCGCATTTTGAAGTTTGAGAGTAAAACATCGAAAATAACACCGACCTGAAGGATTTCCCTAATGATTGGAAGCTCCCAGGACCCTATGGCTGTACCATTTTTGCACTTATTGGTAACTGGTTAACGAAAAATGCAATTCTCGTGCCTAAATTTGATTATCAATTCGACTTATTCCATAACTGAATCATCCGCCTTTCCACAAATTTCAATATTACATTTTATTTCAATTTGCAAAAATTTTAAAGCACAATGATGATGTATTTTCGTGAAATGCTTATAATTGTGGACAGTTGACAAGCAATATTCGCATCACCGTGCGATGTCCAAATACAGTAAAAACGATTTCATAAAAGTGAACATTTCAAGAACGTTGAGAGCTAAGGATATTATTTCAACCCTAGAAGGTAATTTTTGAGTAAGTAAAGCTTTTTAAATCTAATGCAGGGAAGTGTTTTAGGATGAAACTACGAGGTACATCAGGTGATTGAGCGACTAAATGACGAAATTTGATTACTTATTGCCCTATCAATTGATATAACGAAGTACAATGGCATTCAGATGTACATGGCTGAGCACATCGATAAATTTAGTATGAAGTAAAACAAATTCAAATGTAAATTCATTCACAGGGGTTGGTTATTGCTCCATGAAGACTCATTTAGATTGATTGAGTCCAAAATTTAGTAGAAAATTCTACCCCACACGCCTAGGTACCGGAAATCTCGAAGACACACATTTGAACCAAATGGGTCAAATTTGTATTTCGAAACATGGATTTTCGAGATTTTTGGTGATTTTGGCGTGTGGGGTATTATTTTCCACTAAATTTTTTACGCTGAGGAAAGAGTCTCTATGCGCCTGGTTTGAGGAATAACCAACCCTTGTTTAAATTACAAACCAAAACTTTGATCAGATTTAGATTTTATCATTGAGAATTTTATCAATATATATTATTTCGCTTTATATTTCGAGAAAATTTAGTATAAAATAGTTCTTATTAGGCTGATGAGGAATTTCGAGAATAAAACAGGTTTTTTATTTAAACAATTAAAATATTGTCATTTTAGCCAATTTTGTTCGATTGTAATATGCATTTTTTGTGCAGAACAGTGAGAAATCGCTGGTAAAAATCATCACGGTTAACTGCAAAAATTTGAGATTGGTCATTTTTTTTTTTCAGTTATTTTGGAAGGGGTGATTTGCTGGGACTCACCTTGGGGCGCCTTCACCGGGAACGGCTTCGGGGCTCTTGACGATGGTGATGCCCTCGGTGATCTTGAAAGCGCTCTTCCCTTCGAGCACTTGGTCCGCCATCATGTACAGTTTGAACTTGTTGCAGGCTCCGTTGCTGATGCAGTTTTTGACGATAGACTCGACGTTATCGTCACCTTTGCCCGCGCCGATGCCGTTGCCCGACGTTGGGTCAGGGGCGGCCGACGACGACGGCAAAACCGCCGCCAGGCCCAAGGCCAAGAGGAATCCCACCTTCTTCGTCAACATAATCATACAACTGTGGACGGGATGTATCAACTTTCGCCGGCGTCCCGTGTCTCCTATATAGAAGCCGCCCCACCAAATCCCCTCCAGCCACTCCAGAACTCCAGCTGGATCCCTCGGGAGTGGTCCCCGTCGTCTCCCACCACCGTTTTTACTTTCTTCGACGAGCCGGTGAATGAATTCCATTAAGAATCTCATCGGGAGTCGGTGATCACGGTCACGGCCAGCTGATTCCCACACGTCGGCGGCCTTCACTGCTCCTCCAGTCGCATCCCTTATCAGAACTCGCGTAATTTTCACATACTTTTCCCTCCAACTTCCCACCCTATTCAGAGCGATTACCTCAATTATCGCTGACACGGTCGTCATAGTGTTATATTTCACTCAAAACTTTGATCGATCCATAATACATTAATGGCAATAAACGTAAAAACGCTGAAAATTCGTTCACACGGGTTGGTTATTCCTCGGAAAAGGAACATAAAGACTCATTCCAGTCGATTACGCGTTCAAAATTTAGTGAAAAACCACGCCTAGGTACCAGAAATCTCAAAAACACAACCAAAATAGGTAGTTAGGTACCCAATCTGCCCCATAACCTCTTCCGGTGGGCTCCAATCGTTCCGGGACACATCTTATTGGATTCAGCGTCAAAAATTCAGTCGAAAATGATACCTCACACGCCATTTTTCGAAAAGCACATTATGACCCCCTACTCTCCACAAATTTGGTCAGATTGGGCTAACGAACCAACTAGAGCCAAAAAAGGGATTTCAAGGGTCCTCGACCATAATTTCACATTTTCAGAAAATATTCTACCACCAAAATCAGGCGTGTACGTCGGACGGACATTTGCTCAATTGATCTAGACACCTTGAGACGCCTAGTTTTATTTTATTTTATTTTTATTATATATATATTTTTTTTAATTTTTAATTTTTATTTTTATTTTTATTTATTTATTTTTTTTTTGTGGAATTGGAGAGATTGATTTTTTGCGTGAAAAAAAAGGATCAATGCCCGTGGAAAATACTTTACATGATTGGAGGGGGAAATTTTACTTTCTAACTTCAAGTTTATACAAAAAATGTGTGTATCATCTCTTCAATAAATCAACCTATGTTTTAATGCAAGATGATTTCCCCGAGTCGCCCCAAAATTTAACAGTTCGACCGCCTTCTGCGCCATTGTTGGTTTAGAAAGTTTTTTTTTTTAATCTGAAATTTTGGTTAGGGACTAGTTTGTTCTAAAAACTATTCAACCTTATCAGCTCAAATTTGAAGAGAGTATGGTCGAAAATACGTTCTTTTAATCTCTCTTCGTAATTTTTGGGGAAGTAGGTATAGGGGGTATCAGTTTTCACACAATTTCGTCTGCTGAATCAATTAAAATGAGTTCTGGAACACTCTACACTCTCCTGCTCTAACGAATAATAAACCAATTCCACAAATTGGAGGAATTTGCAGTGTCTTTAAGGCACTTCCAGTGCCTATTTAACCTCAATTGAACTGTGAAAAACTCATTTTTTTTACTATTATTTGTTACTCGGACGCTCCTTTCAGCGAATTAGCCCTTGCTAGGCTAATTGTTTGAAGGAATAATATAATTCCTGTAGCGTTATCAAGTCGACAGTTAAGATTTGACACCGTAGAGTTCTCAAACAGTTGCTGCCCCTGGTGGATAAATTCCCGTACTAACTGGACGTCTTCATATTCGACATACTTTATGTCATTCTTACACAATTGTGAAGAACGTTTCTTTAGTGATGTTTGCTTCAAGAAAAGACAAATAATGTTAATGTGGCTGAACAGTAGGACAGGACTACTTCTGATTCCGCTCACAGTTGGCATGA
>CM033998.1:13389327-13432087 GCA_019603395.1 Cyrtorhinus lividipennis | reverse complement strand
GCTGTGCGGGAGTCATCTGAAGTGATCTGAAGCAAAAGGCTACCTTCACGCGCCAGGCGCGTGCGGACGCACAGATTGGAACAGAGCTCACGCGCGTGACCCCACACGAACGTGTTTAATTGCCAGATGACAAAGCCGTACAGACCAATCACAGACGGGTTAGGACTCTCAAGAGACTTCACCGAAGTCGTTTTCTCTCCAAGATACACCCACCTTTTTTAGCTAGATTGATAGAAGTTACCTCGGATACATCATGTATCACGTTCGTAACCCATAAGTGACATCTCGCGCTCGTTATTGTACGTGTTCAATAAACTATTTTCTCTTTTTTTTCGTAGTCCCGACCATTAATGGCGCGGGAAATATTTTTGTGATGTAAATAACACTGGCGAATAGGGCCTCAGTGCATGAATAGGGCATCTATTGTATCGGAGGGCTAAAGATAAAGGACCCCGATTTTACGTGCCCCTTTAATGGGGTCGTCAATTTATCTCGTCCCACTATTTACTTTAAAAGGTACTTTGAGAGGGGAAATATTGCCTCGCTAACCCCCCCTTCCCCCCTGTTCATCATTTTTGCTCGCCGCCCTTTTTTTTATGGGATTTACTGTAATATTAAAGGAACGGCTCATCGCCCTTTTCTTTGCCGGGTTGATCTAAATCCAATATCTTATAGGTGCGTTTATACGGGGTTTCTCACTATAGTCGAAATAACGGTTCTTTCCAATAATACCCAAGTGATTTATAGGTCAATACCTACCCCACGCAACTATTATTGCCATCACAAATCTCCTCTGATATGAGGCAATAATGCAGGCACGGATTAACGGGCAGGAAAATAATGAATTTGAAGTAACAGTCGACACGTCTTTTTGTCTATATAGAGCTGGAGTACGTGGATTTAATTGAATCAGTAGGCTGCGAGTCACATAAAAAAAGTGAAACAATATTGATGTACTTGTACTGTATCCTTATTGGATCATCTTAGACAAAACGATGCTCTACCCACATTTTATCTCTTCCCTATTGTCGAAAAAGATGGAAGTTTTGTGAGGGGTGATCAAATTGCCTAGGCCAATTCCTCGTCGGGTTTTAGGAAGCCAAACAAGTGAAACAAAAATTTCTATCCTAATTGGTATTTGATGAGCACTCAACCCGCAAGATTCAAAGGCATATTTATGAGGAGGTTACGAGTTCCGCGCTTTACGCAGGTCAGTATACGACGGGGTGGAACTGATAGTGACAACAAACTGAACATGGATTCATTATACATTCGCGTATTATTATTCATACAAGTGCGGGGGACTGGAAGGAAATGCAATGGGATTCACGGACCTGGAAGACATTTCCATTTAACGCGGAATATCAGTGAGAAAAGGAAGTGGTGGAGTTTGAGTTGGCTGGGAAATAATTTTAGAATCAATATGAAAATGCCAGGGTGTTGCGGAGAACGCTTGAGGGGGTGGCAAAACGCGATTTTCCTGCCAGCCCCGTTGTAAATCACGTTTTAAATGCTCGGATGAGCAGAATAAAACTCAACACTTTGAATTGGTAATAGCGTAGGGTGGCTTTATAGGATTTTTTTTTAGGGAGAGAAAACAAGCGGGGCGGAAAATTTGAAATTAAAATTTCGTATTCGTACAGCTTCGTGTTTTCTCAAATTGTATTGCAAGTGCGGACTTTTAGGTTGAGAATGAATTTGTAGCGTGTGATCAAATAAACTGGGTGATGACCAACAAGGGGGGAGGCTTTTGACAGTGGTATTACAATTACCCTACTTTCCAGAGTGACCTCAGCTAAACCATCTGGACGAATTTCCCTCATGGACGTAACAGGGCTACTGAAGAGGATAACTGGAGTGAGCGAAAAACAACTGCCATGGCTAGTAAACAACATTAGACTGGGTTTTGTGGGACTCGTATATGCCAATTAGACATCCAGGGATACAGTTTTTCTGAAAGACTATAAACTTCATTTGATGAGATCATCCAAAATTTATCGCCTCAAAATTCCACCTTAGAGTTAAAAAAAAAGTGAAGATTCGAAATATGAAAGCCATAAATGTGCCATAAATACTCGCACAGTATTGGGTGCCCAGGACACTACCCTAAGCACGCGATGTGACCAACGCCAAAATTCAATGTAAATTCTCCTTTTTCCGAGCGCAACTTTATTTTTTGCATTATTCTTTATCTCTTCACGAAACGTTTGTAGTTACTTGATGATTGATCGCGCTAAACTGAAAGAATGATCCAGATGCGATGATCAGTTCGGAGAGCTGGATGTTGCGTTGGACATGTGTTCAGCTCAAATGGTCCACGACAGGAGGGAGGATTCATCCCAACAGGTTATCCTGTACTTCATATCCTGTTGACGTTGTCAAAAACTGCAAGTCCTTCACACATAACCATAGTTTGATGACTACTCAAAAGGAACTGGTACCCACACAAAAGGGCTTCAAGCAACAAGAATAAAAGATGGGTATTGAGAACTCAATATTCATGAATCATGAGGATTGATGGCCGACCATCCGATGGTTTCAAACATCGATGTTTACGTGTCGATAACTCGATAGGCGAAAGAAAAGGAAAGGTTCAGACTGAAGACGAAAAAGACGCATTTTCTGCAATCCCCGATGAGTTATCATCATACCTCCGAGCACCTCCAGAGAAAATACAAGAGAACCCTTCTAAATTGTGGACCCAAATCGCCTTGACTTACCCAGTTATTTCAGAAATTGCATTAGATTATGCCCCAGTGGTAGCTACTTCGGTGCCGTCAGAAAGACTTTTTTCGGAAGCAGGTTGTATAATGAACCAGTGGAGGAACCATTTTACTCCGGATCTTGCTTCGAAATTATTATTTCTTAAAGATTTGAATGACAAATTCTGGGTATGAACGATTCGAGTGAAATAGCCCAGCAACCGATATTTCTCTGCCATCGATGATTTATATTTTTTATCACTGCCGATGTCATACATCGATGTTTTGAGGATCGGTACCCATCCCTAAGAAGAATAGTGACCCCCACCCCACCACTCCCTAAACTTTTCATGTGCTAGTGTTGACAGTGACTGCTATCCTGAATGGGGATCACCTAGACCTACCCCATGGGAACAGGTCGATTTCCGTGTTTAACGGTGAGCCAGGGAAAACAGAGACTGGCTTACCACCGTAGCCACACGCCCTATCATACCGAGGAGCAGGCACCGCTAAACGGTCGGAAGCCTAAAGTGATAGGTAACTTTTTTCCACTATCAAAGGGAAAGGAGTGCGGGAGAGAAACACTGAAGGAAAACTTGGGGATGTGGGGTCGAGAAAGAAAAAGAAGAAAAACTATTGCCAACGGAGGTTTGTAGCGGAAGAATGCTTGCTACAGCGGGGCTCCTCCAGCGTGATATATCACGCTGGGAATGGGTGGAAGCAAAGGGACAATAGGTGAAAACCCCTTCGTAATGTTAGGGTGACAAAAAGGGTGGAAAGGGGAGGGAGAGGATATCCGGTAGAGATTTCAGGGATGGGCGAGGGACAAAAAGCAGGAAAACCTCTGGCATGCAGCCAAAAGACCGCCCTTTCTCACCTTTTCCCGGTCGAGGTTTTTCCAATTTTGCACTCTGGGTAATAGATTATTAATTTTTCAGCTTCCGATTATTCTTTGATTTAAACAGAGATTTCTACTGCTTCGAACTCAGCCGATTTTAACCACTACCCTGCCCATAAATTGGTAATACAAATACATACAGCAGTCAGGAGTCAGTCTTACCTAACGTATTTGGCACAGTGGGTGACGTCATGAAGACGTCATTGCCAACCCAACTAATCTTAGGATTCGGAGGAAGGTCTTTAAATGGCATGAAAATGACGTCTACCATATTTATTTATGTATGCCATGTAAGAATGAACTTTCTCCTGATATATTCACATTAACACTAATCCTATCGGAGCTAATCTTATTCACTAAGTAATATACCTAACCGATAATGGTCCTCGTCATGCGGTTTTGGATACTCACGGAACAGAATTGAATTCTTTACCTGGCTATGACAGGTTACCTGACCACTATTTGAACAGGTATACAGTATGCGTAATTTTTCATGGAGGAAATTGATAAAGAAAGACGACCACTTACAGATTGCTACGATCGACTTCTTGTATTGAAAGGGTCTTACCTGCGAAACAATAAAAATAGCGAATTAGTATTAACAATAAAATGAAGCACGTAAAGGGACAATCCCAAATCTTGTGTCATGATGAAGGATTTGCAGTATTGTTCATGCCGTACATGGTGATATTACTAAACTCATCTGAGTCGGAGTTCACAGGTTATTTTTCGAGGTAGGTAATCGCTGGATTACGACATAGTTGGTTGTCCGTTGGAAAGTAGGATAGGTATCGTTGAAGCACGAAAGACGGTAATAAGAAATCTATTCCCGTGCCGATGTTTTTATTCAGGGGTTTTATAATGTGGTGAATAGAATCTGCAAAGAAGGCATTGGTGATTCGGTTCGTTTGGCAAGTTTCAGAACATGGGCTGGCTAGATACCAGACAATTATAATAGAATGGATAGCCAAATCCACCCACAGTAGCTCCATGCAATTATTTTAGGAGTAGGAACAACAATATGAGCTTGGTTTCTGGTCCTTGGTAGTGGGGGCCGGTGAATCAGAAAGCGACAACCGATGCAGAAGGACGAAGTTGGGTAATTCACTTGTTTGGGAGTAGTAGGGATCGCCCAATTGACTGAGAATACCGTTCGACCACTCAACAACCCGCAAACACGATTGAGTTTGGCTTTAGATCACCCTCAGGAAGTTTCTCTGCGCTCAACTATCCGCTATTTCAAGCTCTGAAGCAAACTCTTGTCAAGAAAATGAGATTTTGTGTTTTCTTCCCCCCGGAGAGCATTGAGGGGGGAGGGGTCTCAGGTTTCCTTCAGAGGAAAAGGTAAAACGGGAATTTCCGTTGGATCCATTCACATGCAAACCCTCGTTCGAATGACTCCTGGGCATAGGATGGCGGTCTCGCGAGAGGGAAGCCCTTTTGGGACGCCCACATAGCAAAGCCTTGCAGGCCGAGGGAAGATTTTACGACGAGTTGTAAACATCTCGGGTACATCGTAACTTTAAAATATCCCCTCCCTCGCCCCTTACCATGGTTTTACCCTCCCGACGAGAAATAACTTTCGCCTTCGACGTGTCCTCCCAGAGAAGAATCGTCTCCCAGCGACGCCCATTGTCCCGTTCCATGATGGAAGGAAATGCGTAAAAAACCTTCGTCTTCAAATTTGTCTCCAGCAATGTTTTACTCCTCGAGACAAAGATCTGCTTGGAAGTCCATCAAGAATCCCCGTGAGAGTTCTATCTAGCAGGAGATGGCAGCTCAAAACCGAAAGAAGGGTCGCAGTACGGAGATATATTGAGCCACAACCCCTAGCAAACCGCTGATTTCTGTACTTTTAAAATACAAATTCATAATACTATTCTGAGCGGGATTCGCGCATGGGAGAGATTACCGATGGCTTGATCGAGATCCACGACAGTATTATTCAAAATTGAATTTATTCAATATAGAAGAAACACTAAACAATTCTGAATCAGGTCATTCATCAGAGGAGAAGAAAGTGGCAAATTGGTTTGTTCTAGGGGCGCAGGGCCCGTTCACGGTAGCTGCATACACGTTTACTGCATACATAATGTTCGCAGTGGGCGACGATGGATAGGGCAATTTAACACGATTCTTAGGACGTTTTGGGGACGTTGAATCCATTGAGAAGGGCCCCGGACCAATTGGTGCACAATGGAGGTGGGTATATGTCAAAATGGGTATCTATCTGCTTATTTTCAAAGCGAACCAGGCGCATGTAGACTCACTTCTTCAATATGGAGAAAATGGAGGGAAAAGTTGGTGTGGCGGGTCTCGGACCCATTCCAATCGATTCAGGGTCCAAAATTTGGTGGAAAATGATACCCAACACGCCTAGGTACCAGAAATCCAAAATGGGGTCAAAATGGGTATCTATTACCCATTTTGAATATGTATTTTTGAGATCTCTGGTACCGAGGCGTGTGGGTCATGGTTTTCCACTAACATTTGGACCCTGAATCCAATGAGACGAGTCTCGGAACGATTGGTGCCCTCTGGATGAGGCTATGGGTCAAAATGGGCGCCTATCTACCCATTTCGAAAGTGTTTTTCAGATTTTTGGGTACCTTGGCGTGTGGGGTATCATTTTCCACTAATTGTTGGACGCTGAATCGATTGGAATGTGTCTGGGACACACCAAACTCACTGTTTTCCCCCATACTTCTTCTCCAAGGAGTAACCAGCCATTGAGGAAGAATTTACAGCGTTTTTGATCTATCATTTCTCTTCTCCCCGTCGTAGCTTTTTCCTTTTATCATCATTATCGCCACGATTTTCTTTTCCTTGTAATTGAGCTTGCTCCGGTATTTGAAATGAATGAATATACATCATGAATCTTATGCGGTCAAATGTTGAGGCCAATAGGAGAGGTCGACCTCTGATATAATTACACAGGTTTTTTTTCTCAAGGAAAAACCAATCAAAAAGTATGCACGATTTCTAAGAAGAAACAAAGGAGAGCAACAAATGCCCTAACATGGTGATATCGACCAATGTGGGAATAACCTTTTTTCTCATTGGTTCCATACATTGATCCGTTTCCGGAATCGATTATTGTATAAACGTAGACTAGAAAAAACACGGCGGACGTCATGATTTAGTAGGAAGAGACTGAACAAGATGTTTGAGATCCCGGGCAGACAAGAAAACACTAATAATTCTTAAAATAAGAAAACCTAGTGATATTTCGATGATAATCCTATCATAAGTGGTTGTTATCAGGGTCCACTCCATTTTTTTTCCTTCATCAAGACAACTCGCTCTGAATTTTCTGTCGAAAACCACTCGGCACCGTTGAGCACTGAAAGAAAAAAGCGGTTTGCGCAAACAAGAGAAAGATAGAGGCGCCAGCGAGAATGATCGATACCATCGTCGATTTAAAACGCCCGTCGGACTCGTAAATGAATAGAGACGAGTGTTTGAACTGAAATTAACTAGATGAAAAAATACAGCAAGGAACATTGAGTAATGCTTCTAGTCGAGGTCTAAAGCAAAACAACGGTAGAGTCTGATCGAGGTGGAAAAGGCTTCAATTCATATATAAAAACTGAACAGAAGGAGCCAAACAAAAGGGGTATTATCAGTTCATTGTTTGTTGATTTCACATTCACCAGACTACGCTGCTTGCAAATAAAAACGCTGCAAATGATTCCACAATGGTGGATTTGCACCGTTTGCGGAAGTCGCATCTCAATTCATTCGGCGTTATTTGACAAAATACCAATACTCGATTCATTAAGTTTAACTGTTAGTACTCGGTTACGATCAACGTGCAGTGTACTGGATATGCTATCATTTCCACAACGGATATGCGGTTCAATTTTTTGTCGATGATATCATCAATGAAATCGTAACGGAGTATTCCGAAAAGCATCGTGATGCGCCACTATTTCCTTATGGGACCGTAAACTACGCGACAGACGGTCGCTAATAAACAGGATACGTATGTACGAGCAATAAAAAAATAATCCCCTCTTTTATGACACGGTCGTAATTCCACTGCTATTTATGGGGTAGAATCATCGAGCCAATCACCATATTTATAGCTTGAAAGCCGGTATTTAAGGTACGATTACTGCCATATATGAGCGGTTTACTTATAAATATTAATATTTTTAATCGGTCGTCTTCTCTCAAAATTGCTTTTCTTCACTTTACAATCAACTTGATTATTCATCGATGCGATTGAGGTGATCGAAAAAAAAAAATCACAGTGTTCTCCATGAAATGTGTTTTTTAAACCCGATTTCCAGTAGGCGTCGGGATGATGTTGGCACTCGCTTGAGAAATGAAATGACCTGCATCGATTTATTTTTAAAGGCTCCTTGCTTCACAGAGACCGATCGATTCCTAAGGTTCGATTTTCTCCCAGTTGAACTAGTTCACGCATTATGAATCTAATGAGGGTTCTAAGGCATCAGAGGGAAGCAAACAACTTCGTAGAGACAACAAATATCTCTTTCCTGATGTGTGCGAGGCAACAAAAGCTTTGTGCTCACTTTTTAAAAAAACTGCAAATTCTTTCACACGGGTTGGTTGGTTCTCGTACCAGGCGCATAGAGAATCATTTCTTCAACATGGGGAAAATGGGGAAACAGTGGGTGTGGCGGGTCCCGGACCCATTCCAATCGATTCAGGGTTCAAAATTTAGTGGAAAATGATACCCCACACGCCTAGGTACCTGAAATCTGGAAAACACACATTCGAATATGGGTAAATATGGGGAAACAGTGGGTGCGGCGGGTCCCCGACCCATTTCAATCGATTCAGGTTCAAAATTGAGTGGAAAATGATACCCCACACGCCTAGGAACCGGAAATATCTGGAAAACACACATTCGAATATGGGTAAATAGGTACCCATTTTGACCCATAGCCTCATCAGGAGGCCACCAATCGTTCCGAAAACGTCTCAGTAGATTCAGCGTCCAAAATTTAGTGGAAAATGATACCCCACACGCCTAGGTACCAGAAATCTCGAAAACATATTCAAAATGGGTAATAGATAGCCATTTTGACCCATAACTTCTTCCAGTGGGTGCCAATCGTTCTGTGACCCTTTTCATTGGATTCAGCGTCCAGAATTTAGTGGAAAATAATACCCCACACGCCTGGATTGCAAAAAATCTCAACAATCCATTTCTCAAAATTCACATTTTGACCCATGCCCCACTCAAATTTGGTTCGATCGTGCTGAAATGTTTCGAGGGTCAATTAGAGCCGGGAACGGACCCCTGAACTAAATTCCAGATTTTAAAAAAAAATGTCTACCACGACAGTCGGCGTACAGCGGTCGGGCATTTGACTTTTTTGATCTAGACACTCTAGAATAAAATGTTGGGCCGAATCGTGAGATTGACTTCTCGCATGAAAACATGATTATTCATGGAATAACCAACCAAAACGCTGCAAATCCTTCCACAGGGGTTGGGGGTTGGTTATTCCTCGAACCAGGAGCATGGAGACTCATTCCAATCGATTCAGCATCCAAAATTTTAGTCTTTGGAAAACCTCGAAAACTTGGACTTATGGTGAGAATGGTTTCTTGCTAAGGCGAGTAGATGCATACCGTTATTTCAGAAATGGCAGACTTCATCTGGATTTGCAGATTGAATCTGTGATGAAGCCAAACCAACGGCTTAAGATCACGTCAATGAGGATGTCGTCCTGCTCCTCAACACAGATGATTTGTTGAGAATACTAGAGAATACTAGAGAACCAAGCCACACAAATTGACTAAAAGTGGTGTGAGCGTTATGAACTGCAAATACATGAATAAGAGAGACTATGCGAAGTACATTAGTTTTCAAGATGTTCAGTACTATCCTTCAGTTTCCAGTACTATATTTTTCAGTCTTTACTTTTGTAATTGATGGCGAACCGTTCGACAAAAATGGGTCAAATCAAAAGAGTTTTGATTATTATCGATTGTGATTCATTGTATTCTCTTGTGAGCTTCCAAGTTTTGACGCGATATATGCTGGACGGAACGGTGGCATTGGTTGTTATTTTAAACTCGTAAATTGATTTCGGGAGAAAAGATAGTATTTCACAAACTAAACGAACACTGAACTACCTCTTACTGGTTCTATTACTTAATAACGTACGATGAAATCACCGAATAAATAAAGAAGTTCAGAGAACGAAATCAAAATCGAAAAGAAACAAAAGTTAATAACATATTTAAAATGATTCAGAGGCCGGGAAAAAGGCCAAGTTTCTTTTCCGGACTCGACTGATGTTTATGCCAACTATCTTCGAACTGAAAGTAACATAGTTTGGCAGTGGGCGAGATAGTTTGGCACGGACCGAAGAAAAAAAAGTCTTTAAATAATACGTTGATAGGGCAGAGAGAAAGAAAATGAGTCGTCAGAATTGGCGGTGGAGAATTGGAGACGGCTGAGGATGGTTTTTAGAAGTTGAGGAATCGCATTTAACTCCAATGAGAGAAAATTTAAAGCATGGATTCTCCGTCCACGGACCATAAACCGGGGATGAATATTACGAGTAATTATGTGATTCTGATATGTTTTATTATGGCACTTCAAACGGAATAATAACTGTGACATTTCGTTGGATATCCCCACAGTTGAGGGCCATTTTTCTACGGGCTAAAAAGGGAATCATTGGATTTCTTTCCACGTTTCATGCATACTAAATGATGAGGAAAGTTCTTCGGTCAGGTTTTTGTGAACTTGGAAAAGTTGAAAGTGTTGTTGACGACCTCTGCTTCACAACTTATCAGTCGTGCGGGTCAGGTATAGCAAGACATGGATTTCTCAGTCATTCATGGAAAGTAAGGCCATTTTTCCAACACTCAGGCCCATATTATAGGTAAGAAAAGACACGACGAGAAAATCTTGATTGTATGTTGCCGTAAGATTATTTGGAACGAAATAATTGGTTCAGGATATACCCACAAGAACTTACGCATCTTCATGGCTTGATTCCAGAAACGACGGATATAAATCAGCAAATAAACAAATTGCTTTGATGATTCATGTTTTGAAGTCAAAAAGGATGTCAGTTATAAGGCAATTTGACTGAATATCGTCCGTAGAATAAACAAATAGCTTTGATGATTCTTGTTTTGGAGTCAAAGAGGATGTCAGTTATAAGGCAGTTTGACTGAATATCGTCCGTAGAATAAACAAATAGCTTTGATGATTCTTGTTTTGGAGTCAAAGAGGATGTCAGTTATAAGGCAGTTTGACTGAACATCGTCCGTAGAATAAACAAATAGCTTTGATGATTCTTGTTTTGGGGTCAATGGGATGTCAGTTAGACTAAACACCGTCCGTAGAATAAAGTTGCAGGGAATAGGTCTTTCGTTAGAGCAGACGATGTTAGAATGCATCAGAAGTAGAATCCATCATACTGGATGGAAATTGTTCCATCTGAATTGCATCGAAGTATCCGAGATTCCTGATACCCTGTCAAGGGTCATTTCCCAAGACGATTTTGATTATACCAGCAATGAACGAATTGAAATTAATTCCCAGTCAATAAGAAGATGATGATTGACCAATGTACATTTCATGGATGATTGGAAGTTGACAGCAAAGGGTGAATTCTACAGGAAAGCTCGCATGATCACTTTAAAGGAAGAGTTATTGATGATAAGTCGTTGACATTGTAATGTTGGTGTTCTGCATAACATCCTGCATGTCATCTCTAATTCTTTGCCGCCTACCACTCGGTCTTGAAATGAAAAGGATCATGTTTGCGCGTATGAACATCACTACCGGTACAGATCAGTACAAACCTCTTTGGCAGGGGATTTGAAGACTTTGGAGATGAGGTTGTTATTGATGTTAACGTGTGGCACAGTGATAGTGGTGGTCGACAAGGGGGTCGTGAGGGTGACGACGACCATCCCCGGCGACGGGCCGGAGGACGGACGGTCCTCCGGCGACTCGTTCCGCCTCAGGTTCCTGCCGGCGTCATTACTGAAGGGTGTTCACACTCGCACTATTTTGACCCCCGATACCGAAATCAATAAACTAAACTCGCGTATTTTTCTGTGCTTCGAAAGCGATCCGACGTTTCAACAGCAAACTACGTACACAATTCACGTCCGTGTATTTATATTATTTTTCTTCACACACTACGCGGTTGATCAATTCGACTATATATCAATCAGTCAACCGGAATTCACGGGGTTTGAAAGTTGAAAAAAAGGAGCGGGAACGGAAAGTACGGTGTCTTATTGATCACTTTTTTCCACCCTCGTTCCTGGAGAAGATCCACGTGGGCGCAAGCGCTTCCGTGGAGGATAGAGAGGCGAAGGAGGGGGCGAGGGCGAGCCAAACACGGTATTGCGAACGGCAAACGCGAACGAAAATTGGCTCAGGCGCAAGAGCCCGCGATACGAATGGAACGGGTAGTATTTTCATACTGAAGAAGAGCTGAGCCCGCTTTGTTAGCCCCCCACCCCTTACCCCACTGCACCCGCCTGTCTAGTCATCCCCGCCTTCGCCGGCGCAGACCGCTCCCGTCTCGGAATGCAAATTCTTCCCTCGTCCCCGCAGCCGCATTCTGCCGCCAATCAGCGGCGACACGTCAAATCCGAACAGACCTCAACCCGAAATGATAAGTTGGTACACCCGATCAGGGATGGGCCGTTCCACTAGTTCAAAGGATCGGAACGGTTCGTTCGTTCCGAACGGCGGGATCGGGTATTTTGGTTGGTTATTCCTTGAATAATTAACCTATGTTTTCATGCAAAAAGTCAATCTCTCCGATTCGGCCCAAGATTTTTTTCTAGCCGTTTCAAGGTGTCTATATCATAAAACCAAAATGTCCGTCCTCCGTACGCCGTCCGCGCCGTTTTTGGTGGTAGAAAATTTTCTAAAAAATCTGAAATTTCGGTCAGGGGTCTGTTCCCGGCCTAGGACGGTCGTCGAATTTTTTCAGCCCCATCGGACCAAATTTGGGCGGGGTAACGATCATGCTACCCGCAGAACAAGAGCGACCTAAACCTGCCTGATCAGCCATTTTGCTGAGAACTAAACTTATTCAATATCTTGAAATAGTTGAGCAGAACAGTGATGGAGCAGGCTTGTCAGTCGAGTGACAATTTTGTCCCTCTGGTCACGAGCTATGAGAAATACATCAGGTCGTCAAATTTACTTTTGCCTCCAAATATTTTCCTTCTACCCAATTACTCGAGGAGTGTATTCTGCAACCTGAAAGCTGACATTCGTACGTGACTACGCATAGAATTCCGAGCGTTACTTTAGACAAATCAGGAAGCCTTGAATTTCCTACGGTGTACTGCAAAACTCAGCTATCGAACTGAATGTTTGATGTTTTGACGCAGTTCGAACAACCAGAATCAGAAAACTTAGTAAATAGAAAAACTTTGTTCACAAGACAAGACATTGTACAATCAGCTCTTCACTATTGTTGAGGAACATTTGAATAAAATTAGAACCTAGAAAAATAAAACCATATAAATTCAATTAGTGCAGTTTGCCTCTCCAAGTAGTCCAAAACCTAGACATTTCGGGTTTCAAGGGTCATGTTTTTAAAAATGTTGCTAAAAAACCTAAATTTTTGGTCTTGGGTAGATCCTCCAAAAACGTTGTTATATTCTCCGAAACGTGGTAAAAGAAGGGCGTCATGATTTTTGAAACCTAGGTGTCTGTGGGCGGGTGTAATTTTCCCTAAAATTACTGACGCTGGAAGTGACTTTTGGGCTTGATGTGCACAAACGAATGCGGAATATGGTGAAAAGGGGTGTCCTGAAGAATGAGTTTTAAGTGGGGTATAATTTTTAATGAATTTTATACGCTGTACTGATTGAAATTGGTTCAACACCGAATTCAAACACTGGAAAAGGGTACTATTGGGTGCTGAGGGGAATTTTGAAGGTGGATGCTTCTTTTGAAATAAATAAAATGGTTTGTTTGCCTTTCCTTTTTATTTGGTACTTGACACCCCTAGCGAGTTCATTCACATGAGCGATATCACCTCGATTAAAATATATAAATGGTACGAAAATCTTAATTTCTCGAACACTGAAAGTATAATTCGTGAAAGTCGTGAGTTTCACGCTCGCGGATGAACTTCTAATAAGAAATGAATTTCGAGATTTCTGGTACCTAGGCGTGTGGGGTATCATTTTCCACTAAATTTTGGATGCTAATTCCAATGAGACGGATCCCGGAACGATTGGTGCCCTCTGGATGAGGCTATGGGTCAAAATGGGTACCTATCTACCCATTTCGAATGTGTGTTTTTGAGATTTCCGGCACCTAGGCGTGTGGGGTATCATTTTTCACTAAATTGTGGATCCTCGATCGATTAGAATAAGTCCGGGACCCGCCACACCCACTGTTTCCTCCATTTTCCCCATGTTGAAGAAATAAATCTCCATGCGCCTGGTCCGAGGTTTAAGCTAGTCCTAATGCGCCTGGTTCGAAGATTTTAATATTTGAACATCAACGTTCCACTATTAATCACGTGGGGAAAAAATACCAATTTATATTGATATTATTCATAAACAGGTTAATAGTTACGCAGAAGTAAGAATTCAGAAACGAATGATATTTCCAGTTGCTCCCGTTGGATCAGACGTCAGAGATACGCGCGTTTCATGAAAACAACGAGGAACATCTTGAATGTTTGGAGAATGTTTTGTTTAGACGGGGAAATCACTATCACTATTATAGTCTGAATGTGCGGAACAGATGATAAAAATCACCACGCAAGACTGGATGTATAATAACGGGGGACGAGCGATCGTATCGGTTGAAGGGAAGTCCCTGCGTATGCGATGACAAAAGCCACTTTAATACGTTGTTTTGACCCCTCATAGCAGCCTTCATTCCCGCTAGGCTTATTAATTCTAGTGGCACTTCGCTTCCACGGCTGATGGGGGTCCAGGACTCTCTTCAAATGCAAGATTTTCAGGCCACTAGACCTCCCTAATGGTCTACTTCGAGTAGACTTTCCCATTCACTCGGGGCAGAGCACCCTCGAATTTAATTAAGGAGACTTCTTTTCTTTCGATGGGAATATCGTATACCCACTAGACATTAGAGACGTGAATTTTGTGAGAGAGTAAGGAACATAATGTGAACGTCAATGTTTTGCAACAATATTACCTGAAGAGAATAGACTCAGCATATGGAGATGAACAAGACTCGTCAGAAAATCGGGTAACAAGAGATCAAAGATGCCAAAAGGCAGCTCAAGACCAATAGGCCATCAAAAAATGTTGAGATATTATCTTTTTCTGGAGCAAAATTAGGAGAGTTTGAGGAAGAATGACGAATTGCCGCCATTGAAAATTCGCCTGTCATAGTTTAGGGAAATAGGCACCCATTTGGACCCATAGCCTCATACAGAGGGCACCAATCGTTCCAAGACCCGTCTCATTGGATTCAGCGTCCAAAATTTAGTGGAAAATGATACCCCACACGCCTAGGTACCAGAAATCTCGAAAACACATATTCAAAATGGGTAATAGATAGCCATTTTCACCCATAACCTATTCCAGTGGGTGCCACGTTCTGGGACCCTTTTCATTGGATTCGGCGTCCAGAATTTAGTAGAAAATGATACCCCACACACCTAGATTGCAAAAAATCTCAAAAACCCATTTTTCGAAATTCACATTTTGACCCGTACCCCACCCAAATTTGGTCCGATTGGGTTCGGTTTCGAGGACCAACTAAAGCCATGAGTGGACCCCTGATCAAAATTTCAGATTTTTAGAATAATTTCTACTACTATTTGACACATTTGCTAATTTTGATCTAGACACCTTGAAACGTCCAGAAAAACATTTTGGGCCGAATCGAAGAGATTGACTTTTTTCATGAAAACATAGGTTGATTATTCAAGGAATGACCACCCAAAATTGGCTCAAAAATGTTGTCCTTAGCATTGTGGATCCGTTGTGATGCATGAGCACTTTCGGGTAAGGAGCCGAGTCTGAACCTCTAGTAAGTAATTATTCATTAAAATTCTATTCAGACGGGTACTGCGACGTTTTTATGAATTTAGCTTGTAATTCAAAGTTGTAGTTTCGTGTAAACGCGCCTGATCATCACTAAAAAGGGATACTCAGGCGCGAAAATCTAATGAAGAAGAAACATTCCGGTAAATATTCATTATTTGAATTATATCACACCCACTAACTAATCGTCCGCCGTGAGATACACATTTTTACGTCTGTTTTGCCGATCTGGGTTATCTTGGATATTTATAACTCAAGTCGGTCTCCCCTTTTTTTCCCTTTTTCCATTCATAAAGTAAATATTTTCCCGTGTTGCATCATTCACCTCTATTATTCTCTTTTTTTGTCGAAGATAAACCCGTGGCGTAATGAACCAACTGCGACAACAAGGATAACACGACAACAGAAACGCTTTTCTTCTATCGACTCGGTACCTACCGGAATAATGCTGACGAAGTCATCAACATTTAATCGATATTAGTCCTGCAAATATATACAGACGAATGACGAGAGCTCTTGATGAATTAATGAAGTGGTTAGTCCTCTAGTGGAATAGGAGGAAGCAACAACAACTCGCTAAAATAAATTTCCTGGGACGAATATTATAGGCGGAATTGTATTATTTGCCATGTATGAGCCAAATAATTTAGAAATTTCCGCTCTGGTTCAGACCACAGTTCAATAACACGGACACATCTCGCAAAGAGTGGCACTGGAAGTTGAACTATTTTGGAGAAGGCTAAACACAACAACAAATCCAAACTTACTTCAGACTCTTACGTAATGGCAGCGGACAATTTGGTTCTAAACGACAATTATTCGGAAAAACATGAAAAATATATTATTAAAACGCTGCAAATTCTTTGACACGGGTTGGTAATTCCTCGAACCAGGCGCATGGAGACTCATTTCTTCAACATGGGGAAAATGGGGGGAAAAGTTAGTGTGGCGGGTCTCGGACCCATTCCAATCGATTCGGGGTCCAAAATTTAGTGGAAAATGATACCCCACACGCCTAGGTACCAGAAATCCAAAATTGGGTCAAAATGGGTAGGTATTTATTACCCATTTTGAATATGTGTTTTCGAGATCTCTGGTACCAAGGCGTGTGGGGTATCATTTTCCACTAAATTTTGGACCCTGAATCCAATGAGACGGGTCTCGGAACGATTGGTGCCCTCTGGATGAGGCTATGGGTCAAAATGGGCGCTTATCTACCAATTTCGAAAGTGTGTTTTTCAGATTTCTGGTACCCAGGCGTGTGGGGTATCATTTTCCACTAAATTTTGGACCCTGAATCGATTGGAATGGGCCCGGGACCCACCACACCCACTGTTTTCCCCATGTTGAAGAAATGAGTCTCCATGCGCCTGGTTCGAGGAATAACCAACCCGTGTTTTAACCAGAGATCGCTGATGAAATTCAAACGAACTGGAGCCAGTAAAATAGCACAGTCGGCGCTCTAACTACAGTCCGGTTCTAGTAGTAATTAAATTAGGTAACCCCCAAGTTTTAACGAGTTGTAAAACAGAAAACCAGCAAACCCGTCCTCTCTGAAGAAGAGAAAACTTTTCACCCAAACCTTAAAAGGATCCAAGACTCCGCTTCAACTGTTAAATTGATTAGGTCCCACTTTTTCTAAGCCCTCAACTCTTTTCGTTTTAGTTTTCCCTTTGGGAGATAGAACTCGACTCGAAAGTGAAAATACCATAAAACAAATTTAGAACAGAATGACTCTCCTCTTTGTAGTTAAAAGGCCACTTTAAATTGCACAAAACAACATTCGACCCGGCAGGTCGCCATAGGTATGTTTGCAGTAGCAGTTTACAACGGTTTGCTGACCGTTTCAAACTGGTTGGAGTTGGGGACAGTGCGCCATGCCAAAAACGCTGCAAATTCTTACACACGGGTTGGTTATTCCTCGGACGAGGCGCATGGAGACTCATTTCTTCAACATGGGGGAAATGGGGAAAACAGTGGGTGCGGCGGGTCCCAGACCCATTCCAATCGAGTCAGGATCCAAAATTTAGTGGAAAATGATACCCCACACGCCCAGGTGACCAGAAATCTCAAAAATCCATTTTTCGAAATATACATTTTGACCCCTACCCCGCCAAAATTTGGTCCGGTCGGGCTAAAAAGTTTCGAGGACCAACTAGAGCCATGAACCCCTGACCAAAATTTCAGATTTTCAGAAAAATGTCGACTACCAAAGTCGGCGTGGACGGCGGACGGATATTCGCTAATTTTGATCTAGACACCTTGAAACGTCCAGAAAAAAAATTTGGGGCCTATTGCATGAAAACATTTTTTGAAAACTGAATTTTCATCTAAGGACTTGATGGAAAGTCCTGTGAGCGCATCTCAAGTCACATGGTGAACTTGGGATGGAATTATTGCTAGATTAAACAGCAGGCGACTAAAAATTATCTACTCCTCAGGAACAGCAGTCATGCGGTGGAGCGCTGTAGGCAGGACGTAATCCACGCATAATACACGGCTTTAATCAGCTCAACGTTTGAGCGCTCCGCCGTACATAACTGCTGGGAGGCACAGAACGCTTCCTGAATCTGAATGTCCGCTCTGGGGAAACGTGACCGTTTCAGGTCCGGTCCTTTATGAATATTAAACTAATCACCATACCTTTGTGCCCGGTTTAATTTTAAGGCAATGCAGGCGAGCACAGAGGCGGGTTGTTGGTCACACAAAAGCCAATACTCGGTGAATGCGATAGCGTCTCCGCCGGACAAAAGAGGGCGGCGAAGAGGAGAGACGTGCTCAAAGGACGTTGTGCTTGTCAAAAAGGCGAGTAACTTATCATTTGACTGATGATTCGGTGTCCGCTAATCCGAAAGCGAAAATCACGACGGGGTTTTGGTAAATCTCTTGTACACGGGGAGCGGTGATAATGATAACGGCGGCACAGATATCGAGAGCACACAATCGATTGTTATTGATGACATCATATGAGTCATCATGTTTTTACGGCCATTCTTTCAAAAATATAAACAATACCTAATAATATAAAATATAAAATCAGTATTAAATAATATAATAAAATAATATAAGATCATTGTCAGTGTCATAGACTAAAGGAGTGACGTCAGACGGACAATCGATCAGCTTGTTGTACGAGTTCGATAGTTTGAGTGAAATCGATAGTTTGTTATCTCTGCCCCATATACTATAGTTCAGCCGGGTTTGGACCTTTGCCCACGCTGAAACAAGGAACGAAGACTTTTCCCATAATAAAGCTTCACATTTTTAATGACCAAAACTATAAGTATACATTTCAAACGCGAAATATAGTGAATAATGATCAATTTATGACGCATCTGCTACAGTGGAGCCAGACGATAGTGAATAAGCGGGAATTTTCGGTTGAAAAAACAAGATATGAGGTGAAAGGGTTACATCGTGGAATTGCAACATGCAAACGAATGATGGTAAGATTTTTTGTTGGTTATTCCTTAATAATCAACCTATGTTTTCATGCAAAAAGTCAACCACTCCGATTCGCCCCCAAAAACATTTTCTGGTCGTTTCACGGTGTCTAGATCAAAATTAGCAAATGTCCGTCCGCCGTCCGGGGTTTTTTTGGTAGTAGAAAATTTTCCAAAAATCTGAAATTTGGGTCAGGGGTCCTCTAGTTGGTCCTCGAAACTTTTCAACCCGATCGGACGACATTTTTGGCAATCTAGGTGGGCATAATTTTCCACTAAATTTTGGACGCTGAATCCAATGAAATGGGTCCCAGAAACATTGGCACCCACCGGAAGAAGTTATGGGTCAAAATGGGGATCTACCTACCCATTTTGAATAATGTGTTTTCGAGATTTCTGGTACCTAGGCGTGTGGGATATCATTTTCCTTTTTTTTTTTTATTACAACAACGTAATAGGAACTTTATACTTGATGATCCAATAAGTATTGTTTTAATAAAGGTGTTTTAGTGCCCCTAAAAGGAGCCTGTTTTATGGCTTTTGCCTTCTTCACCCTACTTTCCAAAATATAAAGTAAATTGTTATCAGCCATAGCTACAACTCAAGTCCTTTTATCAAGGATGGGTACATCTTAATAATCATGATAAAGCAACTGAGCAATGTACCGCAAATCATTGTCCGAAAAATTCTCCATTCCCGAAAAAGTATTCGAATTTCTCTCTTCACTTCAACTCGGACTAGCTGAGGGTTGTTTTTCACTTTCTAGGAAGTGAAATTCCATCCAAAAGCTATGGTTTTGCTGGATGATTAGATTGATTTTTAGATTAATTATGGATTATTTGAAAAAAAAAAGCAAATTCTATTAAAAAGGGTAGGTTATTCCTCGGACCAGGAGCATGAGGCCTAGGTACCAGAGATCTCGAAAACACACAATCGAAATAGGTAGATACGTAGATACCCATTTTGACTGATAACCTCTTCCGGTGAGCGCCAATCGTTCTGGGACCCTTTTCATTGGATTCAGCGTCCAAAATTTAGTCAAAAAGGATAACACACACGCCTAGATAGCTGAAAATGTCGAAAATCCATCCATATCCACCCCCTCCCCACCAATACAGGCTGATCGGACTGAAGAGTTTTGAGGTTCAACTAGAGCCGGAAACGGGTCCCTGACCAAAATTTCAGATTTGATCTAGACACCTTGGAAAGCCCAGAAAAAAATTGTAGGCCGAATCGGAGAGATTGATTTTTGCATGGAAAAATAAGGTTGATTGTTCAAGGAATGACCAACCAAAACCGGGATTTGGAGGGATCGGGGGACAAGGGAAAGACAGATGGCCGAAAAGAGGGATACTACCCCCTAAAACGTGTGATCTGATAACCCTGATCGGCGATGGCATGAATCAATGGTTTAGTAGGAATCGGCCACGATCTCACACTCAGTATATACACAATACAGAAACATACAAAGGAAATCAATTATGTATAATCCCATAGTGCATTCGTGATAATTCACGTATAAGCATTAGAAGAAATGAGAAAATATTGAGATCATTCAGTGTATGTACAATTGTAGTGGGTACCGAACCACGCAGTCTACAGAGGGGATGTTTGCGTCAGCCGTCACTAACCCTGCTATCTGTGGAGATGTGAATGTTTAGCATCAGTTGGCATTTTCGAAAATTGACTTCATGGCTCATCCTTACCGAGATTCAGCTTTTATTATGATTTCTCCAGTCAAAACAACTTACAACCACATTACTTTTCAGTATCTTTCTGCTCCTTCAAGGAAGGTAGATGTTCGAACTCAACATACCGATACACTACTTATTTCCTTTGCCATACTGAAACCTTCATGCGCAGATAACAGGGTTAGTGCTCGCTGGCGCCAACAGGGGTGCACATGACAAAAACCTCGATAGGCAGCTCATAGACCTACCTCTCCGTCACATCAAGCCAGTTCTCACACTATAAGCAAAATTGAAACAATGAAACTATTATCACGTCCAAAAGAAATTCGCATCACTCACTACGGGTAGGAAATAATGCCAGTTGAGCCATGAGGCTCATGGAAGAACACTAAACGGAATAGAACTAGTCACACCAACGATTCTGTTCTACTGTTAACATCGACCGACAAATATAAAGACACCAATATTTCGTTCATGTAGTACATACCGGTGTGTACGGAGGCTGTATATCAAACATGTTCTGCAAAAAGTAACAAAAATGTGAATACAGACCGAAAGGTTGGTTTAAAATAGGAAATCGGTTTTAGGCAAATTAGAGAGGTGATGCAGAATCGTTGATGCTTATACGTGGTACGATGAGACCAAGGAGGAAAAATACTCCTTCCTATTTACTGATCATCAATCACCACAAACGTCCCTTAAGAAAAGACGGGTAAAACTGGATTGCTTGTAGGAAGGAAAATGTTTCTAACATCTCTAGTGACGACCACAGAGTAACAATTATGAAGGTGAGCGACGATTGTGAATAATTTTGGCCTCAAGTTAGGCACACTCATCAAAACGCAGCAAATTCTTTCACAGGGGTTATTCCTCGGACCAGTTGCTTGGAGACTCATTTCTTCAACATGGGGAAAATGGGGGTGTAGCGGGTCCCAGGCCCATTCCAATTGATTCAGGGTCCAAAATTTAGTAAAAAATGATACCCCACACGCCTAGGTACCAGAAATCTGGAAAACACATTCGAAATGGGAAAATAGGCACCCGTTTTGACCCATAACCTCATCCAGAGGGCGCCAATCGTTCCAGGACCCATTTCATTGGATTCAGCGTCCAAAATTTAGTGGAAAATGATACCTCACTCGCCTAGATCGCCAAAAATTCTGAAAATCCCTTTTTCAAAAAATACATTTTGACCCCCCACCCGAATTTGGACGCTGAAAAGTTTTCAAAAAAATCTGCAAATTCTTACACACGGGTTGGTTATTCCTCAAATGGAGGAAACAGTGAGTGTGGCGGGTCCCAGACCCATTCCAATCGATTCAGGGTCCAAAATTTAGTGGAATATGATACCCCACACGCCTAGGCACCAGAAATCCTGACACATACAAAATGGGTGGATACATATTCATTTTGACCCATAACTTCTTCCGGTGGGTGCCAATCGTTCTGGGACACACATCATTGAATTCAGCGTCCAAAATATAGTGGAAAACTATACCCCACACGCCTAGGTAGCAGAAATCCCGAAAACACATAATCAAATTGGGTAATAAATACCCAATTTGACCCATAACTTCTTCCAGTGGGTGCCAATTGTTCTGGGACCCATTTTATTGGATTCAGCGTTCAAAATTTAGTGGAATATGATACCCCACACGCCTAGGCACCAGAAATCCTGACACATACAAAATGGGTGGATACATATTCATTTTGACCCATGACTTCTTCCGGTGGGTGCCAATCGTTCTGGAATAATCAACCAGAAGGATTATCTCTCAAAAATCCCGACGGAAACATTCAAAAGAGAATCATTTGAGAGAAGTAAATACCAACTCAAATTAAATTCTTGGAGGAGGGCGCTTTACTCAGATGTCTCGTTCAAAAATTCACATTTACCATGTAAGGTATCATTAGAACTTGAAAGGCAAGTATTTGCAAAAGAGATTTTATTTCTACCATTTCGAGCGAAGGGAAAAACGATAATCCATCTTCTCTTTTTCAGCATACGTTTAAACAGACCTTCTGTCTCATCTACTCCTTCTGATCTACTTTAAAAATTCCCTATGACTTTGTTTCTTTTACTGATTCCCACTGATTTAATCTCTCAATCTGAGAAAGAAAACGAAAGGTTTGAATTTACTGAAGATGATACCAGCACTTGAATTTAAAAGGTTGAAGATTTAATTGCGATTCCCACAAAAAGGAATTATTGATGAGTTTTAGAGGGGTGATACCCTCCATTTCTCAGTATTGTGAGTAGTGATTTAGATGCGATTAGGTAAAACGCTGCTGTACTTGATGTTTGAATGCACAAAGTCCCTTGTAACAACAATGAGTGGGAAATCACAGTAATTAATGAAACAACTTTCAAACAAATGGCAAGAAGTTGTGATTTGAAAGTCACGGTTTATATGCCCGTTGGTTAATCTTCATTTCCACACATCAACGCAAAAGTTGTGGTGAAAAGCGTTTGCCCAAAGGATTAAGGCTGATAAGTCAGGGTTAAGAAAGCAGTCATTAGAAGATTAGGGGCCTAAAACGGTACTTCTTTTAGAGTGAATGAGGAGCACGAGAAAAATGTCCCCAGTTGTCCTTTAAGCAGTGTTCTGACCGCCATGAAATTCTGAAAGGTTGTTGAACACTTGGGTAAAGTAAATTACTATAATCTTGTAGCACGATTTACTAATTTCTTACTTCATAGAATTGCAATTTGTAGAATCCTTTATGTGAACAGGACGGAATGAGGTTATGCTGCTTTGAGATGAATTTAAGGATACCAAATCAATTTTTGTTCAACGACTCTCACCTTCATTTTGCTCTCCTGGTGAGCAAGGAAGTGAGAATTAACCTACTTAAGTTTTGCCCGACATCTCATTAGTGATTTCAAACTAATTAAGAAAGTTTGGATTAAGCCAGATTAAACTGTAGCGTTACTCTTATTGGAATACCTTGAACCGTGAGGGAAGAGTGGATCGGCGAGGCGCCTACCTAACACAGCGTTAACTTACACGAAGACTTCCTTGTCCACACAAAGCTTGTATTTGGATGTTGGCAATACTTCTTGTTAATGCAAGAGATGGAACAAAGTTATTCATTGCCAGCCGCTAAGCTTCAGACTCGAAGGAGCGAATAAGGAAGGGCGGCAATCAATGTGAACCTTGTATCATCATTTTCGTCACGTTGATGACTTCAGGTTATTTTAGCAAACGTAGAAACTACGAAATGAGTTCTTCACGGATCCTAAACAATTTATCGTTTAATGACCGAGTAATAAGACAGTTTCGAGGGAACATTTTTCACAAACAAGTACACATCGTTGAGAATTTTTGAATTTTAGCAACACTTACAAGAGAGTTTGAGAGTTCAATTTCCCGAATAATTCTGGTGCTTAACATCAATTTACTACATCATACGACATTGGAGGTAGAAGGAAGGTGTCAAGGTCCAATAAATGCGAAGATTTCTTCCTAGTTTCCAGCTGAGAATGGCCACGAAAACAAAAACGCTGCAAATTCATTTGCAGGGGTTGGTTATTCCTTGCAGGGGAATTGGGGGAAACAGTGAGTGTGGACTGTTCCAGACTCATTCCAATCCATAAACCCATAGTCGAAACATCCCATTTTCACCCGAAAATGGGTAGGTACCCATCTCCAGCAAGCTCAAATCCGTCTGGGACCCGTCTCATTGGATTCGGCGTCCCTAATTTAGTGAAAAATGATACCCCTCATGCTTAGTTTTGAAAATAGAGGAAAATTATACCCCACACGCCTAAGTACCCAACCCACTTTGGTCCATATTCACCTACGGTGACACCAATTGGTCCGGGACCTATCCTAATGGATTCAACGTCCAACATTTAGTGGAAAATGATACCCTCCATACGCCTAGATCGCCGAAAATCTTGAAAATCCCTTTTCCGATCGGCCCCAAAACATTTTTCTGGACGTTTCAAGAAGTCCAGAATAAAGAAGATACATGTCCTTAGTGCTCTCAGCAAGAGCATAAACATTTCATCACATTTAAAACTGTTGAAACCCGCAGTCCATGAATGGTCCCTTTATTTTTCTCCTTCCCGCTATTCTTTTTCGAAGGATGAGATTTGGCAAGATCTCTCAGACCATAAATAATGGCCGGAAAAACGAGGGACATAAAACATGGTACGATGGTCAACCCTAATACGAGCACCTGGCATGCTTCCATGGGGGGTGGGGAGTCCAGTTCGAAATTTATTAGCTCAATAAATATGAGAATCGGATTCAACGGGATTTCAATACGGTTGGACTAGAGACAGGAGCTTTTTTTTATTGTCCATTAAATCAACTGTTTTATTGAAAATCTCATATCGTCCCCATTCATCTTTGAAAACGAGTAAAATGAGTCTTTAACCTGAAAAGCAGGTAGCTGTGGAGGGATGCCTACAGACGATTCACCACTCAGAACGACGAATACCTGCTGTTCACATATTATACAGCAGCGTAATCCAACAGACCCTGTCGAAACCAAGGAAAAAACCGAATGTAATCTGAGGTCTTCCCAATCCTCTCTCAACAAATTACGAATGGAATGTAATGAAAAGTTTTGTCGAAAAGGGGGAACCAAAAGTTCCCGCCCTAAATCAGAAAAAGCGACTTTTTGTCACACGGGTTCGAACTTGAAACAATTTGATGTATGGCTGTTAACTTCTTGTCTCAGTTTCACCTTGTTTAATTGGTTTTCGATGACACCGAGCGGAAGTTGTGATTTATTATTACAGTCCAATCTCGGTTCAATCGAGAGTGGAAAAAAAATCTTCATAAGGGTAAATAACGGAATGCCTACGTAGCAAGTTCTAGATGTCTGTTACTTCTTTTAAAAAATGGGGGGAACAGTGGGTGTGGCGGGTCCCGGACACATTCCAATCGATTCAGGGTTCGAAATTTAGTGGAAAATGATACCATACACACCAAGGTACTAGAGATCTGGAATACAGACATTCGAAATGGGTAGATATGTACCCATTTTGACCCATAACCTCATCCAGTGGGTGCCAATCGTTCTGGGACCCTTTTCATTGGATTTAGCCTCCAGAATTCAGTGGAAAATGATACCCCACACACCTAGATTGCAAAAAATGTCAAAAATCCATTTTTTGAAATACACATTTTGACCCCTACTCCACCCAAATTTGGTCCGATCGGGTTGAAAAGTTTCGAGGACTAACTAGAGCCGGAAACGGACCTCTGACCAAAATTTCAGATTTTTAGAAAATTTTCTACTACCAAAGTCGGCGTGGACGGCGGACGGACATTTGCACCCCTTGCCAAACCCGGCACCTCCATGAGGTCCATCCTGGGCTGCCAAAGGCAGGCGACCGCCAGGTGACTGATTTATGGGGAAGCCATAGAGCCATAGAGCAGGGCTCCCAGACGATCTGGCGCATGAACCAAGAAAAGGAAAGACTGTAATGGGCCACATGGCCTCAGGATCAGTCTAGCGCAGGTATATCAGTGGGCGGACATTTGTTAATTTTGATCTAGACACCTTAAAACGTCCAGAAAAATTTTTTTGGGGCGAATCAGAGACATTGACTTTTTGGCATGAAGACAGGTCGATAGTCAAGGGATAACCAACCAATATGAGACGGAAATCGATTTTACCCAAAATTCCAAAACAAGCCGAAAAATTGAATCTTCGTCGCAATAAAACGCGTTCAGCTTTGCGAGATAGGGCTTGCCGTAATCCTCAGGAGGACGAACATCATCAGCCGCTTTCCGTGTTCGATCGCTAGAGGGAATTGACGTGGTGCAGCGTGAAAGGATTTGTTGGTGTTTGGGAGACGACGTGCGTCAATGTGACTCAGCGAGGGTGGATGTTGGGAGTTCTCTGGTAAATCCTCTGAAAACGATAAGCCCAGGTAAAAAGAGAAGGGGAGTTGTTCCCTACGTACATCGCAATTGGATTAGAAGCCGAGCAGCCATGAATTGGGGAGCCTGACGAAAATCCTGGCATGGTGACGTCGACCATCGAATAATGTTCAGAGCTCAGAGAATGAAAACTGGTGAGGGAGCTCGGATTGGTCGATCGGAGAGGAGGGAGAAAAAATGATCTTGTGATAACTGGACGAAAGCCCTCAGATGAGGCAGGCAATCCGAATAATAAGTCCTCAAGATTCACATCCCTTCAAGTTACGGTGAAACAAACCCACACCACCAACACAAGCGAGATTCACATCCAATTTCCAACGTACAGTTGATAGGTAATATTTGGTATAATCAAGACAGTAACAACAATGTATGTTGATCCATTCACTGCGTTACTACAGTACTTGAGATAACGCCTAGCTCATATAAAAGACTAGCTGCAAGGAACTGTTGAACTATTCAATATGCCTGGAAAGGTTGTTCATCTCACAGTTATCCTCCTAAAATCGTCCAAATGGGAGTAAAAAGAAAAAAAAAATGATTCAGCGTCATACCCTCACGCCTGAGTCGTCGAACATGGAGAAAATTGTAGAAACAGAAGGTATGGCGGGGACTGGACCCATTCCAATCGGTTTAGGGTCCAAAATTTAGTGGAAAATGATACCCCACACGCCTAGGTACCAGAAATCTAGAAAACACACATTCGAAATGGGTAGATAGGCCCCATTTTGACCCATAACCTCATCCAGAGGGCGCCAATCGTTCCGGGACCCATTTCATTGGATTCAGCGTCCAAAATTTAGTCGAAAATGACACCTCACTCGCCTAGACCGCCAATAATCTCGAAAATCCATTTTTCAAATAACACATTTTGACCCCCCCCCCCCCCCCTCCACCCTACATTTGGTCTGATCGGGTTTGCGCAACAAGAACGTGAACATTTATCAAGAAAATATTCAGACCTTTCTCAAACTGAGCTTCAAGGTTTCAAAAAATTAGAAATGGAAAGAAACCGGGATATGGAGAGCAGAGAATGCGTAAATTAGTGAAATGCGACTTTATACCTAGCCGTTCATGTGTGCGTAGAGAAAAAGAGAGAGTGGGTGATCTCTAGTATACGGGCAGAGATAACAAACTGAGATAACAAATCGATTTCGCTCGAACTATCGAACTCGAAGTACAAGCTGATCGATTGTCACTCCTTCAGTGACGATGATGATAGAAAATTGAACCTTGATCGTTGATTGAGAATTGACATACGTTTTTTGAGTTGCGTAGACGGTTTTTTTGAACTGATTTCCGGAATACTGTAAAATAAAATATGACAGCATATGACGTCATCAACAAAATCGATCGTGTGCACAATCGATTGTGTGCTCTCGATATCTGTTATCACCGCGCCCCGTATACTAGAGATTTACCGAGAGAGTTCAGCAAATGAAAATTGATTCAATCAATCGATAAATCATCAAAATATTTCCTCTTTGGAATGTTGTGACTAACAAGCCTATGTATAAAATACCATAAATAAACCTTCTCTTGTTTTAAAAAATTTACCACGTCAAGAAATAAGGATCTGAAGAGCTCAGCGATGATTATGCCTCCATCCTCGAAGTAGGGCATCTGTCTCATTAGTTTATTGAAGAGGGTTATCAACAAGAGTGGCGAGAATTTTCTTTTTGTCCCCTTTTCCTATCACCTTTTTTCTGTAGGAAAAAACTCGGAGTTGATGGCCTATAGGGCCTATTGAGGGAAGCTGCCACTGTGGAATGGAGATAAGCACGTAGTAATTAAGTGAGGGCCTTCATCCTATTAATTCTCACTCACACGCGCCAGAGTGGCAAAAAAATGTCAAAGTCGCAGCCGTAACAAGGTTCTTTACGCCTATTAATTCAAGCTGGTAGCGGACTCAGGCGTAAGTTGTTCTACACATAAATAAATAATTATTTGCCAGTTTTTCTTAGCGGAATATTTATCACTCTTGTTTCGGAATAGAAACCACGGCTGTAATTTTAACGTCTTCGTGAATTGTCACAAATGTAAAATTCATGAGTCCGTACATCACTTCCTGGTTGCATCAGAGCCGGGTCTAGAAGTGGGTTTAATGGCTGGAAAAATCCACGATAAATGAACTACTTTACCGGCTAGGCAGAGAATAGTAGACATGCGCTTACCTTATCATCATCTTCACTATCACACTGCAAAAGAAAACGAAAATTATATTAGTTTTGATAAAAATGATGGAATAACCGAATATCAAATTGGAAACTGGTTTTACGAATGGAAGTACTGTTTTAGTCACATTTTCGATTTTCTTTTTGATGCGTCTATAAATGAATCATCCTCCGACCTTGAAATCAGGCTTCAAATACCGTCGTTTTGTAACTACTATAATCCCCGTTCGTCTTTTCATTACTTGCGAAAACATCTTAATTCTTATTCAGCGTTACGTTATTTGTTGATGAGTCAAATAATGGAACTAACGACGGACAAATAAATTTTCACGTTGGCTGAATGTCTGGACTTTCTTGACTGAACCTCAACATCCCCCATTAATTGATTCATCTACGGCAACAACTTACTCACTTCGTAAGTAATGAAACATTTTCAATCGTTAAGTTTGAGTTTTTATGCTAACCTGAAGTGGAAATATTCCAATTAGACAACCCGAATACGATAATGGGTGGTTCTAGATGCCTTTCAGGACTTAAAATCCTAATTTTGCCCCGAAAATCCTTTGCAATCCTATTTTACTACGTCTATAGCGGAAAAGATGTATTGGTATACTTACGAGGTATCCTCGTCCCGAGCTGCATCTACTGCTAGCCTGCGATCGAGAAAAAAGAACACGTACATTAGATTCACGAATAAATAGCATAAATAACTCCTGCAGAGGAAAATTTGTAAATTTCACGTTGACAAAATGTCATTTAACGAATTTCCTCAATCGCCTTAACTGGCTACTTTTACGAAGTCTATTGCTATGCAACTTACGTCACTAACTCTGTTGTCCTCACTCTCCGGGTCCCTTTTGATTATAGCAACTTCACGTTTGATCTTGTCCTTTTCCCGACAACTGTCATCACTGGTGCCTGGGTCTTGGTTCTGCACAAAAACATACGAAATAAAACAATTATTCAAGCAGTGGGAAATAAACGAGGTTTCCAATTCAAATTGTACGATATAACATTGCACGAGGGAATTCAAAAGGAGTACTTTAATTGGTGGTAGAATTTTTCCCGTCTAAATTTGAAGAGAAATGGGAGGAAAATTATAGACAGGTTCTATCAAGTATAAGATGATAGCTGATACAAGGAGAATACAAACTATGGTACACTATTATTGGATAGATAATACAGAAACTTTATTCATAAAATAGACAGAACCTGCAAGGAAATAATACTCACAATTAAAGTTACATTGAATATCCAAAAACTAAACAAAGCAAAATACAGGATCTAGTAATAAAAATGTCGAATTTAGGAGCAAACATTTTCATAGAAAATGCTATATTTCGAGTCCATGAAGTTTAGCATGGCTACGCAAGTCCTTTTTTTTTTGGCGTCAGCAATATTTTGGCCTGCTCTGAAGCGAGTCTTAATGGTCGGGAATTCGGCATTTTGATATCTGAATCCAGGATACCGTGCTGATCTTCAACCCTGCTGTATTCAGGAAGGTGTCACGCATCTAGCTATGTCTTTGAAATCAGCAGGGCCCATTTAACAACTTGGAACGGTTGAGTTGACTTTGCATCTCTAATCATGTCTGCGACTTCTCCTGGCACCATAGTTTTGCAGAGGAAGAAAGTCTTTCCTCTTCTTCTCGATGATGCCGAGGTCTCGACCACATGGCATGTACGAATGCCCTGATACCAGAAATTCCAAGTCAACCTTCTCGAAGTAGTTCATAGCAACTACCCAAATCAAAGTCATGAGGACCATTCGGTTCTGGTTTTGTTCCGCGCAGTTGTCACACCAAATTTGAAGGGATTTTTGTGTGTGGAATCCAGCGATGTTAGGACCTTCAAAAGACACGATGACACCTCATTTCCACCTCTCCCAGCAATGCCCTCGTGCCACCAGCACATGTAGCTCTGTCCAGTGTCTCCAACGTGAACACAGAGGTCCTACCGCATGACTGTGACTTATCACTTATCACTTTTCCTGCGCCGACGGACAGGAGTTTGCTCGAGTGCCATCTTTGGAGAGCTCTCCCAACTGAACTATTTAAGCTATCGACATAACTTCTTTACCATGCCATTGGCCTTGAATCTGGCTACCTTTTCCGTGAAAAAAATTGTTTTTGGTCTGTTGTGACTTAATACCTTCTCGACGCCTCAATTAGGTAGGTACCTACGCAAAAGCATTTGCCTATTGGTAGTATGAACCGCAATATTGGGATTTTCCATGAATGAGAGGTTAAGTGATAAGATTATCTTAAAAAAGACCGTAAACTTGGGAAATGAGTGATTGTTGAACCTCCAAGTCGCAGTCGGTGCCGTCGTTCTAGAATCCTTGAGAAACCCATTCTTTTATCGCTCCAGCATGATAAATCCCGCATTACTCGGGTTTATCGAGTAGTTTATTCTCCCTCCGTTCGAGAAAAGGAGTGCCCTCAAATTGTGTAATAAATTCAATCGTGAAAAGCACCGGCCAGAAGGTTGTAAACTTGATGTTACGACATCAATAAACGTCGTCTGTATAAGCGGGGTTGGGGAATAGGGGGTGGGGGTATATCCGAGCCCGGTCTGGGTCTCTGCACCCCATAACGTTCCTACTTCCCAACGATGGTCCTGGGGCTTTTACAACGCGGAAACACCCCCTCGCCACCTCCACATCACGCTCAGGGATATGGGCATTTTCCCTTTTACGTTTCCTTCAACATCCAGTTTCCCTTTAGAGACGAATCGATGGGAAAACGTGATGGGAACGTCCTTAAAGTGGATGCTCCGGACGTATTTGACGAGTTCCCTCGCCGAGGAGACAATAACTAGACCGGAAGATTTTCACAACGCCCTAAAAATGTTATGTCTCGTCAACATATTTAATTCACTTCCCGCCGAAGGGAGTTCTTGAAAATTTTCATTTGAGCTCAGCTCGGCACTTTATTTACTCGCAATGTTTCTGGAATGAAGAAGAGTAACGTAAATAAATGTAGGCAATTATTTTTAAGGAGCTTTCTACGCTCCAATTGACGTCGTATGAAACTTTGGTTGCTCACAATCACCCCTCTCCCTCTACCTATGGTGAAGGATTGTATTTATAACTGAGTCAACCGCCTTTGATTGAAAAACCGCTGACACTCGTTATCACCTGATACGACAGGCGACAGAAAATAGGCAATGAAAGATTTTACAAAACCCCGAAGACTTCAACAATTAGGCTACTAAACTAATATAATTCAACATGTAAAATAAATAAGAACGCTGCAATTCATTCACAGGGGTTGGATATTCCTCGGGCTAGTAGCATGGAGACTCATTTCAATCGATTCAGCGTACAAAATTTAGTGGAAAATGATACCCCACACGCCTAGTATCCGAAATCTAAAAAACCCACATTCGAAATGGGTAGCTAAGTAGGTACCCATTTTGACCCATAACCTCTTCCGGTGGGCGCCAATTCGTTTTCGGCGCATGACCCCTATTCTATCTACCCAAATTTGGTCCGATCGGGCTGAACAGTTTCGAGGACCAACAAAAGCCAAAAACGGATCCCTGACCGAAATTTCAGATTTTTAGAATTTTCTATTACAAATCGGCGGACGAACATTTGCTTATTTTGATCTAGACACCTTGAAACGCCCAGAAAAATTCGGAGGCGAATCAGAGAATTGATTTTTTTGCATGAAAGCGTAGGCTAATTATTCAAGGAATAACCAATCAACACCGATATCCATACGACAAGACTCAACACAAGAAATTAAGAACAATAATCAAAGAACAAAGTGAGTTTTTACGTGTTATTTTTGTACTTTTTACTACAATACATGTTTATTGCGGAATTTGATGTTTTTATTTCGTTAATTTTTTTATTGGGTGATTGCAATGATTGAGAAATGAGGTCGTCAGCTGCGTTTAAAGTGTTTTTACATCCAACACTAGATTGAATCTTTCAAACCTAAAAAAAATTATGATTTCTCAAAAAATATACTCATTCAACTATCAATCAGCACAATTCCTTATGCCCTTCATTTCTACAGTAGTTGTCTCCGCTGAATTCATCAAATAAAAAACAAATATAATCTTGGGAAGATGAGCCTAACTAAATTTGAACCTTCTGGAATATTAACTGGTGCCAACTCTCGGTTCGAACGGTGTCTCATTTACCCCGCTAATGAGCATCGTTGGTAAATCTGGCTTGAAACGCATCACGTAATGACAAACAAAGTCTTTTAATTTTTCCGTAGATTGTGGCATGCCTCGAGCCTGTCGAAATTATGGAAATTTACTCGGCCGAAAATGGTCGGTATGAAATAATAATTATCGGTCATGTTCACAAAAATCGGTACTGACTCCAGGGTTTCACAAAGCAACGCGAATAAGAATTGCATGGTTTCTTAATTTACATGAACTGAAAAACGCAGCTAATTCATACACCGGAATTGGTTATTCCTCGGACCAGGCGCATGATGACTCATTTAAAAATAGATTCAGCGTATAAAACGTCTTCCGGTGAGCGCCAATCGTTCCGGGACCCATTTCATTGGATTCAACGTCCAAAATTTAGTGGAAAACGATACCCCACAGGCCTAAGTCGACAAAAATGTCGAACATGGAGATATGGAAGAAACGGGGGTGGGGGAGGTATTGGACCATTCAATCGGTTTAGGGTTCAAAATTTAGTGGAAGTGATACCCTACACGCTAGATTGCCAAATCTCGAAAATCCATTTTTCGAAATACACATTTTGACCCCTACCCCGCCCAAATTTAGTCCGATCGGGTTGAAAAGTTTCGAGGACCAACTAAAGCCAGAAACGGATCCCTGACCCAAATTTCAGATTTTTAAAAAATTTGCTACTACCTACCAAAAACGGCGTGGACGGCGTACGGACATTTGCTAATTTTGATCTAGACACCTTGAAACGTCCAAAAAAAATTTTTGGGCAAATTCGGAGAGATTGACCTTTTCTATGAAAACATAGGTTGATTATCAATGTTACCCAACCAAAAATGAATGAATGTATTGAAGGTATAATATAATATAATAGGGATTTACAGAGATTTTTCTCTGTCGAATTTTTCTTTGGGAACGGGATTGCGATCAATTTTTACCCTCGTTCGGTTACTGAATGACGGAAATTAACTGTAATGTTGAAACTTCAGGTATGTGAAGAATGACCAAAGTATACCGATTGCTGGAGGAATTCGGCCGCAGGGCTGGGGTATCGACATCATGAAGAAAATTGCATTCCGCGAGGACCAAGAATAGTTGGGGGAGAATTCCGCGGAGGTCGGTAATCCGGTATGAGAAAAGGGTCCCGTGGGCATGGAACAGGTGGAACGCCAGAGGTGTCGCGCACCATCTAGCGGGGCCTTCCGGAACCCGACTCCCCCGCCGGAGGACCGTTCAGTGCTGCGGTCGGTAGACGGAGCAATGAACCGCGATGGAACGCGGGAGGAATTTGATTCTTTGATCAGATGAGGGTGAAGCGAAAGACGGGACTTGGGACCACCGACGGTTTTCTCACGAAACTTAACAATCTTACGTGGGATCGTGAAATACCAAAATCAACCAGAAGCGAAGGAGGGAAAAACATCAGTTGATCCACTACCCCAAATATTAAAACGCGTTGATCAAAATAATTAACAGTTTAAATTTATTGTTCATTACCCAACCCCTAACAACGGTCAAGATCAGTCATCAATAAATAAAAACGCTGCAAATTCTTACACACAGGTTGGTTATTCCTCGAACCAGGCGCAAGGGGACTAATTTAAACCTCGGACCAGGCGCATGGAGATTAAGTTCTTCAACATGGGGAAAATAGTGGTTGTGGTGGGATTCCAATCGATTCAGGGTCCAAATTTAGTGGAAAATGATACCCCACACGCCTAGGTACCAGAAATCTGGAAAACACTACAAAAATAATTTCCTCAGAATTCTGAAATAAAGTCTTTCTATGTTTTCAAAATTGTTTTTGAAATGTTTCAATAAATTTGCAACATTATAAAATCAATTCTAATTAAAATCATAAATGGAAAAAATGTATTTTAAGAATTGATTGGTTTTGTTGAAAATAAATCGAAAAGGCTCTTTGATCCCAAGTTGATATAAAGTTAAATTAAATATTCCCAATCAACGTTGAGATTCCATTCTTTCCATCTGTGCTACCGCATTCAACAGTGAACAAAAAATCTACCTGCTCACCGTATCAAGTAGGCACATATTTGTACAAGTAGGAGTTGTATGTACGGCACTGTGGAAATAGGGTGTTGCAAAATGGAAAGCTGATAAGTGTAGGGGAGCGTGGAGGGTCTCCAAGTAACCAAGGGGGTGTGGTACAAAAAAGTTTGGGAACCCCTGTTGTAAAGGATGATGTTTTCCTGTTTCTCGTGTTCCAGCAGTTTTTCGACGATTTCTTCTGTCCGTTTGTGAGCCTCTTCCGTCAATCTTGTTTGGTTTTCCAAGGCACTAATTTGTTCCTGGATTGTCACTACGATTTTGATGAGATCCTTTACGACATTTACCTAATTCTCGCAGTTTTTCCATTATAATTTCAAACGCGTTAGTTTCCATATTGTCAAGGTTGCAACTTCGAGACTGAGGAAACACGATAGCGCTGCATCAGCTCCTTTGCTTCGATGAGGTTGATTCCCTTCATCATCAAGGTGTTCCACTTCTCGGTTGACAAATTTCAAAAACGCTGCAAATTCCTACACACGGGTTTGTTATTCCTCGAACCAGGCGCATGGACATTCATTTCTCCAACATGGGGAAAATGGTGGGTGAGGCGGGTCCCGGACCAACTCCAATCGATTCAGCGTCCAAAATTTTGTTGAAAATGGTACCCCACCAGCCGCATTTTCCACGACGTGTGAGGTATCGTTTTCCACTAATTTTTGGACGCTGAATGGATTGGAATGAGTCTCGATGCTCCTGATCCGAGACCAAACCCTGGGTAAGAATTTGCAGCTTTTTTTTAAATTTGTGAAATTGGCGAAATTTGTGACGTGATTGCCAAGAGTAAATGCACCTCAGTGCTCAATACCTAGTGCCATAAAAATTAATTGACTGAATCAGGAACGAAATCGCAGATCATGATCATGAAGCACCCTTATTAGTATACCGTGAGAAAACGGAGGCATTCCGTCGATGATTCGACCTCTGATGCCTCTAATTTGATACTCAGTTCGCTTTGGGAGACCAACCCGAGTTAATTGAAGTATCGAAAGACCCTTCATTTAGAAATGCCGTCGAGTTTAGTCAGGTATTGAATCTGCCTTTCGTGAATGAGAAGCCATTTCAGCAGTTCGCACCTCCCCCATTAATAAGTGCTAACGATTCCTTACGGAGAAATATACGTATTATGCTACGCATGTATTGTTTTTCAAATTTTCCTGTCAGCAAAATAGGAAATATCTGTAACCGGCGGAACCGCTAGTTTAAGTAGAAGATAGATAAGCCAATAAAATGTATCTTTTGAACACACACCAAAAATTGTCTGATGCCTGAATTTCTACTAACTATAGAAATAGACTTGCGGGCCTAGTATTTACTTAGACGCATAGTACTCATTTGGCTCATTGGTAACGAGAAGGAACACCTTTGGGGATCCTTAAAAAGTAAAGAGAAAAAGGAAGTGTGTTAATGTCGATTATTCATATGGAAAAAATACAGTTTCGAACTCATTTTATTATCATTAAAAAAATAATAATAATATAACGCCTGCGGAACCATAAGGTGGATCATTATTTTCCATATGATGAATTTAGATTTGTCTTTGGACAGAAGGAAAAATATGGAATAGAATGTTTTTAGTGATCCCAAGTGACCATGCCATGGAGAAAGCGTTTATACTATATTTCATAATGCTGAATAGATTCAGATAGGTCCGACTGCCGCACACCGGAGGTTTTTATGGGGATAAAATCGACCTCTCTTTTACTATATCCTAATTACCTACTCACCTAGTAGAGATATCGAAGAATGAAGCAGTTTTTCATAGGAGCGAGTTGACCAGGAATGATTTATTGCTGAATAATTTGCAGCGTCTTCCTGTTATAGATTGCCAACGAGCCCCTTTTAACATTCATCCTACGAATAGCCCGTAAAGTCGTAAATCATTTATCGAGTAAATGAGATGAGTGAGTACGATAGAACATTTTTTGCTGGTTGTGTGAGTGATAACTAAAAAAAAACTGGTTGTTTCAATCGTGCGGAAAGAGCTAGGAACGTTCAAGATTGATTGCCCGCATCAAATAAACATTGCATGTTAGTAAACAAGTCTCGATAATGGAATAATTTTTCAAGCACATACGGAGGCGACAAATATTGGCAGCATGCGTTAGTACATATATCAGCGTATAGTACATATTGGGCGAAGGTTCCTGGTTTATCCGTTTTAGTTAACTTTATTCGTTATCGTGGCAATGATCAAATTGATACTATTCATTTTACAACAAAATGATGAGTAAGATTTATATGTATATGATGATCCTTCTCTTTAGTGGTTATTCCTTGAATAATCAACCTATGTTTTCATGCAAAGGTAAAACACTCCGATTCGGCTCAAAAATTTTTTCTGTGCGTTATAAGGTGTCTAGATCAAAAACCAAAATGTCCTTCCCACCGTCTGCGCCGTTTTGATAGTAGAAATTTTTTCTAAAATCTGAAATTTGGGGCAGGGGTCTGTCCCGGCCTTGGACGGTACTCAAAAGTTTCAGCCCGATCGGACCAAATTGATTTGGGCGGTTTAGGGGAAAAATGTGTTTTTTGAAAAATGGATTTTCAAGATTTTGGGCGATCTAGGCGAGTGAGATATCATTTTCCACTAAATTTTGGACGCTGAATCCAATGAACTGGGTCCGGGAACGAGTGGTACCCACTGGAAGAAGTTATGGGTCAAATTGGGTTTATATTACTCATTTTGAATATGTGTTTCGGGATTTCTGGTACCTTGGCGTGTGGGGTATCATTTTCCACTAAATTTTGGACCCTGTATCGATTAGAGTGGGTCTGGGACCTGCCACACCCATTGTTTTTCCCATTTCCCCCATGTTGAAGAAATGAGTCTCCATGCGCCTGGTCTGACGAATAACCAACCCGTGTGTAAGAATTTGCAGCGTTTTTTCTTACTTTCTTCAATATATATTTATAATGATCCGTGAACGTCAGGATTAACATAAGCACTGAATTAAATCACCTTTCGAAACATAATCCCAGCTTGAGCTTTTAGTCTTCGACAGAATCTACATTATCACAATAAATAAACGAAAATATACACATCAATAAACGCATTTCAAACCTGTAGAAAGCATTCAAGAAATCTGATAGTGATATGTACTGTTGCCGAGCATAAATGATAAGTTGATTTATTTCTTGAGAATTCCATTTACTGGTGGTACATGTTGGAAATGTGAACAATAACTGTTTTCAAGATTCAGCGCATACTAAAGGTTCTCTTGCTTTCAACAGTCGTAAAGATTAATTAATCAGTATCGTGCGTAATAACATCAAGCGTGGAAGTCTTTTGCTAATTATCGAGTTTGTGTCAACAGGGTCAGGGATATGAACCGTGTAAACAGAAACACATTCCGCATTCCAACCACAATTGGACAGTTGAGCATGAGCTCGAATCCCCGTTTGATCGGTCATTTCTCATTTGCTATGCGAAGCGTGTCCTTCCTGTTCGATGAGTCCACCCGATAGTTAGGGGATATCGAGGGAAATTAAGTTCGACCTTCCCTCTATTTGTTGCCAAATAACCTTGGGGGGGGGGGGGGGGGGCTGATGATCTTTGAAGTTCGAGCTGCACGGACTTTTATGTTATAATCAGATCCCAATTCCGAGCTTCTGATGCGCTGAGGGATAAATGATCATCACGGATTGAAAACACTTCACACTCACCCCGAGTGGGCGAGATTTAGCCCGTTTGCACTGATTAGAGTTATTTGATCTGAGTAGGATTGAATCACACTCTTGAATCTGAGTGTACTTCAACAAGGCGATGCATAAACAAAAATGTTTCGACCAAGATTAGACGTTAACGAGGAAACTTGTTATGATCTACTTATATGGCGCAATGGCGAGAGTTCTGTTGGGCACAGGTGTCGTGAGGGGCTATACTTTTTTTTCCTGTTTATTTGAATTGCACCAAGTTATAAACTTATTAACAATATTTTTGTGACTTAAGTTAACTAGGGGGGTTACATCTTCAGCCCGTACATGCTTAGCTTATATTTTCGAACGTAAACACTGATTTTTTTGTCTTTGCATTAGCGAACTAATTCATGTGGTTTCGGCGTTTAATGCCTTCTGAGGAGTCTTGAGTGACTTCAATAATCGTGGGGTATCTGGTTATTCGATGGGTATCTATTACATACCCATGTTTGACTATGTGTTTTTTCGAGATTTCCGGTCCCGGGCGTGTGTGTGGTGTCATTTTCCACTAAATTTTGACCTGAATCGATTGGGAATGGTCCGGGACCTGCCACACTCCTTTGACCTCTTTCTCCTTTCCTTATGTTGAAGAACTATCAATCACCATGTACCTGGTCCGAGGGATAACCCAACCCCGTGCTGTCAGAATTTGCAGTGGGCGCGTTTTTTGTTCTTTGGCAATTAGCGACTACATTCTTGTTTCGTGCCGTTAACTTCTGACGAGATCATTGACTCAAGTAAGCGAACAGCCTCTCGTTGCATGATCTTGTAGCCTTTGGAGATAAGTAGCTGCTTGGAAGCCTGATGGTTTCGTTTACTGTCTTGACTTGTAGTCCTATGTGGTAACCGAGTTCGTTCTATAGTATCACGGAGCGTTCGTAATGCACCCAAGTACCGTATTTTGGGATCTCTGTTCATGTCCTCGATTGGTTTTGAGCGGTGCAGCCCCACAACTCTGCGCCTCCAATGTTCAGACTTGCTTTATGAGGACTTGCGTGTATAGGATCATCTTGTTTTGTGACTACAAATTTTGATTGTCGCCCCGTTATCCAGATACTTTTTCGGAATTTGAGTGCTTCAAAGCATTATTGGCGGACGGACCACCTTGTTGTTGAGATGAATGGAATGTGGCTAACCTTTTTGTTGGTAAAGCTGCACTGCACCGACTTGGCCTCATTTATTTTAATTCTCCACCTTGCTGTCCATTCTTCATTTAGGAGATTGAGAGGTTGAGTTTTGACATTTACTCTTCATTGAAAGTTAAGAATTGAACCTGTTAATATTGCCCAATGCCTCTTCTTCTACGTGGTAAAAAATATGAACATGCAAGAAATTGATGAATTTCGGTCATAATTCTGCTAAAATTGAGGGGGCAACTCGTGGGACACCCTACGTATACACCCTGTATATTGTCCCTCCATCAGTGATTCACAACATGCAGCCAATTGAGCTTGGTTGGTGTCTACACACCTTGAAAAACTGAGAAATCCAACAATCAGAGACGATGCTCCGCTTTTTCCGGTGACAGGTACATACATCTCCCTCAGACATGCGAAGAGGTCCACTGCATTCTGTTATTCCTTTATTCTTTTCGTTTTATTCATTTCATTTGTATTCGCAAGTCCTAGTTGTTACCCTTCGACCGTACCAACTATATAATTAGATAACATTGTGGCGACCATGGTGCGCACAGAATTAACAATTGAGATTGTTGCTAATCAAATTCTTCTTCAAGTTTTAGTGTCAACAGTCCTCTCACGTGCGTTTGGTCGAGTCTTCTTAGCTTTAGCTCGCTCTATTGTTCACGGAGAAAATATAATATATTTTTGTGAGACTCTTACGGAAAGTTCTAAGTGATGTACACGTATACATCCCACAACATCATTCACATGTAAAATACCGGTGCACCAGTGCATATCTGTAATGACTTTTCCAACATTTGTAAATCTACCTAAATTCATCTACGACATGTCAGATTATCAAGTAAAAAATTAGCTTCGTGCTAAAAAATGAAATTATACTATGGTCGGGTCTTTGTTATAAAAGTTCATCCACCCATTAATCATTCTATTAGCCGCCATTACCGGCTGCTCGCACTCATTACGGACCTCTAATCACTGTAAAACTTCACTTCACGGCAAGAGTGACCGTAATGCTCCCGTGAACTTGAGGCTAACTTATTTAGGAGTGCTTGTCTCTTTCGCCTTATTTCTTCCAGGTTAAATCCCTTAAGGAAATTGCTCTTTCCCCTCAAGGTTGCAGGAGAAAACATTGAAGCCGTGTGAGATGTGTCCAGTCCTTTCAACTCTTTATTGAGTGATAAGGGGGATCCGAAGGACCAATTCAAAACAAAATGAACCATTTCTCGATCATGAAAGGTTATGGTTTGTTCTTATGGTTGGTTATTTGAAAAATAAATTATATAATCTATATAAACATGACCTCTCCGATTGGCCCCACGATATTTTTGAACGCGTTTTATGATGTCTAGAACAACAACGCTGCAAATTCATTCACAGGGGTTGGTTATTTCTCGGACCAGGCGTATGGAGACTCATTTCTTCAACAAGGGGGAAAATGGGGAAACAGTGGGTGTGGCTGGTCTTGGACCCATTCCAATCGATTCAGGGTCCAAAATTTAGTGGAAAATGATACCCCACACACCTAGATCCCCAAAAATCTCGAAAATCTATTCAAACTGTCAACTTTTGGGGATAATCGGAGAGGTTGACCTCTTGCATGAAAACATCCTTGAAACTTTGCAGCCCTACTGGCCCAAATTTGACGAAGGTATGGGTAAAAATGCGTTTCAAAGAAATTGATTTATGAGATTTTAGGCGATACAGGCGCATGGGGTATCATTTTCCACTAAATTTTGGACACTGAATCCGTTGAGAAGGGTTCGGGACTGATTGGCGCCCACCCAGTCAAAATAGGCATTCCCCTACCTATTTCTAACGAGGAATTTCAAGATTTTCGAGTACCTAGGCGTGTACGGTATCATTTTCAAATAAATGTTGGACGTTGAATCGATTAGAATGAGTCCACGACACTCCTCACTCACTTTCCTTTCCCCAAACTATTTGGAAATTTACAACACTTTTGGCACAAAGTGATCCTAATCGTGGCGCTCTGCTATATAAAAAAATGAGATATTGGTCAATTGAAATGTCAACTTTTTGAAATTAGGTTAAGGATCAAAAGATCCAACAAACTGAAGTCACTCCGTTATGTGGAGCAGAAATGTGAACAAAATTAAGTACAGATTTTAGTATAATATGAAACGTCAAAGAAACAAAATAAAATGTCTATGATTTCATTTTTGGATTATAATGTTCGGCTCGCCTTAAAATCACATATCGTCTTACTTCACTCATTCTAGCGCCCCCAGCTTGTGTTTACCTACTTCTACTAGTACCTTCCTGTTTTATATCCATATCGTAACAACAATCAGTTTCACGCGCTTGAGACATAACTCGACAACCTACGAAGTGACCGGTTTTTAGTACATTTTAATGGCTGCGAGAGGCACGTACCCGCGTCTCGCTTCTAAAACCGCTAGCTCAATAAACATTTTAATACTCCAAACATGAATCAACGATGGAATCTACAAGCCGTATTTGTTTTGTGCGTAACATAATGCGCTTTTCAAGTGGACGGCCGCTAACAAGCGAACCGAATACGGTCATGGTAGACACAAAGCGGAAATAAATCTCCCAACTCGCACGGTGGCAGCATAACGGTCGAGTCGTGGATGGCGTAACGCGGGTTCAGGCCGTTTATGATGAATAAACAAGTCAAAAGAACCTTTCCATTAATCATAATTATGTAACTGTGTATGTATAGGCCGGTAGCGCTTCAATAAAGGTTGTTTAGCCGTTGGTCGATGTGTACTATGCACTACTTACAATCTCTTTGTACTAGGAGATACACAGTAAAATACGCGCAGGCATGTCATGTTTTCAGAAACAGAAACAGAGGGGAGGGGGAAGAGAGAAATTGAAACAAAGCGGT
>CM033998.1:13349103-13389317 GCA_019603395.1 Cyrtorhinus lividipennis | reverse complement strand
TCATTAACTTCGACAAAAGTTGGCTCGGTTCGTGCTCTTGCTAATCTACCGTGTTCCTAAGGGACCGTTCTCAATCACCCCCTATCTCCCAAACCCCTCGCATCGCCTGTGTGAGGAGGAAGCAACCGATATTGCCGGCAACTACCAACTTGCTAGGTGAAGATGTAGTCATGCATTATTAGAGCAGTCCATTTAAACACTCACCTTGACTCGATGTGCTTCTTGGCCAATTCCTTCAAATGCATGTGAAAGACGTCGCACATTGGAGAGTTTTCCGGTATAAAAATGTGCAATCACCTTTTCTGACTCGGAGCAAACTTGAAGAATTTTTTTCTTCGACGTTTTTGTAGGTGCCGTGACCTTTGGTAATAAGTTCATTCCTTTTTGTAACTTCCTTTTTCATCGAGTTGATCCGATCTTCCCTTAGTCCGCGTCAATTCTAAATCGCCCATCGAATCGAATTCTTCAATTTTCTTTTCAACGGCCTCTTCCATAGTCTCCAGCACCTGTAAAAAAATGGAAATTCTGATGTATTCAAGTTTGATCAACCCCTTGCTGCTTTTAGATTACCATGAAGGCGTCTTTATAAAATTTTCCCTCTAATTTACCTTTTTAGTCAGAAGCAATCCGTCTTCCCTCGTCAAACCTGTACCTATTTCTTGAACATCCATTTCAGTTATAAATTTTAAATAAAATGGGAAAATTCTGTTAGTCCTTCCTGCCGAATACAGATTCCTGTACTTGGACGGTCTCCATGACGACACCAATATTAGACTCCTTGGGTAAATCATAGGGAGTTGAAAGCGGATGATACAGGAGGACAAAATATTTCGATACATAGATGTTTCTTGAAACATTAATGGGCTCTGTTTACGCCTAGGGTTAGTGTGGACTGTATTTTTAATTGAGGATGTCAAATAACGAAACGAATTTATTTGACTACAATGAACTACAAAACTATACGAACGAAAATGACAATGCTACACACCGCCATCACTACCAACTATATCTCAGGGTGAGGCGATCAGATGACTGCATGTCCTCCCTGACAACGACTGGCGACGAAACTTTGGGTAGCGGCGTTTCCATATACTCCCCCCCTTGAAGAGAAGTCTTCAAGGAAGAATCGCTACTGTCCTCGTTGATTGGCAGAGGGCAGAGCAGTCGAACATTACGTTTGTAATAGCCGGAAGCAGTGCGAAGCGTGACAACCCGCACTATTCCGTCAGGACCTGGATGAATTTGATCCACTCGTCCGAGTGCCCAGGATGAAACAGGTGCTTGGTCATTCTTGATCAGGACCAAGGTTCCAAGGGCAAGGTTTGCTGAGTTGGTCTTCCATTTGGTTCGGCGTTGGAGTTCCACGAGGTATTCTGAAGACCAGCGGCTCCAAAAGTGTTGTACTATCTGCTGGACAATTTGCCAACGAGTAAGACGATTTGGAGATTCATCAATTAGGCAGGGTTCTGGTAGAGAAGCAAGGCTGCCTCCAATAAGGAAGTGTGCAGGCGTGAGCGACGAAAAATCATTGGGGTCAGAAGACAAGGGGAAAAGTGGTCGGGAATTCAGACAGGACTCGATTTGAGTCAACGCAGTATACAGTTCGTTGAATGTCAAAATTCTAGAGCCAACTATTCTTTGAAGGTGAGTTTTTACAAGCTTTACTCCTGACTCCCATAAACCCCCAAAATTTGGTGAACGAGGGGGTATAAATTTCCAATTTATGCAGGCACTGGCAGTAAAGTTGATGATCGAATTCTTGTGAGTTTCGGACAACCACAAGTTGTTCCATTCCTTTAATTGGTTTTTTGCTCCGATGAAGTTGGTAGCGTTGTCGCAATATATGGTGTGTGGCTTTCCACGTCGAGAGATGAAGCACTTGAGGGCGGCGATGAATGAAGTGGTGCTCAGGTCTTCAGCTAATTGAAGGTGAATGGCCTTGGTCGACAAACAAATGAACAGACTAATATAGGACTTGCGGCGAGGTGAATTCCTTAGCGACGAACTGCGAATGATTATTGGCCCGGCGAAGTCCAATCCACAATGAGCAAAGGGTCTTGATGGCTCCACACGAGGTTTCGGAAGGTTCCCCATGCCCTGATCAATGGGTTTTGGATTTGCTTTTCGGCAAACAACGCACTGGTGATAAACCTTTCGTGCAAGATTTCTGCCATTGATGGGCCAGAAATTTTCCCGAATCATGGCAAGCAACGATTGTGGTCCAACATGGGAATTCTTCTCATGAATCTGGCGGGCGAGAACAAGCGTGATTTTATTTATTGGCTCTGTACCACCATGCATTAAAACGATCGGGTATTTCTTTTCCGGTGGAAGGGAGGATTCCCGTAGACGTCCTCCTACTCGAATGAGTTCATTGGAATCTAGGAACGGACTCAGCGAAGCCAGAACACTGGTTCGATTCACAATTTTGCCAGCTTTGAGAGCGGCAGACTCATGAGGAAACATGATATTTTGAGTAAGTCGAAGTACAGTGATCCTAGCATTGAGAAATTCTTGAGTAGTGATTGGACCAGTATACCTTGTGCCCTTGGGATGACGACGAATGGTTAAGAATCTGTGGCAGTAAGCAAAGACTCTCACCGTTTTATCAAACGACGAACTTGAGGTTAGAACTTTGGTCAAGTGGGGCTGGTCCAAAACACAGGAAACAAGGGCATTGATAGTTGTTTTTCGTACATCTGGTAATTCTTCTTCAGGAACTAATTCAAAGCAACCAATGCTTTTGAATTCCTGATCCGCAGAGAGCCAGCTGGGACCAGACCACCATAGGTCATTGTCGACAATTTGATCAGCATACAAGCCTCGAGAAATGTGATCGGCTGGGTTCAATTGGGTTGGAATGTGGTTCCACTGGTTAGGCTGCGACAAATCATGGATTCTTGAAACCCGATTAGCAACAAATGTTGTCCATTTCGCAGGTGTCCCATTTATCCAGGATAGGACAACTCGCGAATCAGTCCAATAGACGATTTCATCAATTTTGATGCCATCTAACGAGGAAATCACAAGCTCCATCAATTCTGCAAGCAGCATTGCAGCGAGTAGTTCCAAGCGGGGTAAACTTTGTGTTCTTAGTGGAGCAATACGTGATTTAGAGGTGACCAATCTAGTGTTGATACCTGATTCATTCCGACTTTGTGGGAAAGATCGAAGATAAATGCAAGCTCCATATGCCACCATTGAAGCATCCGCAAATCCATGCACTTCGATGCGAGAGGAGTTGTCACCAATCAAGCGACGAGGTATTCGAAGTTGCTTCAGTGAATTCATGCTGCGTCCATAAATTTTCCATTTTTTAGCCAGCGATGCCGATATAGGTTCATCCCAGTCATACTCCTGACGCCATAGATCCTGCATCAAGATTTTTGCTTTGGTTATGACAGGACCTAAGAGACCAAGAGGATCGAATAGCTTGGAAATCGAAGAATAAAGGTATCTCTTAGTAATGGTCTCTTCTGAACCCTCAAACTTGACCTGATCAAATGAAAATGCAAAGAAGTCATCCAAAGGTATCCAAATCATTCCAAGGGTACGAACGCACGAATCATCAAATGAGATAGAGGATTGGCTTTCTCTTTCTTCCATGGGGATAGTATCCATGAATTTGTTTGAATTTGAACTCCACTTTCGCATATTGAAACCACCAAGGGAGAGATGTTTTGACACGTCAGATCGAATTTTCTGAGCTTCGTTGACATTATCACACCCTGTGATGAGATCATCAACGTAGAAATGATTCTGTATAATATCAGACGTGCGAGGATTTGGATGGTCATTAGCGAGCTGACCCAAAGTACGAGTGGAGAGCCAAGAAGCGCTGCTATTTCCATAACTCACAGTTTTCAGGCGATAGACTTTCAAAGCTTCATCTGGAGTGTTCCTCCACACAATCAATTGAAGCTGAGTTTGCGAGGGATCGAGAAGGATTTGCCGATACATTTTTTCAATGTCGCCACAAATCAAGATTGGATAGGTCCGCGCTCTGAGAAGATGAGAATACAATGACGGCTGAATTGTGGCGCCGACTGACGAGATGTCATTCAATGAGTAACCAGAGGATGTCTTGCACGAGAAATCAAAAACAACACGCATTTTTGTGGTTGTAGAGGTCTCTTTAAACACTGGGTGATGAGGGACGTAATAGACCCTTTGTGTTTTGTCAAGTTCGGAAGTCTTTATTTCGGCCATGTGACCAAGCGAAATGTATTCATCGATGAATTTCTGGTACTGAAGTCTCAAGCTTACATCATGGACAAATTTTTTTTCCAGCCCATGAAAACGACGAATGGCAATCTCTCTACTCTCACCCAATAGTTTGACGTCGTTTTTCAAAGGAATTTGAACGATGTACCTGCCCTCTGGATTGCGGGAAACTGTTGATTTGAAATGCTCCTCGCATTTCTTTTCCTCGGGACTGAGCTTTAACGAAGAGTCGGGTTGAGGAAATTGCTCAAGCTCCCAAAATTTGCGAATAGATTGATCCAACGATTCCAATGTGATAGTCGGCGAGGAGGTGACAGTGAGCATTCAGAGCTGCAGTTGAACATCCAGTAAAGATCCAACCAAGTTTGGTTTCTCGAAGGGTAAGCGCGAAATGAGGTAAATTGAATTGGCCATGGCCGATCAATTCCCAGAATACGTCAGCACCAATGAGCATTTCAATTTCTGATTGATCTTGGAATTTTGAATCAGCGAGAATGATGTTTGGAGGCAAAAATAAGTTCTTGGCGTCAAAGTTGATTCGAGGGATGTAATCAGTGATTTTTGGTACGATTAAAAAACCAACAGGAACGAGAAAAGCTTGAAACACTTGACGAAATCCTTGCCTCAGAGTAATTTGAGACAGGGTGTGATGAACTCTCAAAACCACTCACAGAGAGGTTAACACTCCTCTTCATCAAGCCCACTCGATCACAGGCAGAGGAGGTCAAGAAACTAGACTGAGAACCGCAGTCAAGCAAGGCACGACAAGATGTGATTTTTCCATGGGGTCCATGCAGCACGACACTAGCTGTGGACAACAAAACAGGAGAAGGCTGGCTGACAACAGAAGCATGAGTGACGGAACTGGACAACTGAGGTTGTGGTGAATTTTTAACAATATCTGAAGATGATGGAGCAACGAAATTAGATGAGGACGACTTGTTAGTAGGATTAACGCGATGAAGAAACGAATTATGGTTTTTATTGCAATATTTGCAACGAAATTTTGATTTGCAATCAGCAACACGATGTGATTTTTTAAACAATTTAAACAGAGTTGCTTGGACTTGATGAACGAGAATCTTTCATCAACATTCATGCTATCGAATTTAGAACACATTGTTAGTGGATGAGGTTCTTGGCAAAGATTGCACAATTGTTTCTGTGTGTTTTCCACTAACATGCAGCGGGAGGACGATTTAGGCTTCTGCTTTTCAGTGGTACTCAAATTGGGGTTGCGATACAGGGCAATTTTAGATTGGGCATCAACCGCATCCAAAATTTGGCATTGGTGTTCCATGAATTGCACCAATGCTCGGACAGTTGGCAATTCCTGGGCTGGAAGATGTTTCTGCCAATCTTTAAATGTGGTAGGATCAAGTTTGGTAGATATCAAATGAACGACGAGAGTGTCCCAACTATCAGTGGGTTGGCCAAGCGATTTCAGGGCGTGCATATGTTTTTGCGAAGCATCTTTGATTGAACGAATGCCTGAAGCAGTTTGTTTATCCTGTTTGGGAATGTCAAATAGTTCGCGGACATGTTTTAGAACGGCGCGAGTAGGATTTTCATATCGTTCTTTTAACATCTGCAATGCCACTATGTAATTTTTTGCAGTCAATTCGAGTGACTCCACTAGAGAATAAGCTTCACCACGCAACGAATTTTTCAGATATTTCAGCTTGATTGAATCTTGATAACGACGATTTTCATGTACAAGTTCATTGAACATTGATATGAAACTAAAATCCATTGATCGAATTCTCCAGAAAAAGTAGGTAAGCTGAGGGGTGGCAAACGCACATCCTCAGAGGCAAAAAGGTGAGGTGCGGAGAGGGGATCGGGCGAGTGTTGATCAGGTGATGAGGGATGGCGAGTGGCGGCGAGGAGCTCCTCCCCCCTTCCAATAAGTTCAAAATATCGAGATTCGAATTCATCCCGGTTGGTCTGCTCTGCTTCTTTAGCATCAAGGTCGTCAATTGGAATCTGAATTTCTGATTGGATGGAATCAAATTCATCCCATGATTCTTTGATTTTTGCCAAGTCTAGCACCCAACTCTCCAATTTTCACGTTAACCGAGTCAGTTTTGTCCAAATATTCTTCGAATTTATCCATCCGGGAATAGATAACGTCCCGGCGCACATAGAGTGAGGCCGAAGCATTTGCTGTGGGATCCAGAGGTGTTCCGCGTTTCTTGGGAGACATTTTCCCTCGAGAAATGAGTATAAGTGAATCAACTACAAGTACTTAGCTTTTGGTCTGAAGATTCGAGCGATCGAGTAATGGCGACGAACGAAAACGAAGGGCACTGCGATGACGAGCGAAGAACTGAGTTGAATCTGGCTGAATCTTTTGAATCCAAGCCCGAAGGACCAATTATGTTTACGCCTAGGGTTAGTGTGGACTGTATTTTTAATTGAGGATGTCAAATAACGAAACGAATTTATTTGACTACAATGAACTACAAAACTATACGAACGAAAATGACAATGCTACACACCGCCATCACTACCAACTATATCTTCTGGTGAGGTGATCAGATGACTGCGGTCTCCCTGACGACTGGAGACGAAACTTTGGGTAGCGGCGTTTCCAGGCTCATCGATACCCATTCATAGTAAAAGTGGTGCGCGGTCATTGGTTGAATCGATAGGTTCTTCGTATAAGTAGAAACATCTTAGATAGGGGGATATGAGATTAGGAGTTCAAAACGTCTGTCAATGTTCATTGACAGAAATGATTGTGAGGACGTGCACAGCAAGAACTCCTTCCTTTCGGATATTTTTTCAGCCGAAATTTCAAAATTAAAACAAATAGGAACACAGAAATTAACGTGACGTGACGCATGACTGAGATGTGATGAGAGCCATCACTGCAATGTTGTGTTGTCTCTTTTGGGCTGCATTCGACTACGTTTCCGTACATACAAGAGTCGTATTTTATCCATTGGAAATTCATTATTACAGTCCTGTCTTCGCCCAACTTATTGAGATATCATTACGGGTAAAATATTTGCAGAGGAAGAGTTTGTGTTCTATACATGTCCAAAATCTAATTACGGGCTACGAGCAACACATGAACAACAACTGTCAATGCTGAAAAACACGTTTTGAACTCTTATTGTATCCCCTGTGGTATCGTATCTTGACTGCTTGGAGATTTGAATTTAGCCTTCATAAGGTTAAATCGTACTAGGGAGAGAGAAATTGGAAAGTCGAAAATTCCCAACACGGTCAGGAGATCTATGTGTTGCGAGAACAGAGAGAACGCGTTCCAAAATGTTGCATTTGGATCTTATTCTAGTTTCGGCGCAAGGTGAAAATTTTATTTGAGTGTAATACAAAAATTGTGATCAAAATTTGGAACTGAGCCACTTGATACATTATCGCAGTCTCGGTTTCTTGTTGTGACAGGTAGGTATGAAGGTAGGGGAGGAGGTGCGGGGATATAACAGGAGCAGCACCCGCCGCCTGCTGGACCCCGCCTACACCCCCGACATCGCTCACCTCGTTCACCGCGGCGGCCCTCCACCCCAAGCGGAGTCCAAAGCAGCCAAATCCGCCCGAGCCCGCCTCGCCGAAGTCCTCAGCCTCACCCGCACCGCGACCCGCCTCAGACAGGTCACCCAACGGAAGGTGAGCCGCGCTGATTCACCCCGTCAATACACGTTTTTTGCATGTCCCCTAAAACGAATTTATCCTCTAGCAGCACGTATCCACTTTTTGGACCACTTGGTAGGTAACTCAACCTGTGTTTCATGCAAAAAGTCAATCTATCCGATTTGGACCACATTTGGGGGGTTAAGGGTCAACAATTTTACGAAAAAAAAAAGGATTTTTTGCGGTTAAGGCGTTGGGTATTATTTTTGACCTGGTTTAAATAGCTAATCCAATGAGAAGGGTCTTGTAGCGATCGACGCCCACCGGAAGAGATATTGGGTTTTCGATATATCTGGTATCTACCTAGGGGTGAGGGGTATCATTTCCCATTAAATGTAGGTCCCTGAGTCGATTGGAATGGGCCTCCATGCTTCTGGTTCAAGGAATAACCAACCCACGTGATAAATTATATTTTTTGGGCATTTTTTCATTTTTTCATTTGCTGTTCCCCGAGCCCAATCGAGCTACTAGCATTGATCTTAAACCAAACTGAATTTTATCCTACCGTATAACGATGCTGCAAATCAATTTCTCCCCAAATGGCCGTATCCTACTCCTCACGGAATGTATCGTCTGTTAGCTAATTTTATTTACCTTTTTGCATTTTCTGGTTCTCTTTCATGAGCCTCATGGCTAAGGTGAAGCTGAACATCATTGTCTCCCCACACGGGCGTATGCACTACTTGTAAATACCTTGTATTTTTTTGCCAAAGGACAGTTATTCAAAATTTCTCGAAACTTTGAAATTTCGAGTTTCAAGATTTTGGCTCCAATTCAAAACAAAAATTTCCGTCTGGTGAACGCATCCAGCCATTCAGTTCTGCTGTTGCTTGGCTAATTCGACGCGTTATTCATTTTTCAATAACACCAGGCAGTGCTTGAGAATTCGATCCACAAAAGTAGTATTAAACGGATTCTAATTCAATTCCTACTACATAGCGGGAACCCACCGCGGTTGACCTGATTCCCACGTGCTCCTCATATAGCACAACAGTCTCTGTTTTTTCTTCCTCCAAACATGGAAAACCACTCGTACTGAATAGAAGAGGGACCGCTGGGGTGATCATATTCAGTCCTGTTCCACAATACACGTTTTCCCTTCCACCAATACTCACATTTGAAAACCTTCGTTTTTCTCGTGCATAGTAAACTCTTACTTTGTGGAAATGGTCTTTCTCCTCTTACTTACTGTAAGTGGATGAGATCATCGCTTTTACTCGCTCTACTTCCTTGCCGAATTTCGCTAGTTTGACAACGTCGAATCAATCTGCAGTAAATGCGGAGATCAGAAAATCAAAATTGCGGTAAAACAACTAAAATTTGAAACGTGTACCTAATAAACAATAATCGGTTATTCCACTCAGTCCAACGCGAAATATCATTGAGTATGTTTATTTAATAACTAGACCCATCTCGATTCCATAACAAAAAGTTCATCGTTGGTTAATCATCTCTTAACCTGGAATTTTGTTCAACTATTGAGTCGTTCAACAACGGTTGGAGATATTCTGAAGAAACCCATCCATCGGATAACCGAATGACCTTTTGTCTCGTGAACCCATATGGTTGACCCGCCTCCAATCCCACGTATATAGAACGTTGATAGTTCAATTTCTGTTTGCCACCTACAAGCAATCACAGAACCATTTGCTTCGTTTGGATAATCGATTGTTACTTGTGGACATTTTTTTTGCCAATAGCTAAGATATTTAGTACATGGTCATGGCCAAATCAATAATGAATCTGTCAAGGTAAATTATTTACCTAATTTATTTATTATCAAGGAAACGAGACAAAGTTGGGATCCAACTTTAATTAGCTACCTACATTTTTTATTGCCTCATTTGGAAATTGATACCCAGTGAAGCAATTTTATTGTTCTAACCTTTGCGCAACTATTGACGTTACTTATTTACTGGCGGTAGTCAGTACTGAAAACAGCCAACCTCCGAATTTTACAGAGTTAGTATAACTGTTACATCGGGTAACCCATACCCCGCGAGAATCAATTTATTGGTATCGTCGAGTCCTTGCTTATCTGGGAGAGTGCTTGTCATATCCCCTGAAGTATTTCCCCTAAACATTACCACGGTCTGATATCACCTCTCCTTTCAGCCATTCGTAAAATGCGATTTCTAGTGGCAATGACACCGCAGTATTTCAGAACGATTATTGAGAAGAGCATCGTGAAAGTGACATAAGCGATGAACTGAGGGATTGGATGGACTATGAGGTGAATGAGAAACCCGCTGAAGAAGGCTCCTGATAAAACGTTCCATGGATACGTTCTAAGCTGCTTGGGGAAAATGTCTTTACACCTTCGAGTCATGATTTTCATGTATGGCTGAGCTCGCTCGTGAACCTTGAACAGAACGTGAGATTAGTTAGTGTTATGACGTAAGAAGGAATCAAATACTACGGTTGCTATTTTGGTGGAGACTCCCGTCTTGTGACCTCAATTGAGAAAATAAGGGTTTGAAAGATCGTTTGGGTTGATATTTTCTTTCGATTTGACGGATTTCAGTGACACTGTGACATCTGTCAGAGCACTCGGTCCCTTTTGAGAACTTGAAGTATCGACTTGTTTCCGAAGTGGACAAGGAAACTCTCTAGTCTCTAGGACTTGGCGTGGACAGTCAGTAATACCAGAAGTCAGCTGTGTGCTCCAAGCAAAAGTATACCCTTTACGGAATGCCTAATAACAGTTGAATTTCCCAAAGATTGGCAACCACCCGCATCTGGGTGGCTTGCCTTAAAAAAATATTATCTACAATTTCTACGTCTTGCCTCTCTGCCCATTGGCTCACCTGTTCCGCTGCTGTACTCATTCGGTCCATTTTAGAACCTCTGTTTGATGAAGAAGAACGAGTGTTGAGAGATTCAAAATGTGTTTCATGTAGGGATCTCCTCAAAATGGTTCTGGTATCATAGCTAAATTCATAGGAGTGTAGCAACCAGTATGTAAAGGAAGCCCTGTTAAGCGTGAATGAGCTTAACTGGTGAAGGTGATTTCATTCATACTAGAATATCGGAAATATCGAAAACCCGCACTTGAATTGGCTAGATAGATACCCGTTTAGATCAATAACCTTGCGATAATCGTTCCCGCCTCGATCGCTGAAAATCTCGATAATCAATTATTATTTGGAATAGTAATTTTAAGCCTTACCTCCCCTAAATTTGGTCCGATCGGGCTGAAAAGTTTCGAGGACCACTTACAGCCGGAAATTGGTACTAAACCAAAATTTCAGATTTTTAGAAACTTTTCTGCTACCGATAATGGCATGGTCGCATACAGTGGACGGCGGGCGGACATAATGTTTTGACCTAGACAGCTTGAGACGCCTAGAAAAAATGTTTGGTGCAAATTGAAGAGGTCGACTTTCTGTATGAAAATACGTAATCAACCAAAGGTGCTCGCCTCTGTGTATACTTCAATGAGTTTTCATTAGCAGGCTTTCTGATTCTTTAAAAATTCCTTTCGTGATTTTTACTTTCAAGGCTCGGAAATGTCGGAAGTCGGAAATCGTTCGATTTCGAACCGCAGCTGCACTATTCCCCAAAGTCCCCGAAAGTTTTTTTTTCTTTTAGTTCGGACCTCGATTTTGCACAAACGTTTTTCTCATTCTAATTCGATTTTCATCATTTTAGTTCTAACAAAGAATGTATTCAGTTTTAAATGTTCAACAAATGAACAAAAAATATTGATCAAATGTATAAACCAAGGATAAAATAATAATGAATAAATAGATAAATGTTTTGCCCCCACATAATAAACTGGCCTGACAGGGAGATCGGAGGAAACCCTCCCAGCAGCACCGTACTGTAGTGCGGGTTAGTCAACCCATCCATGTGAATGAAGGTTCGAGTGAACCTCCTAAAGAAAAGGGCCGAATTAACCAGTACTGTTGGCAATGTTACCATAAACCCCACATGTCCCTAATTCTAATGATTCTTTTGCGTCACTAACTAAAATTGCCATGGAGACCTGAGGTAAACAGAAAAATTATAGTTTTCTCTACGATTTTGAACGGTTTTGTAGTTGGGAACATGTCTCAAGAGGTAAGTTGTGAGCACTCTGTTCCAAAACTCACCAAGGTGTTTAATTGTAAATGATTTGTCTCTAGTATTTCATTGATTCCAGTGTGGTCTCGTTTGGTTTTTCGAAGCCGCTCTAAAAAAAACTGAGGTCGTTTTTCCTCAAAACTTATCAAAATATCCCTGGAACGCTTTGACACTAGCGTTTTTCACCGGACTGCTTCTCCAACTAGTAATTCTGCCTCTTCCGCAATTCATCGCCTATCTCACTTTCACGTTGTTCTTCTGCACCGTCGTATTGAGGCATGCCGGTATTATAATCACCAGGAACTACGCATTGGAGAATATTAATTGTGAATCTTGAAGCAGCCGAACAGAACTCCGGGAGACCGATTAAGATGTAGAGGGTTACAAATGGCGGATTAAAAAGTGAATAATCCAATGACTAATTTATGTACTATGCAAGAAAGATATTGTGGTAGTGTGTATACTTTTTTCCTTAGCTCTTTTGGGGACCTAGTGATTGGCAATTCCAAATATTTGGAGAATACCAATCAGTAGGTCCCCTCGGCTTTGCCAATTAGCTGTAACTATCATTAGTATTCGTGCATTTTTGAGGTATTATCTTCGAGAAACGTGACGAAAATTCCGTACGATCGAAGGGAGAAGTCGTTTTCGGTGATATTGAGGGGAGGTAGAAAACCCGAAATCCCCTTCTGAAAACAAGGAAGCCGGCTAATTAACCGAGTATTAAAATCAAGAGCCAAGAAAGCCTAATTCCCCCAGAAAAGTATTTTTTTGGACTGAAAGACAGAGGCGCCAACTAATCCGTTCTCGGAAACGTCTAATGCAAAACCAAACGGCACCAAAAGGCTCACAGTGGTTTTTGCACACTAAGCACAAAATTCTCGAAAAGGAAAATGATTTACTATAGTGATGTTGTATACTTCAGAAAAACCATTGCCCCTCAATCTAAATGCGTACGGTGAATTAGGAATTTATTGTTAAAAATGCTCAACTTTGTCTCAACCCTCCCGGTCATTTGAGACCTCAATGACTAAAAAGATTTCAAAAGAATTTTCGGGTCATTTATTTAATGACTACAGATCCAAACCTGCAGGGTGCATTGGGATTAGCTGCATACATTAAAATCATTCGTTCTAAAAATCATATTCATTTCCAGGAAGCGCGAGAAAATCCTTAGCTACATGAAAGAAAATAATTCAGTTGTTTGGGATAGAATTCATAACGGCAATCAACAGAAGCCCCCACCCCACAATCGTTTCACATAAGTCTGGAGGTTTTATGGCACAACATGCACCTTCGGGAGTATCATATCCCCTCTTCCGTCATTTCATGGATTACTTTTGCTTTGGATCACGTTTGCTCTAGAGATCACTTTTCTCTGAAAAAAAAAACTACTAATTTTTCTTTGAAATTTTTGACAAAGAATAATTGCGTAGTAACAAGAAACACAACATGAAATTCAACGTGAGGACGACAAGTTTGACTTCAGCAGGCGGGAAGATGCAGGTCGTCCTGCCTAATGCATTTACAGGTGCACATCCAAATTCAGATGGCCACAGCTCCTACAACTTTCATTTTTTTTCCCGCCAGATTTATATCAAACACTTAATCACAATGATGAAAAAAGAAAAACACAAGAAAAATCGGAGTACATACCGTGTCTTCTCCATAATCGTCTAAAAACGAGAGCAGACGCGCTGACACGTGAATAACACAGAGACACTTTTGTTTGGGAGCTGATTAGAACCCCTAAAAGTCCGGTTATGGGTGTCTATATTTTTTCCTATTTACACTACATAGTTGAGAGGCTATAAGGATGCAGAGGGAGCGCCCGAAGTCATTTAATGAATTTACGCAGGCCTGGAAATGGCTACATTCTCGAGGATGCATTGGGAACTGGAGAGTTAAAAAGTCATTGTACTCCTCCGAGCACATTTAAAATCCTGAAATGGAATTGATGGCCAGAGTTCGGCAATTTGATGTTCGAAACTTTCATTAATTCGTTCGCCAGAGACGCCTTGGTGTTTGGAGTATTACACTGAATGAGAAACTCTGACTTTACCACCACAAACAAACTCTACTAATTTCCTTTGAGTTGAATAAGCACGTTCGTATCGTTCCACGCGACTGAGGCATAAAAGAACAAATCATTGATTACATTCGCGTGTATAAGGGAAAGGATGCGCAAGAATTATTATGAAACAGAAAGGTCCTGATGTTGTTGAACTCTGTTGCAGGGCAGTAACCAGCTGGGAGAGAGGGGATACTCGCTGGTCGGCGATCCCCGTCGCGCCAGTATCAACAAGACTTCTGAAAGGAACGCTCAATCTTCCAGGTCAGTTGGTGTACGAGTGGTTAGTTTCGAGTGTTGACGTTATTATTGTGCGTGTTGTGCCGGGTGCGCGAAATCTTGGGAGATCAGCTTCTGACACTGCTGAGTATGATCAGCAAAACGAGGTGAGTTTGGTGTCTTTGAAGAGCTGGTCTTTGAATGCTGGGCTTAAGGGCCAAAGTGAACTAATAAATACATCTGATGGACAAAGCAATATAGTTGGGTGTTGGTTTCCAAAAAAGGTACAAAGCCTGTAGTTGCGTAGGTCTACGACAACGCAATGGGTCATGCCAAGGTAATGCATGGTCAAAGTGTGTGCACCTTGGGCCGGTGTCTTACCAAGTCGGCATATGTCTCCGCTCGTCAGATTCTTATAGTTTCTGTGTTAATGAGAATCAAATTTCTATGGTGTTAAGAATTGAACTTCTACAGTATTGAGAATCTAACATCTTTTGGGTTTTAGGCGCCAAAAATCCTCCTTGGGGTTGTGATGTTTGTTCTTCATTATGGTGTACTATTCCAACTATTGAATCCATTCCATTATTCAAACTATGTTTTCATGCTAAGGGTCGCGATCTCTCAATCTCTCCGCTATGCCCTAAAATTTGGCAGTGTGCGATTCAAAATGATTAGATTAAAACGTAAATTGATTTACTCAAGGAATAATAAATCAAAAACCAAAATGTCGCCGAACGCCGTGTACGCCGTTAATGGCATACTGACTATATCCTATTTTCCACTAAATATTCTATTGGAGTCCTGGACACTCACTGTCTCAACATTCTCAGACAACTTCTCAATTTCACAAAAAATTGCATATTCAGTGAGGGATAGGCTCTGTAATTGCCGAGTGCTCAAACTCGCTAAGGTGCCAAATTGTATACATTTTACAGATTCATTCGAATTTCTCCTACAGCGAAGATGACTACCATCATATTGAAATTCATCGGTAGCCCACACACTAAACCCGCAGGGGGCTTTTCTTTTTTTTCCACCTCGACACCCACAGGAGTCATTGACTCGGTTCGGTCCGCTTCCTGTACCATTACCATAAAGGACGTTACCTACACATGTGGCCTTCTAAGCTGATCGATGTCACACCCATCATTATATAACATTAGCTCCCTTCATCCGTTCCCACACTGCAATGACATTTGTGATCGTATTTGACTGTACTGAGTTCTTTTGGTGCATTCGACTCGAAATTTGATGTTTGACAATGATCGAATTCAAGAACAGATTCTACTCAATGAAATATTCAGTGAAGTGCGAATTTTGTTGAACTAATCAAAATTATTCATTTTGATTTCTTATTTACTGTTATTAATGATATGAATGAAAATTGGTCGTTTTCTATGCCTGGTGGGTATCACTATCCATTGATTTGGGACGCTAAATCGATTAAAATGGGTCTTCAAACGACCTCAGCACACAAGGGCAAAAGTGGGTATCCACGGGTCAAGGGGGTATTATAAAATTGGGTACCATTGGCAAATGAAAAAAAAAACATGCTTTTTAGAAAAAACAGGCTTAGCCCCTGGAGGTTCTCACACTTCGGTCTTCCAGTTCTTCCCTTGTTTTGTTCGTTTCTATTTAATACATTACTTTTACTGCTCTGACCATTATTATTCAGGACATTTAATATGCAATTTCCTTCACGATTATGATTTACATTCTAATAATCAACCGTCGGCTTATAATTTTCTGCGCTTTTCCTTTGGGAAACGCCTCTGATTAATCTAATTTTTCTGCCTACTGACGAGCAACTGGGAAACGTGGTGTGGTGAATACCGCCTGAAAATTAGTTTGGGGGGTTGAACGGTGCAAATTGAAATTGTTTAACGGATACCGTGACCGGAGCGATAAGTCAGTTAGGTACGAACGTCGAAGTTGCGGCCTTGTTAGGGATCCTTCAGTGGATGTTTGAACTCAACACGGTTTTATCAGGATCGAATGACGGGTGAGCAGACGTTGATGCGTTGAAAATGGAACGAGATGGAAGACGGACGGATCGTTTATGGAAAGTATGTTACGATAAGGAACTTGGTGGAAAATCTGGGTCGACAGGTATACCTGAGGCGCCTTGCTGATGTATGTAGGAAAATGAGGAAACTTCGATGAGAGGTACGTGGAACTATTTCCCTACGGCAAGAATGTGTAAGAGTTCATTTGTTGGGGTGGATGTTTTCACTGTCACTGAAGACTTTTTTCCTGTCCTGTCCGGGACACGAGGGAAAATGCATTTCTTCAGCGCAACAAAAAGAAGCTGGAAATTCATTCACGAGGGTTGATTATTCCTTGGACGACCAGGAGCATGGAGACTCATTCCAATCAATACAGCGTCCGAAATTTTGTGGAAAATGATACCCTACTCGCCTAGGCTTCCAAAAATCTGGAAAATCTCTCTAACCTCTACCTAACCTACCCCCCCCCCCCCCCTGGTCCGATCGGGCAATATCGAGGACCCCCAGAAATGGGTCCCCGACCAAAATTTCAGATTTTTAGAACAATTTCTACTGAATATGTTTCTGACGTTTGATAAATAGGAGTTTACTGTAAATTGGAGCTTTCCTAATTTCAATCAGTTTAAATCTTCGTTAGGTTTTCCCGTTCGCTTTGCCCAAAGTAGTTCAAATTTACATCAGCGAGATAGGAAAAGATGTATGCATGACATTCTTGCCATGAAATAACTTCATTTAAATACACAAAACCACCATTCAATTTACAGCTACATTAAGCTAATATTTTGAGCAGGAGGACGTCGAGGGACGTTTCCTGTTAAAATAACACAGACCTTGCTTCACTTATGGTATGGTTCCCCGCGCTCCCTCATTGGGATTAATTGTCTTTACGTTCTACCCTAAACTCCTCTACATCAATAATAAATTCTCTCCTCACATCTCGTTTGACTCTCTAGAGCCTATTCTTACACACTCGCCCATAATTGAGGCGGCGTTCAAAACGTTTATGCGACTCCCGCACGATAACGAACCAGGAACTAGGTGCGATGAACTTTCCCGTGCTTAGGGATCTTGCCCAGGGTTCGACCGGAGTGTATTTTTTCTCCCACAACGTTAGTATTGTTGTACAGTTTGCTTTCTCATGTTGCAATTGTGACGCAACATTTTCGAAGATGTGACCGACTGATAATCTCGTTGTTTTACTTCTTCGATAAATAGGAAGGTGGTCCCCTCCAATAAGCCGGTCTTTCACTTGGTTGTAGGAGCTACTTACGTTGAAATATAATTTTGACGAAAAAGAAACAAAATTGTATACATTTAAGCTTCTATAGCCTGTTTGAGATGTATATATCAGAGAATGCCGGGTCTCAATGCAATACTCCACCTCAGGCTTAAAATCAGGTCTAAAATATAAATAAATTTCATCTAACTACTTTTCAGTTTCATTTAAATGTCTATTTCCTTCCCGTTTTTATTTATTATTATCATCGAAATTCTACTTATCGCGCATATCGAGAAAAGATCTTTCTTCACACACAAACGTTCACTTTTTACGTACCAAAATATGGTTTGAAATCAGTACCTGATGGTCAATCTCTATTGCCCGCCGTCTGGACTAAAAAGTACTTTAAAAAGCTGTAAACATTTTCAAAATCTGCATAGTAGACTCCATTTGTGTCCCATTATATTAGTTCCAACTAATTGTTAGAGATGAAAATTTTAAAGACGACTGTTTGTTCCCTTATGAGTTTTTTTTTTATTGGTTTGCTGTACTAACTATGTATACTTAGAAGACCTCGAAGAGGCGAATTCCACGCAAGCGAGATACCTAGAATAATGAACCGTAGGGAAATCATTTGCTGTGTATTTTCTTCTTCTTTTATTCCTTCGTTTTTTCTTCCTCTAGAATTATCGTGTTAAAGAGCTGTGGTCTTTGTCATTCGTTTTACAGCTGTCTTCAGTATCAATAATTTACATAAGTAAGGCAAAGCTTGGTTCAGTGAATTATTTGGGTGAGAATAGCCTGATTTGCCTCAATTAATTTACTGTATATCCATTCAAGTAAGCGTGTTGCTAAACTCAAGCTGATTGTGCAATAGATGGTCGGTGTCTCTGGAACCAGGGCTGAGGACGCTATCGTATTGTGGATGATTTTGCGGTGTGCTTCGAATGAATACGCCATTAACGCAAAGTCGTAAAGTGAGTTTGTATAACTTCGAGAGTTATAACCATATCGAACTCGTTACTAACTTAACTGGGTCGTCCTTTGCCGGGTTGGAGACGTTGCCAAAATAATGCGAATGGGAGATGAGTTCCTTCGATGAAAACAACCGAGAGGCTTCTTCACAAGGGGCTGTTCCAGTAAAGGAGCAGAAACCCCCGCTGCTCCCATTTGTTCTGTTGCAGTGGAACAATAAAGAGTTCATTTTAGCAAGGAAAAGCGGCTGACTGTCAACAGACCGCGTCCTTCTTGGGTGGCTCCTTGTTCCTCGTCAGTTGGTTATATTTGAAGGCTTTGCGGACCTATTCATTCGGAGGAAGAGTTGAATATAGCTACGTTTGGAAAGTGGAGAAGAAAGACGCCTGTTTCTCTACCCTTACCTTTATAGGGCAGTCGATAGTGAGTTTGAGTGGGGGCATTTCTTCTTCTGGGCCAACAGTTTGAGGGATCAAGTTGATTGTGAGGGAACTTGAGCGAAAAATATTTTCCGAGCTCGACATTCAACTTATCACAGATCTTCTTGGAATAAACAGTAAAATGATATAAGTACCTATTCTCCTTTTTTTATTCGAATGACTTGATTAGATGTATCCAATTTTCTTGAGTAGGTGACAAAGAATTTCCCGCAATAAACGTAAAATATAAAAAAAGCAATTACATTTTGTCTCTTCACAGAGAAATTTGCTTTGAGAGACATTAAACTCATGAGATCGAGTTCTTCCCCTGTTGTAGTCACGTGCAGCCTTTCCCTTTTACCTTTTTTCTCGTCTTTCTCCAGGCGACAACACGTTTCCGAAAGCTCAGTTCATGCAAAGAAATGGTCGCTGGATCTACCGCTCACCTGTTGATTCGCCCTACTCCTGAGGCCGACTTGCCAAGGACGTTTCGGTGTCCGGCCGTATGTTCAGGGTGAAAACGAATTCGACACCTGTTCGCTTCTATTGGTGTTCCTAGTAAACAAGGGGGTCATAATATTCGTACAAGTAGGTCTTATCTTCATTCACACGATTATTATCATTATACGTACCATTGGGATGTCGAAATTATTTTCTTGAAAGTTACGAGAGACAAAAACATCTCAAATTTATTTCCACCTGCCGTCCGGATTCCCCCTCTCGAAAGAGCTTAAAGTACTGAACACAGGAAGAATTTAAGGGGTCTCAAAGAGCTTAAAGTATATACTGAACACAAGAAGAATTTAAGAGGTCTAAAAGAGGCTCCATAATTACGTACGCTCCATTGATCAAACTAACTGGAATACGCCTTCAAGTGAGGTACAGCTCAATCTTTACTGTGCTTTAGTTTTCATTATTAATTAATTTTCCTGTGCTTCGCTCTAAACAATTTCAAGATTCTTGGAACAACGACTTTCACTTCCCTTCTCCCTCAAGAGGCTTCAGCATTATTCTTTGATAAGAGCAAACGCTCAAGGTGGAGCGAAACTATATATCAATTATTGTTATTAGCGCCTTAAACAATTTCATTTATAAATGTAATTTTTTATAAATATATTTTGGGAATATTAATTGAGAATTTCCAACGACTCAACATCCGGCTGAATTCGATGAAAATGAAACTATGGCCAAAAGATTAAATTTTCGTACGGATTTCGATTCTATTGTAACACCGTGATGGTGGACCACTCATGGCTGAACAGTCGTGTAAAGAACACCCAGCACGGATGAACTGTTCAAATAATATTGTAGCAACCCTCCAGACCGTTCAATAAAAATCAAATTACAGGCACATCTCGGAGTGGAAGTACAACACTAGAACCCTTCGTTTGTTTTTCCCGGGACGAGTAATTTAATTCGCGCCAGTCAGTGAGCCACTCGTATTTCTCAAACCCAAGTTACAGTGCAAAGGATCGGAGGTCAAGACTGAGTACTATTGTTATTCTCTTTGCTTGCCAATTATTACAGATGTTGTAATGTTTCGGGTTTTCTTCATTTACTTCATTTAATTCAATCTGAAACATAAGAAACATAATACAGTTTCTTAGGTTCAATCATCTACACAGTTCTTGATGTGGTTGAATCGTGAAATACTTCTGGGTCAGAGTAGATCAGGAGGGGGTTAACTGAAAGGAAAAAGTAAAAAGTGCTTGTAATGAAAAACACCCTAGTACCGGGAACGCTTGAAGGACGAGACTGAGTTGGGAAAACTATCCTCGTTTTGTCACTTTATCACTCTTGAAGTCCTTTTTCAGACTTTTCCTTCCTAATGATACTCCACTTGATTATTTGGTTCCATTCGTAGCCGGGTTTTCTGCAGAATCAAAATATTATGCTACAACATTATATATATAAAATAAGCTCGTAACCTGTGACACGTGTATTAATCAGACGCCGGTAATTTTGTAAAAACGCAGCAAATACTCTCACAATGGTTTATTGATCAACGATTTTATTCGTTGAGGTGTATGTTTTGCCATCATGCGGTAAGTATCAATTACAATCCCACTAAGATGATAAATTGTGAAAAACGTAGTGGTAAACAATATCCTACGCGCCCAGGTCTCCGAAAATCGCGAAACCCGTCATTATTTATTCCTAGCCTCATCCTTCCTTCGTATTTTTGAAGATCGTGGTGAAATCAGTCATGGACAAGTAGGTCAGATTACCTATTGGGGCATTACAAAAGCCTTTTGTTGCCCAGACGATGGACAGCGTATGTGTATTTTGGATTTTAAAACTACCTAATATGAGAGAACATATGAGGAGAAGCATTTACCTAGACCTTTTTTCTGTAGTCAGCGAATGCTAGGACGTATTATTATACCCCTTCGGAAAAAATAAATCAAAACACGAACACAAATCTTTATCGCTCCTTCGGCGCTCGAACGGTTTCGAGTCCTTCCCGTATCGACAGTTTAACAATTCGACGAGGAAACTTAGCGCCGTCCTGATATCTCAAGCGGCGATCATTGGTCATGGAGACGACGGAAAATACATTGCTACGGAAAAGAAGCTTCATTTTTCATCCGACCCTGTAAAACGGTCTCTCTTGGCACAGCTGGGCCCTAAATTTATTATTCTTATCATAACTTTGCTTTGGGAGCGAAAGGTGGATTACTTCAATTTCAAACATGCGAAATGCTTGCTTTCACCGATATTTTCTCAGTTTTGGCCAGATTTGATTTTTTTCGGATCATAATAATAACTTATTGTTCTCGTATAAATAACAGAACCTGAATGGAGTTGAACAACAGGAATTAACTCAAGTTACGGATAAGAACTAAATCTGAAAAGGAACAATCACTTAGCCAAAATGCTTGAAATTCCACAATGGTGATCATTAATATCCATGGTGGATCTCGGTTATAAGGGATACTGTCTGTGCTTTTTGAAGAAAATCATGATAGAAACCTAACCTGTTCAGCTTCTTTATGTCCGTAAAAGTACAAGGGAAGTGATAAGTACCTCATTCACCAACCATTATGTCCATAATTCCTCAATATTCTCTTTTGTTTACTTCACATTTCTGTTATTAAGGCGGTAAAGCACCTTAAGGTGAGATCTCAAAAAATTAGGAAAGGGTATATCTACATTCTCTTCTGATAAGAATAATTACAAAATCCATAAAAAATACAATACGTAATAACATTTCCCCTGCACTTTTTTTAAATAGTAAAATGCATTATTTTCAAGTTTTAGGTTAATAATTTCTAGGAAATTGTCATGTTTTCTTTTGGTCCTACGGTGGGGACGAGTGTTAAGGGTGGATTTCACCACCTCGGCTTAAGGTTCGGCTTACCCAAGGAATAAGGAAGAATAAGGAAAAAAAGTTCATTGACTTGGATTTTTCACCTCCTCAACTATAACATCTGTGGAAAATATAAGCCTCTCCCTTTTACTTTATTTAACATATATTATGTACAAACGACCTTGTTCTTGAACTGACATTTCTGGAGAAAAACCACGTGTTAGTGTACTTAATACGACATGAGTAACGTATTTTAAGGGTATTTTCCATTCGTGATTTCCGCAATTGCAATTAGGAATATCTGAGATGAAACCGCTTATAGAGTCTGTTGCAGGAGAATATAGAGTCAGATGACTCCATATATCCGTTATTGATCAACCCTTTTCACTAGGCAAAAATAATCGGGAAAGCTACCTATACAAATCGATGGAGTCCAATTCGAATGAAGTCATTAAAACTACCATAAGGGACTGCAGCACTAGGGATTAGGCTCCTATGTCTCTGATATTTGAGGCCATTCCCCAAAACCGGAGTACATACTCGTTATTCGAGAAAGTAAAGAGGAGGCGGGATTACACGCTATCAGATTTAACGACGAGTGGAGTTTCCGACGGTTGCTGGGAATTGACTAGGGTCAATCTGGACCTCGCCCCGATGAAGCGATGTTGTTGTTTGAAGTAAAATGCTAATGAACGGGAATCTTCCCGTGGAACTCACTCGTTCCACGAACGTCCTTATGCAAATTTCCTACTCTTGTTGAAGATACGTTTTGTTTCTGTTTGCAGAGCAGAATACATCAAGCGTACAATGAAGAATTTTTAGTTAGAAAAGTTTTAGAATGAACGCTCATGCTTCGCTAATACGAAATTGTGCTGAAAATAATTCAGAATGTTCTTCCCAATTCTTTGGTTCCTTCAATATTCTACCTATGTTTTTATGCAAAAATTTAATCCCTTTGATTTGCCCCAACAAGTTTATCTGGGCGTTTTAAGGTGTCTAAATCAAAATAAGAAAATGTCCGTCCACTGTACGCCGTCCGGGGCGTTTTTGGTAGTAGAAAAATGCCTAAAAATCTGACATTTTGGTCAGGGACCCGTTCCAGGCTCTAGTTGCTCCTCGAAACTTTCCAGCCCGACCGGACAAAATTATTAACACTCATTTTCTAAGTATGAATGGAACAACTGTAAAAATTGAAAATAAAGAGAAACTGCACCTGCATTTCCTTAAAATGAGATAATAAAAAACGTTTTGTGGAGGAGATAATGATAAAAGGGCAATTATAAACAAATTGCGCTATGGTTTGGAAAATGAATACCTCGAGATTTTAACGATTGAGATTGTAAATTTATTCATTTACTTGAATTTATGTGTGTTGAAAATATATGAATGGACCGGAAAGGACGTATTGCATGTTTCCTAAATAATAATGTGAATTTATAAATGGTGTGTTCAAATCCATTTTTCTCCTTCTATTGATACATATGTATTGTTCGATTCCGCAATAAGATCATCATCGATGATCATCTCTCTTTAACCATTTTGGTCGATAGGGACCACATTGTACAATGAACAGCTTTGTGTTGAAGCGAGTGTACGGAGAGCCTAAAATCATGACACCGGCACAGTTTCTAGGGAGTTCGTGACTCCGGACAAAGTGAAAATATTATTGGCTGAGATCGGACAAAACGGATAATATCGGTTTAAAGGGGAGAAACAACGGGAGCAGGCAACCTTTGAAGCTAAAACGCTACACCGTAACATTCCCTTGACGGGCGGCTTCTGACGGGGTAATCGAATAGATCTAACTGTCCTGGCTCGAACCGGTTGGAGTATATTGCATCGGCGGCTGGCTGGTTCCGATCGCAATGCGGTGAATTCATTGGCGGTGATCCACACCCCTCATGATCACTAGCTAGGGATTTTACGATTGTTTTGAACGGAACTCTTGGAAAACATGGTCGAGTTGTACACCTACTGTCCCGGTTTATGACATGATGTGGAAACGCCGAGAGATTGGCTCAGGGAGAACAACAAGAATAATATTTGTTTACTCCACTTCTGACGGAAATGGAGGAAGATGGATTCTGTCACATTGAAGCTGACCCCAGTAAAGGAGAAATACTGTAAAACAAGTGAAACGCCTGTGCCTTCGAAAATATCGAAAGCTCATCTGAAAAGCTACATCTTCCTGGGTGTATTATTCCTCAGAGAGAGAAAGAGAGTACGTGGAAAACAGAACCATGACTCATTCCAATCGATTCAGCGTCCAAAATTTAGTGAAAAAAGATATCCCTAGTCCCGAAAATGGAGTTTCAAAAGACAAATGTCATCTATACCCTCCCCGAATTTGGTCCAATTGAGCTGGACAGTTTTGAGGACCAGTTGGAGCCCAAATGAGGTCCCTAACAAAAATTTGAAATATTTTTAAATAAGTTCTAATTACAAAGCGGAGGAGAGGAAACGATGGGCATATTAGGGCCGCAGACTCATTTCGGTCCTATGGGTAAACACCTGGGCAGTAACGCGATTGCAAAATACTTGTGGTGTTCCTCATTCCATTTTGGCGTCATGTGATGATCGAAATATACTTGTAGAGTTTAAGGTTTCATGTTGCCTGTCACAAAATGGATTCTAACTAGAGCTCTGATTGGTACATCATGTCTTTAAGGGTCATCCCGAGGTTGTAACACGATTAGTGAAAACTGGTAGAGTATACTCATGAAGTTTGGTTTTTCGTGTTGTTGCCATATAATAGAAACTCTATTAAAGAAACCGCTCTAAGAAATAATAAACAATTGGGGATGAATTTGCAGCGTTTTAATCTAGACGTCATGAAATGCTCATTGTCAAATTACGGGGTAAACCGGAGAATATTTGAAGTGAAGAATTGACCTCTGGCATGATCATTTGTTTTATTCAACGGAATAATAATTCAAATGACGGTCATTCAATTGGTTCATTCAAATTGTTTGCCGGGGCATAGTAGTCCGGTCTACCCAAATTACCGTTTCATTTTAGCAACGCAAAAAAGACGAAATAGGAAAACTCATCTCTTTTCAACGTAATGATAATAATAATAATGATAATAATAATAATAACGATAATAATAATAATAATAATAATAATAATAATAATAATAATAATAATAATAATAATAATAGTTGTCCCGAAGTTATTCTGTAACGAACCAACGGTGATTTGAGACCATTCGAGATTATTGGTCTCAAGCTTTTATACTCAAGTATTTTACTGCAGAAATATGATAATTTTACGTTTTATAGAAAATTAATATATTTTCTCTTTTGCAGGTAATTCAATTTTGTATGATCGATGGTAGTCGTTACAGGTAAGTTGTAAAATATTCAGTTTGGTCATATTACTGGGGTGGAATGACGTCTCTTCTGTGATTCACCTAGGCTGTCAGTAGTCAATTTGGCCAGTCTGCTAAGTTCAATCACAACTAGTCGCAGGAGCTTACAGTATTTGGATTGGGGTTTGCACTGTTGACAATTATTAGCGGCGTGGAGGAACACGGAGGTTCGGATCGCTACCTCTTTGCTCTAAACGGGACGGTGAGGTTTCCCGTTGGTTTACTGCGCCGCCTAAATTAATTTACCGAACGGATGATCACTGAACAGTGTTGTCTGATATCTCCTAACTGAGACAGCGACATTCTGAGTTCGGTGGTTCACCATCTAATATCGAGACTATAATTTTACTCAGACGACAGGTTTGTTTGCTCACTTCGGTTTTTTCTGAATTACGGTGCTTCCGTAACCGTTTCAGACACCGGTCCCGTGTGGACGAATACCATTTAGGAGTCTTCCAACCTCTCAGACTAGACACAAGGCGTCTGTAACGGTCAAGACGGGTCTTCACATGGACTGGAGCAGTGATGTCAACGGGAGGAAGGGCTATTGACGGAAGGAACATTGGCAGATCCGAGAAATCGGTCAGTGATCTAACTTCACCGGATCAAGTGCGCTACTGGGTTACCAGACAAAGAATCCGTGAGACGTGATCGTAGCAATTATATTATAGGCGCAGGAGCGACTTGTTAGGAAAGTCATCGAGCAGGATGTTATATAACGAAGTTCCTTTTAAGACGCCATTTAAGGATGAATAACGAATCCTGCGGGAGAAAACTAATGTCAGAGCGTTGCGGTATGCTGGATTAAACGACAATCCAATTCGTCACTCCTAAGAGTGTTACTTACCTTAAACGACAAAGTATGTACATGAAACTAAAAACATGATATCAGAAAATACGTCTGTTGAGCAGAGCAGAAAGCAACTACACACGTACAAGACGATCGCAATGTTACGTCAACAGGTCCCAAGATTAATAATTAAGACTCTAAGTCGACTAGGTAATTGAATAATGACATAATTGATTGCAATGTCTGAGTTCAAACGTTTACTGGAGTTATTAGGCAGTTATTAGGAGGGAATCATCAAACCAACTGTATTGTATCGTGTGAAGTAGGCGATTCTGTTGCCGTGGGCGTACGTTCTTTATTGCGTATTGCAAGGTGTTGTTTCTCATTGAATGAAATATACGCACGGCACTGTACGAATATACTCTGAGAAACAACATCACAATTTCACCATGTTTTTGTTGATTTTGATCCTTCTAAATTGATTAATGTTTATTATTCCTTGAATAACCAGATAATAATACCAGAAGTCAATTTCTCCGATTGGCTCTAAAATTTGAACGTATTCGTTTCATCATGTCAAAATCAAAAACAATTATTCCATAATGGTTGTTTGTCTCTTGGAGTAGAGTTATGGAGAAAACAGTGAGTGTTGAGTGTCCCGGGCTCATTCCAATCGGTTTAGCGTCCAAAATTTAGTGGGTACGCCATTCACGCCGTTTTTGTGGAAGAAAAGTTTCTGAAAACATAAAATTTTAGTTATAATCTTTTGCTCCAATGAATCATAACACTTGATTCCCGTTATAACAATAAGCTTGTGGAAGAATTAGCAGCGCTTTTAGCAGTATAATCAACTCCACGATTTCTTTTAGATATCTCGAGTCTTAAATTCTCGTTGATATGAGTAATAAATAAATACAGAGCTTAAATCGGTATTATGGGTCGGCGCACATAAGGCGATTGCGCAAGTGCGGCATCTCGATGAAAGGATCTTACGTTTGAACCTTCTAATGGTAAGTAGTCACTGGGAAGTGGAGTCTCTGATACGCGACCTGAGGACAGAGACGATCGGATTCCCGTTAGTTTCATCTTGATGTCACTTCTTCATGCGATCCTCTTCATGTGGTCGCCATATCACTTTACGTCGCTGGCTCCTTTCTCTCTCTCTCTGCTTGAAAAGCCCGCTCCTATTGTGGTTTGTTGAGCTTTGTTACCTCAGTTCAGAATTATTTAGCGCTGAGACTGGATTTGAAGACGTCAACAAGCATTCCTGAATTCCCAAATTAGTTTTCTCTTCGAGTTTCTAGAAAGTCAATAAAGATATCATTCCTACTTCGTGACTTAAATAATTTCCAATTTAGCGACGGCTAATTCGAGAAGCCCACGCATGGACCATGAATGGTCGTTCGGCCTAAAATAGCACCTAATTGCGGTGGATGACACAAACGATAATCAATCAAAAGAAAAGGACGTTGATGGCAGCGTTAGAGTCAGAAACTGACGCTAACTTCTTAATAAAACAAAAAGGTGTTACAGGGACACACTTTTACCACAACTTGAAAGCATAGAAGCACTAATTTTATAATTTCTTCGTGCTACACCACAGTAGCCCGCACTGTTGGAAAAAGAACGAAGGAAGAAGTAATTACCGGGAAGGATAGATGTTGCTTCATTGAATTACCGGGAATGAAATTTCATTACTGCCGAGATCCGGAGCTATAACGCCTCTTAGACAGACGACTTCTCATTCTGAGGATAGGACTAGGGGTGTTTCAGCGCGAAAATAAACTCAGTTTTACGGTTGAAGGCTACACTAACCTTCGCTAGCCCCTTTTCCAGAGTGTGAGCTCGGAGGAAATAGAAACTCGGGACGGATAAGAGACACCCTCGGTGTTATTTCGAAGGTTATTTACATTTAGAAAGGCACATTGTAGGGATACATCGTACTTCACAAGGAAATTGACCCTCGTCCTGTTGAATACCTGTGTCCATCGTGTGCCTTCCCTACTGATTGATTGCTCTCGATTTCCCCGTTCGGGCTTTGATCCGCTCTAAATTGAAATTGACATCTCGATGTATGATCTATAAACCGGACATCATTCCTGAGGATATAGCAGGTTTCCGTACATATCTAACGTGTTCCTTTCGTCGAAAAAACATCAAGGCCTACTTCCACGCTACTAAATACTTTGGGGCAGGGTATTGATGAAAATTATTACACAGTACTTTTTTATTCTAGAAGGTACTTCATTGAGTTTGAAGAAATATCTTGCGAGTAATTAATCCAAGTATCAACAGAATAAGCACCTATTTGACAAAAACAAACAGTTTTTTGTATTGTACCAACCTATTTTTCTCGCGAGAGGTTGACCTCTCCGATTTGCCAAAACATTTTTTTTCTGGGCGTTTCAAGGTGTCTAAATCAAAATACCGCCGTCCACGCCGTTTTTTGTCGTAGACACTTTTCTAATGTTTCTAAAGCTTTTTTTTTTTTTCTTCAAAAATGGAAAAAATATTCTTTTTACATCCACAGTCTCAGAAATCATGGAAACTTATTTTCAAACTAACAATTTTTGCCGATTTCTAGCCTTCATTACTTGCTGTTGGTCCAAAACCCATTTCATTCGATTCAGTGTCCAAAATGTACGGAACTTACACGCTTCACGACCCCTAAAAACGCTTATAAAATTCATTTTTGAATGTACACACATTCACCCGTACCTAACCTCTGATCGAGAACCGAAAATAAGTTAGGCTCAACAGAGACCCACCTCATGCCATCCACAATAAATACATCTAGGGATTAGTGGATTTTGTTGAAATACGCATAAAACCAACTTGTGTAATAAACCAATGGCACAAACAAACTATGTTCAAATGTATTTGAATGGAGAGCGAAGAACCAACTGTTCCAAAGTTCCAGAAATGCGAAGCGCTCCTCAATTTCCCACTGAGGAAAAGGCAGTAGATTCCTGGTTCCTCAAGGCACCAGCAGAGGGCATCACGACGAGGGCGCATTTCCACACAAAATTATTGATTCTTTAAGGAATTTCTTCTCACTTTGGAAAGTAGCAGGAGTAGGTTTGAGAGAAAATAATTGCTTTTGGTCATTATCAATACATAGAATTATATTATTCCAATAGAATAATGAACCTAAAGTACACAATGAGGACTCTATCTTTCTATCAACTTCAATATACTCTAGTAGAGGCCTAATACACCGGCTATCTAATGTTTTATCTTCAACTACATTTCTCACACGCCTTTTTATCCCATCAGCGAATTTGTGTACCTCTCTAGAGAATCATACGGGTTCGTACGCAATTAAACCGGGTGATGAAATGCTATTTCACGTATAAAACGTTAACCTCCGTCCCGAAACTCGAGTTGAAGGAAAAAGTTCGACCGGCGGGACACTTTAATTTTGCAGAGCTCTAAAATATTTGTAATTTCCAGAATGCATGGTATGGTGTTTTTGGGTTATAAAGGACAGTCTAGAAAAAAAAAATAATTTGACTCGGTAAAAAGCTCCCTAATACCATCATTTCACGGTTTCGCTCAAAGCACTTTCTTCCCATGTAATTTGAATAGGTAGCGGGTTCACACTCATAAGGAATAGAGAATAATTTTTTTTTTCCGTCTCCCCCAGAAGTAGAAAGATGGAAATTGTTGTAGAATACAAGTGGAAGCTTGGGAGAGTGTCGTGGGTGAATAAATGCTTTTTCATTCCACTAAAACGCCTTCGAAGGGTTTTTCCTTTTTTAATTGAGTTACGTTTGTATTTAAAAATGTCTCCTCGCCGAATCCCCCAAGGCAACGACTCTGACCGTACTGATGCTTTTAGGAGTTCGAACAATACCCCGTATATTAGACAAACAAGGTTTGATGTAACTTAGTGTATTGTTGATCAAATGCGGAATGCTATTGTTAACTCGTAAACTCCTGCCCTTTTTGAAGACCTTTTGCTGTGAATATTTGAAATCTCATCCAAATCATTCTGTTTCATCTCTAGTTGCCAGAACCTTCCATAACTAATCTCCTTTCTATTCTCATTCAATCTTCATGCGGTGAATGTTGCGTAACATCTGTTCGGAACGTATTGAGTGTGAAGTAATTTTCAAATTAGTCAGTTGAAAAAAATGGATGCATAGCCTTCAGGCTCAGGTAATCTTTTTTGATAAGCTCTGACCGTATATGGGAAACTGGGACAGCCGGAATAAGCGGGGAAGGGTTCCAAGTAATTTTAAGGTGCCAACCTTGCGAGCCACCGACCGACCACAAATGACGGAGCTCTGAAGGCAAGTTTGATTCTGCACCAGTACATTGTATGATACTCTATTTTTTAGTATTTTAAATACTTTATCAATAGTGCCGAGTTTTAGTAACCAGCACGATCCTGGAATGTCACTCGGATGGTTTCCGTCAGTCAGGAAAACGGTGCAGATTATTCCACAACGGTTTATATTCCTTAGAGCAAGATTTTGGGGAAATAGTGAGTGTGGAGTGTTTCGTACTCATTCCAATAGATTCAGTCCAACGCTTAGTGAGAAATGATACCCCATATGCCTGAGTACTCAAAAACCTACTTTCGAAATAGGTAGGTTGGTACCTATTTTGGCACTAACCCAACTTCAGTGAGCACCAATCGATTCGGGACTCATCTCAATGGATTCAGCATCCAAAAATCGGGGGAAAATTATGAACCCCACACGCCAGGTTCCCCAGAAATCCTGAAAATCAAGTTTCAAAAACAAATGTTCACCCTTACTCTCCCCTAATTCGGGCCGATCGGACTGAAACATTTCAAAGACAAACTAGAACCGGAAAGAATTTCCTGACTAAAATTGAAGAAATTTTTCTACTATCAAAAATGGCTTGGACGGCGTCCGGCGGACGGGACATTTGGGTTTTTTTACCAAGACAACATGAAACGAGCATTATCAAATTTTGGCACCAATTTGAAAGGTTGACCTGTGCCATGATTACATTGGTTGATTTTTCAAGGATTAACTATCTAAAATCTGGCTCATAAACATTAGTAATCATATTCAGGGCCAGCCATCAAGTGTCTAGTTATGTCCAGAAGATCGGCTTGGATTTTGAGTGACGTAGAGAACATTGAGACGAAAATGATGAAAAATTGACATAAATGCGATAACTGGTCTTATACGTGTTCGGTGAAGATGCATTGCTCGAAAGTGTATCGGTAATTTTGAAATCACAGCATGATGATGAAGGTGGATACCTATACCTAAATTCACGTTATGATTCTGCAGGAATACATTGTTTGGTCGTTTCCTCGAGTGGGAAACTGCTGCCTGTTCCCTAAAGCGGTTGATAATATTACTCACCCTTACATAAACAATCAACTCGACCAAATGACGTATCCACCTGTTGAATCGCACGATCCCCTATTAACGTTGCCCTACTGCGTATCGAGGTCATTTAGCGGCAATGCTTGAGTCACATTTCTCTCGTGCGTGGATGTTCATCGCCCGCTAAATGTTTGAGCAGGATTTGAGGTGAAAGAAACTTAAGATAAAACAACCGCTTTGCTCCGAGTGAGGATTCATCTTCGTTTTCTTTATTGGCGCTGAGTAGAGTGCTGAAGGGAAGAAAACCAACGACCAGTTCATTATGTCGTAATTTTGTTGAGGGCTAAAATGTTTTTCTTCTCCCATTCCACTCTTTTCCTCTTGTCGAGTTTCTCGTTAGAACCCGCTTTTAGTTTTTTTCTGTATCCGAAACTTCTCAGAAGTTCAAGAATTTTTTTTCTTTAGTTCATTCGGCACCATGAATTAGGGATTACGTTTAAGTTCCATCATAATGGTAAATGTCATTTCTAGGAATCTCTTGGGTTATTGCAGATTTTAAGGTATAACTCTTCTTCTATAATAATCCTCTTTGTTATCACGCTTGTTGTTCGGTCTGAAATGTACCTACCGTCGAAACCACGAAGCCCTTTTCATGTTTTCTTTGAAAATCACTGTAACTGTTAGCTATTTGGTATGTTTCGACAGCTTAAGGTGGTGAGGATTTACACATCAACATTGTATAGTGTCAAGCGGATGATGTGAGAGATAGGATACTCCTGCCATGATAATTTTAGGCCCGTCAAGATGTGCCGGATGAGTCGACAGCAATACCGGCCCTGTATTTTAGTTGAACTGCCATTATTTTCAACATCACGATTATTGTTCCTTTTCGTTTGCTGGGTTCTTCGGTTTTATCCAGACAAATTGCTTGCTTTTATACATGACGTCCACCCGGGGAATGTCATGTTTCATCACATCCTTATATTGTAGCTCTGCGTCACAGCTGCTTCACCGCTATGTCAGCTCGGACGAGACGCCGCTCCAAATGATGTCATTCATTTCCTTTATACCCGCAGATTATCCGTAGGTGGGCTTGAAGTCCCGTCCCATTACGTGGGAGAAGAAAGCCGAACACCTGAGCGTGGGCTTGCGCGGAGCCTGCATCAAGGACGTCGTACGGCCTCTCGAGGGAGAGTTTGGAGATCGTTTCGCAAGGAATCGGCTCATTTTGGGTACTTTAATCCCGGTGAAACTCACCATCCTTGCTCGCCTTGGTATTTACTAACAGATGGTCGTTAATGGTCCACCTCTCCGATTTGGCTCAAAATTTTTTTTCTGGACGTTTCATGATGTCCTGATCAAAAAAGGTCAATGTCCCGCCGTCCCGCCGTACGCCGTACGACGTACGCCGTCCGCCGTCCGCCGTCCGCCGTACGCCGTCCATTGTCCACGCCGTTTTTGGTAGTAGAAAATGTTCTAAAAATCTGAAATTTGGGTCAGGGGTCTGTTCCCAGCCGAGATGGGTCCTCGAAACTTTTCAGCCCGATCGGACCAAATTTGGAGGGGGTAGGGGTCAAAATGTGTTTTTTGAAAAATGGATTTTCGAGATTTTGGGTGATTTAGGCGAGTGGGGTGTCATTTTCCACTAAATTTTGGACGCTGAATCCAATAAAATGGGTCCCAGAACAATTGGCACCCACTGGAAGAAGTAATGGGTCAAATTGGGTATTTATTACCCATGTGGGTGACTTCAGCCGAATAGACAAACAAAACATCGTCATATCCTGTTGTTTATAACCAGCTGTTAAACTTAGCAACCATTTTTGAGCAGTTGCCTACAATTCTTTTTACTGTCCGAGCTTTTTATTCCGTACCATTCAATTCAATTTAATACAATTATTATAGCCTTCTAAATTACCTACGTTTTCTCAATATTATAATTAGTAATTAGTGTCGTAGTGCCCCATAGATACACCCATCTTGAATATGTGTTTTCGGGATTTCTGCTACCTAGGCGAGTAGGGTGTCATTTTCCACTAAATTTTGAACGCTGAATCCAATAAAATGGGTCCCAGAACAATTGGCACCCACTGGAAGAAGTAATGGGTCAAATTGGGTATTTATTACCCAATTTGATTATGTGTTTTCGGGATTTCTGCTACCTAGGCGTGTGGGGTATCATTTTCCACTAAATTTTGGACGCTGAATTCAATGATGTGTGTCCCAGAACGATTGGCACCCACCGGAAGAAGTTATGGGTCAAAATGGGTATGTATCCACCCATTTGGTATGTGTCAGGATTTCTGGTGCCTAGCGTGTGGGGTATCATATTCCACTAAATTTTGGACCCTGAATCGATTGGAATGGGTCTGAGACCCGCCACACCCACTGTTTCCCCCATTCGAGGAATAACCAACCCGTGTGTAAGAATTTGCAGATTTTTTATATCACATCGCTCAACATCACGGTGATTGTGAGCAAAATTAACTTAACTGCTTCACCAGCATATTACTGTGCCCCAACTCATTAACTGCAAAATTTGAATCCTCCTTCATGATCCTTGGGCGAAATTCGACGCAGCCATCTGGCAAAATCGCCCGGTAAATCCAGTGATATTCTCGGTATTGCGTTAGAATACCTTCCCGTGTGTAGGAAAAGCCGGAATCAGTTTAAAAAGAAGGGAAGAGGTTTTCTCATCATGGTATACCGTGGGTTCCTAATTTCCCATGGCGCTGCCGGTGTATCCGGCCGGTAAGTTTGGTTGATTTCATCTATTGATTGCCGTTCAATGAAAGTCCTTCCTTCGACAAGGCCCCTCCAGCTCCAAGCAAGAAAGAACGAGACCTAATTACGGGTGTATACCGAGTCGGGACCTTCGACCCTGATATTCTTATCTCATTTCTGAAAGTGAAAGCTCGCAGACCTTTTTTTCCTGCGGCTTTATTATATCCAGTTCCCACCGAAATTGTGAGCTTCTTCGAAAAATGATGCTATCGAAAAAGACGGTAAACAATGTGCCCGTAGGTAAACAATGTAATTCCAGGGGAAGAAAGTTGTACTTCCGAACACGATTCATCACGGAGAGATGATACCTGTTATTCTCACATATTTTCATTACTATTGAAGGTGAGACGGGAACGTCTGGCGTGTCTTAAAATAAGAATATTGGTATGAACACATATTATGCGTTTTTTTCTAAAACTTGTCATCACATATTCCTATAAAATACAGAATCTCGTAAGGAGAGATTCAACTATCTAACAAACTTCAATGGGATAATTTTCAACAAAAAGTAGGTAGCCCCCCCCCCCCCCCCCCCGGACAACGTATTTCCCATGTTATTAATGATTTTCTCTCGTTTTCAACGCTTTAAACTCACTAGAATAATCGTAACTCCCAACAATCCTAAATATCTAAACTCCCAACAATCCTAAATATCTAAAATGAAAATAGCGCATACCCATTGGAAGAACATCTGCCCAATATTATCCAAGGCTCTTCTAACAGGCATTAGTTTTTATGAGGTGTTTAACATCAATCTCGATACCAGGTAGTCAACCTCTACACGGAAATTTGGTACGAGAATGTTCATTTATGAAGTACTGCTTTTATATTCATAGTTAAATCGTGATTGTCTCTGGAATCTTTGACAAAAATGTTCAAGATCGTGAGTAGATGACAGAAAATCTCTCGTTTTTATATCAATCCTCCCCCTTTGTTGAATGGTTTGGACAACTAATGATATAAAAATCCTAAAAGCGGTCTTCAAAAGTCTTGGAAATTTATGGAAAATGGATGGTATTCGAAATGATCGAGACTCGGCATTCAAACCATAAAACGGGGCCACACAATGAAAGACTTTTTGCTATACAAACCTCTTCTATTTCTTTGCTGTCTTAGAGTTGAATGTTTAGGCAGGATAGGATGGTAAAAGAGGGAAATTGAATCTTCGAAAAATATTGAATCACATTTTAGTGAAATCCTGATTAATTCTAAGTGAGGCTTGAGACACGAATCAGTGGTACGATTGAATCGTTCCAACTCGGTGTGGCCATGTTTTACCCTTCATCCTCCGTTCAAATGTCAAATATAATTGAATAACGATATTATCAATCCACTCACCTCTGTTCAATGTTATGACATTTCTCAACATTTGTTGCAGTGTTGAAAACTGCAAACGCAGTTTTTTAACTTTTGCTTTTGTGAGACGAGTATAGTTTATTTGTTTATTTACGGGCAAGCCCTATAACAAAATAGTACATACAGAAGAATTTAGGGATGATTAAAGTGATGTCAAAAGTCTAACAAAGGCGAAGCGATAAGACACTGAGGGAACGCAAGAAGTGATGGAAGAATCAAAATCGAGGAAATGAGTGAGAGATAAGTGCAGAGCGGAGTATTTTTCGGATGATGAACTTTGCCGATAATTTGTTGAGGAGAAAGAAATGTGGATGATCCGAGTGACAAGGAGCCAGGAGGCAGATTTTGGCTTGGAGCTAACAGCCGATGTTGCTATTCAGGATCTTGTAAGCAGGGTGAGTTCTACGATAGCGTGGCACTTACCAAGTGGAAGAGACCAGAGAACTCCTGCAAGGCATCGAAACGAACGTGTTTACGAAGAACACCGATCTTTAAGGCGATATGGTGGAGGAACTTTCATTGAACCCTTCCGAGGGTGTTATTCAGTCAGGGAAAATGGACTCCAGCACTGCCAGGGCGAATGCTTTGAAGAGGAAAATGATAGCGAGTACGTCAGTTAACTCCCTGGTATTACGCTTGAGGAATCCATGCATTCGCAAAGCACGGTACCCCAGTCCCTCAATGTGCCTCATAAAGGTCAGGCGCTCATCAAAACGAATTCCAAGGTCAACAGTCATTGAACATATAGCGAGAAGGATCCACCCAACATAGTATGTTGTAATGAAAGCGCAACGGTTGATCTGGCGAAAAGTGACCAGAGAGCACAGGGGTTAGGAAACGTTGATTTTTCCCCATACAAACCTCGACACGGTGAATGGAGGACTAAATGGCCTCACAGTTTGGTTGAGTTCACATCTGAGACGGTCTTCATGTCGTCAGCGAACAATAGACAGTGGTCCTCAGCGCCGAAGCGCCCAGTGACACTGTTTATGTGGATTAATAACCATCCATTTCGGAAAAGACTAAGGGGAAGATATTAGTTTCCTCAGTTTTTCGTTTGTTTTACCCAACCGAATTACTCGCGAGTTCGCGGCAATGATTACGGAAATACCAAGATTGGATGGATATTCGCTATCCACTGTCTGTTTACTGTCTTGTTCCCATGATCGAGAACGGGGAATTGTTTGCGATAAAATTCTCTGGATTTCTATGAATAACGACAGTGAGGCGCAAATACCAAACTCGTCGTGGCACTAATCTCCATCAAGTATGTATTACACAGGGCGCATATTTCCTCTCGGAACAATATCCCGCTCAGTTGAATGTTCGCCATTTTCAGCGTTAGTCGTCTACTTGAAGTGGTTTCACTAGAAAATTGGAAATGTGAAAATCCTAGCGGATGGTGGAAGGCTTAGCGCAAAACGGTTTCTTTGTCGGAGCCGAAAATGGAATTAGGTTTTCCTTTGTAACTGTACAGATCCGTGACTCGAGGAAAACTCACATGATGTACGTGGTTGAGACATTCCCGATGAGTCTGGGACACAGCAGCCATGAAAATCATCATTTCACATCTCCTCGAAACCAACGCGCGAAGAATTCCAAATATTGTTGAGTTTCCCGTTATTTCCCCCGGTTTTCAACTAGGTAGATACTTACTAACCCCTGTTTTCCTCGAACATCAGAATATTACTCCGACGAACTTCCTAGTATCTCGGCGCCTGTGAATGTGAACCGGCGCCCGTCCTCGGTTCTTATTTACATTCTGAGTTAATACTCCGTCGAGAAAGTTCCTTTGTAGGTGTTCAATTAATACAATTTGCCAGGCTCCGACGTGGAATTGGAACTATAAAGCTCTTGCGATCAACGTTTCAACTCATAATCATAGTTAGAATGGCATCCGCTATTCCTGCAGCGCTATAATATTACCCTAGTTCTGGAGCTTCAGATTCTGAGAGAGAGAAGTGAGTAATATTAAGAGGGGTTTCCAGGTACGAATATTCCGAATCCTTCCTCGTACTTGGTTGGTCATTTTGTTACGATCAATTCCCTCCCGGATAGATTTAAATAGTTCGAATGAAGCTAACACTCTTACCAGCATCTAACTAGTCTAAATGAACAGCTTGAATCGATACGAGTATGATAAAACATGAACGAATGAACATGGAATTTCGGGGAAAACAGTATTTTCAGGTAAAATCCAGGCATAATTTCGAGGCAGAATCGAGTGAGATGGGTTTTCGATCGATTGTCGCAAACACAACTGGTGGATATGGGTGAAATGCGTATTTTGAAAATTAGGTATTGAGATTTTCGGGGACCTAAGTTTATGAAAATTATTTTTCTCCGAATTTTAGACTCTGAATTGATTGAGATGAGTTTGAGGAGGATCGCCACTAATGCTGGCATATTATGGGTAACAAAAACAATTTTTTTTATTGAGTATCATTCTACATTGATTATTTTGTTTGTGGAGACTTATTGGGGGTCTTGGTAAGCTTGTTCCATTGTACGTCTGGTCGGCGGTGATAGGCTGTTAAAATAAACTGTTCGTACCTAGCTGGTGAACAGGATACACCGAATCTGAGTTCCAGATTCCTTTCGCTTTCAAAGCTGGTTTGGTTTTCTCGAACTTAGACCGAAGAGGAGCTGAAATGCACATGGCCTCAATCAGTTTCGTTTTTGCCGCTAGGAGTTGCACCTCAGTAAAAAGCCCTGAACCTGGGAGTCTATTCCAGTTCTTTATAATAACACGTTGATCGAGTCGAGAAAGCGTCCACTCTCAGCTTCCGTCCAGAAAGTTGGTTCCTCCCCTCCTTTGGGAACGTAATTTCGGTGAAATCAAAGTATTCGCGGGGCTTCTAATTGACCAGGAACGTAACTTCACGTCAAACGCTCGGCCTAAGCAGATGTGTATGGACCACAGACCGGTTTGCAAATCTCGAGATCGATGGCATGACACCCCTTCGATGAAAGTGAAAATAAAACACGTTGTCGCTGGCTACTATAGTAATTTGCGAGCGTAACATTGCGGAGTCTCTCGTTCATGCTTTAAGGATTTCATGGCGTTCTTCCACGAAATTCTGATGTCTGGCGTCTTAATTTCGGTTCTAATTACTTTATCATTACTTACGTTCGAATTACTTTCGCCTCATTTTGAGTTGAGTGCAGGGTCGAAGTTTATTCACAAGCTTTGCCGTCAAGTAGGTTTCCTCTACCATGATTTGAGTTCTATGAAGGGTGTAATCAACGTGCACATGCACTAAATTATTTAGTTGTTTCACATGTTTGTTGATTTCCCCCTTCATTAGGCTAAATTCATTGGTTCTCTTTGTAGTATTGATTCGACCGGCAGAAACCGGGAAAACCAATTTCATTCAGGTCCAACGAAATCTAGCTTTTAAGTTAGACACCTCATAAGAATAAACCGTGAAACAATTCTCCAATTCACAATTCTCGTTAGTAAGAGATCCCCTTTAAAGACGAGTAATGTAATTACTCAAAATGTCATAAAGTTTCAAAAAAAGGTTGTCGAGCGAGGGAGGGGGCTCTGAGGATTCGTGCGGCGTTTGATATGCAGTTTAAAATTATTAGTAATCTCCTAAAAAAGGAGAAAATTGGAATTAAAATGAGTATTATCACCCTTTAACTCAATCCAGTTGATTTCCCGTTCAGAGCTAACAATATTCTCAAACATGATTTCCTTTTCGGCAGAAATGACTCTAATTAACATTCAATTCCCTCAGTTGAACGTTTTTAAAACAACAATGAAGCAGTTGACGCGCTAACGTGAATAATAGCCAATTAGCCAATGGACAAATACCGTAGCGAAGTTGGAGGAAAAGTCTTTTAAGTGGAATTAGAAGGAAATAAAGGATGGAACAACCTGTGGGATTCCGCTTTGAAATCATGGGGGAAAGTTCGAACTCTCGACGACGTCCCAATCTGCCGGAGTTTTCGATCGATCGTTTATCGAATACAAAATTGTGTTCGTAATTGGTTTTCAAAAACGCCTTAGAAGAGGATAATTATGCTGAAAATGATGACGTATACGATGGGACGCCATTTGTAGCTACGGATGGGGGTGATTTACGTTCAATTTTGATCGTGAGACCCCAAGTCGTGAGCTATTGAGGTTATTGGTAAGTGGCTTCCCGAACACAACTGATGGACTGGGGCGTCGTCCATCACTTAAACGCGGTAGGCGGTCATAGTTTTCCATGAGCGGCATTAGTTTTCAAATGCTAGAGTGGGATGAATAAATGCATAAATCCTCTTACACTTTTTGTTTTGGGTTCGGAGGTGTCACATAATTGTACTATATGTCGTGGATGAACATGGAGTGAACTCAAGAGAAACCTGAGCGTGAGCAGTCTACCCTGGGCATATTGAGCTGTTCCATTCTTCCTCTGGTGCCCCGAGGTTTATTCCTTCAGG
>CM033998.1:13297340-13349003 GCA_019603395.1 Cyrtorhinus lividipennis | reverse complement strand
TCGGGCACAATCTACAAATAAAATGGTTTTCCTACTTTTGAGGACACTTTTTTTTTAAATTCAGCATTGGATTCCCTGAACGCTTGATAAACATTCATAATTTTAAAAAACTAACTCCGCATTATCGTGTAACTAATTAAACTGAAACTACTTGTTTTTTTTTTTAATTAATTTTACGACAACATAGTTGCATAAGAACTTGAAACATTTAATTTAGTTTAATTTTAGAACACAAATTTTCAACCTAATCTCGCCTTACTTTGCGGCGATCAGTCTGGAACCTTCCTGAATCGGTTTAGTGGAATTTGACATCCCATAGAGGATTTTCGAAAACTGGTTTTCGACAAATCTGCTCATTTTGGACTCCTGCTGAGGTCTTTGCAAAATTAAGTGTAAGTGCAATTCGAGTTCAGGATACCCAACTTTCCAACTAAAAATTACAGAAATGTTTTCCTTTACTCCATGTGAGAAACACCATGCATAAGGCTCAGGTCATCGACAATGGATGTCGTTGTTTTGCTCGTTTCTGGGCTATATTATTTTTAATGATATTCGAACAAGACGATGACGTTAAGGACATTATTTCAGTTTCTGATGAAGCACAACAAAAAATATCCAAGGCTATGGTCAGAAAGGGGTTTTAATGTATCGACCCAGTTTCTAAATCTCGACATCGATGGAACTACCCTCAACGCTGCGATGCGGCATTGTGTTTTATTTCACGTGGGCTAACAGCTTTGCGGTTGTGAGTCACAAAAACCTCTTGGGAACAGGCCTATAGGCGTGTCACAGGAGGTGACGAACGCCCTTACATGAATGGGACGTTGGTTTGGCCCGCATAATCGATTATCGCAAGGTCAGGACGAATGTTTCCAAACAGCCAAAGCTATAAATCTCTTACCGTGATGCGTTGATGGAGGGGTGGGGAAGGGACAAAAGCTGAGAAAGGGATACTGACGGCCATACAGAAGGCTTTGAGGTAGAAAAGGTGGGACTAATTCGCATTTGACATGGAAATGCCGGTTTTTACCTCAATTTTACCTTGTTTGAAATGAAATAACCCACTTGAATTCTCATGGAGATACTTTATAATACTTTTTTTACAGTATATACATTAATACAGTTAATATACTCAAAATTATATATTGCGTTTGAGGTCGCTGAGATGCTGGAACACAGTTGGGCTCCTGTAAGAGAGAAGTGAGTAAAACAGTGAAGCATTATTTGTATTAAATCTCTTAACCCTCGTCAAACAATAGGCTCGCCCATAAGAGTGGGGAATCGGACGAGGACAGTTATTGGAGCGCACGTCCGCTGACAGGGGCTTTTGAAATCAAACGCTCTTGCCGGTTCAATCCCTTCCACCGCTCGCGTAACCAAGAACCAATTTATATCTGTGTACTTCTGCAACACTCAGTCTCATTTTGAACAAGCGTAGCAATGAAATCTCCTTTCGCGTTAGGACACATTATAAAAAATGTAAAGAAAAGATTGAGGTTGTTCATCACATGACATTTTATAACAAACGCAGCTTGTTACGTTAATTCGTTAAGGGTAAGATGTAACATGAAGTCGTCCAACCAATAAATTAGAGTCCAACAAGGATTATTTTCCCTCTCTGGTCCCACTTGTTTCAGGCGTCCAGGGGACGATTCTCCTTTCCCCCAAAAACTCCAATCTCCCTAAATATGCGCCCAATCATGTTCCGAGAACATGATAACATAAAATGATCACTTAATAGTAACAATCGTGTTGGCTGTAGTGTGGTGTGTCAGCAATATGATTTTATTAAAGTGGTGAGTCTCATTAGGAATCATCCCGAATTAATAAATCATAAGGAAGATAGCTGCGCCATGCGCCCCTGTGTTTCCTTCCAACAACATTGGATGTTAATAACCTCGGATGTTTCCTTTTATCAAGGGAGATGAAGGTGACTAAGTTAACTATTATAATACTCAGCTTGCCGTCGTAAAAAATATCCTGAAAATTCTAAATGATGAATTTGTTCGAAATTTATCTAGCATCCCTGTTCCGGACTATAAGCGGCATGGATCACACATTGCCAAGGTTAAGATTCTCAGCCCCAGTTTCATTATCATCCTCTGATTTCATGAAACGTCATTTCAAGAACGCTTTCCGTTCTTTAGTCGCTTTCCGTAACCTTGCGACGAACGGACGAAGTACTTTTCTCATAATATCAACCTTTTGAAGAATTCCCATGCAGCGCTTTAGAAAACTATAATATAATGTAGCAAAACATAAGATAGAAATACGGAATGACTGCACGCATTCTTGGCATCCTCTTTGCCATCGCCTTCACTTACGTAGCCGGGGCGAAACAGCAACAGACGGAGGGTAAATAGGAAACATGCTTTAGTCGAGCGTATGAAGCAAAGAAGGACAAGCGGTCAGCGCTCCTCAAATCTCATCTTGAAGATGGGCCAGAGCTCTTACCAAAAATGCGCCAGCCACCACTGAGAGCTCTTTCCTCTCGAGTAGCCAACCAAGCCCCTCCCCCGTTCAGAAAGAAACTCGCCCTTACATAAATATAAACTTCAATCATATTAACCCCAAAGCTTCTAAAATCCCCGGAAGGCGCAATCTATGCCCAGCGGACCCCTTCGTCTTTATACGCGCTGAGCAGAGAGCTGAGGCAGCCAAGAGGGAACTACGTTTGAAGGAATTTGCGATATTAGGCAGCCACCCCCACGACCTAATACACTTAGACTTCGTTATCGGGGCTACGTTAGGGATGCGTTATGGAATGTTGTGATATTAGTTCGCTCGCAGTAAGGAAACTCCAATAAAGCTGAAGGCACTCATCCGAAGACGTTCCCTCAGAGGCTCCGTGGCTCAGTTCCTGATGACAGATATTCGCATTGCCCATTTTTATGAGGTCATTCTCTCAACCGGCCCCAACATGAACAATTTTAGGATTTCCGTGACTTAGTCGAAGAGTTCGGATGGAATTTACGGCCGTATTTTCAGAACCCAAGATTATGGGTCAATATCTAAATGAAATCGTTCGAGAATCTCACTGATAGTATTATTGAATTAACGATCCAAAAATGAAAATCAACAAGAAGCGTGTACGACACTATCGGGGAATTTAAAAACAAAAAAAATTGGTCTAATTTTACGTTTGTTCGTGTAAAAGGCCTTACAGTGTTACGTCGTTGGGCCAAATATAAATTTATTTCAGTGTGACCCAAATAGCCTGTCTCTCTACTAAAGATTCTGACTAACATACAACATTTGGAATTCTGACTTGTTTGAGAGAAACAGTTTGACAGTTTTCATTGATGGGGAGATGGGAAGTTTCTGTTCAAGCTTGTTCAACTAATTCGGGAGCAGATGTTGTCTGAAGACGAAGCAAAACTACTACTTGAGAAACCAAGAAACCGACGGTAACACCGGGGAATGCCTGCTGTCTCTTTGTCAAAAAACCTTCCATCCGACCTAATGAATAGAAACCGAGCGCTAACGCCTATTCTGGGTTTGTGGACGGGCAGCTGTGTTTCGTGACACAGTGTCACAACACACCTTAGCACCGATACATCAACTGTGGGCCATACACCCTCCTTGGTCGAGTCCGCTGTGACAATGGAATGTTTCCCACCTCTGTTCCTCTTTGGGCCCTCCCACCAAACACTATAAAAGTCAAACTGATTTATGTAAACGGCCTCCTCTCTCAGTTGGTCTTGGAGAAATATTAGCTACCTACGGGATTTATTCTGCTCGCACTATCCCCCGCACTGTGGACCTCAATATTAAACGGAAGTGGTAGATATGGTAAACACGGCACTGGGTTTTTACCTGCGAATCGACCAGCATACCAGACGACCCGAAGATACGGTGAACTTTATTGTCGTGAATGTAGTAATTTTATGGGTTAGTACTTTATTCAGGAGAATATTTTTCATTCCCGCTATTGTACTGTATCAAGCTAACGGGAACAACATTATACGAATTCAAACCACAGAATTCTATTCGCAACGGTTCAAATCAGTGAACTGGCCCTTGAAAACCTGCCGATCAAGGAAAGAAGTGAGGCAAATGTACCTAAGCATAATTCTGAAGTAGTCGGTCATCGAGGATGAGTGTCATCGTCTATATGGCGGTCGAGTCATGAGTCAGTGAGATAGTGTTTTGATAAAGACCTAATGGTACGGTTGAACTGATTTGAGTGGCAGGCAATATCATTCTGCCAAAACTTTTTTAATGAAAGAATAAAATAGACGAGAGCATCCCAACAGCTCCAAATAATTGTAAATTACAGGGCAAACCGAAGCTAAGCAGTGTGCGGTGAGATAAACCGAATAAACGGCAGTAAAGACAAAACTGAGCTCGCTCCACTTCACCCCTCGTTCATCCACTTTTATGGCTCATCCTCTGACCACCATTTATGGCTGAGGGGAATGAAATTGTCTTGTATCAACTGATAACGACGCTCGAATCATTGACTGCCCAATAGAGTGGATGATACGGCTGCCAGAACACAAGTAAACAGCGGAGACCCCGCCGGCGGAGCCATCAGTTATCTGTTTCTACAGAGTCTTGCCACTGTCACTTTCGTGGCCTGAAAAAACTTACCTTCTTGTTCAGAGAACGAAAAATTCATACCTCTGATGAAAAAACGTCAGTCTGATTGGTATGCCTCGGCCAAACGCGATCCGTATTAATTGTGGATTGGTATTGGTTTATTATTCCTTGAATAATCAACCCATGTTCTCATGCCAGAGGTCGATTACTGCAATTTCCAACAAAATTTGAAAGTTAGAGTTTCAAGACTCAATCAAAAACGCTGCAAATTATTCCACTATAGTTTATTATGTCGAAAACCAGGACTGAGTGTCCAGGACTTAATCCAATAGGAAGGTAGGTAGCCATTTTAACAGATACCTTGCCTTCAGCGAATGCCAATCAGTCCATCTTAAAAGGTTCAGCGTGGAAAATTTCATGGAAAATAATACCCCTCATGCCCAGTTCTAAAAAATCCCAAAAATCGAATTTCAAAAAACACATTTTTACCCATACACTCACCGAATTTCGGCCGATTGGGCTGAAACTTTTGAGGACCATACAGAGAAAAATAGCTCTCTGGCCATAATTTCGAATTTTTAGAGAATTTTCCCTTATCAAAAACGGGGGGGGGGGGGGGGGGACGGAGGACAGATATTTGGGTTAGCATTTTATCAGTTTGATTGTTGATTGTTTATTGTTTCCCAGACGAGAGACCAAATCAGAATTTTATCGTGAGATCTCTTCTAAATATTTCAGCTGTTCAGGCATTGGACAATTTTTTGAAATTGAATAAACTGTCATCATTCATTCATATTTTCTAAGTTTCAATTATTATTTTTAATATTTTGGATAATATTCAACACTTTGCGGTTTGTTTATAATATTAACAATGTAATAACTTTGCAGATGTATTTTATTATTTTCTTATATAATGAATACTGAAGTTCAATGACATCGGAAGTTCAAGATATATTTGTTGATTATTCCTTGAATAATGGAGGATAGACAGAGTTTCTTTTTCTCACATTAAACTAGTTTTTAAATATTTTATTTCAAATATTTCCATTACATTATTAATACATTATTACTCCTAAAATAATCAATCTATGTTTTCGTGCCAAAGGTCCACTACTCCGATTAGCCCCAAAATTTGACAGTTTTCGTTTCATGATGTCTAGGTCATAAAACCCAGACAGCCTTCAACAATTTACGGTCACCGGGATCTTCCGGTGTTTACTCATTACTTACTCACCTCAACAAAAATATAATTGTTCTATTACGGTGTTGGGCACCAGAAGTTAGAACAACTAAAGACAGTGAGGAATTTCCTTCCGTTGCTCCTAACTTCATGAGTGGTTTGATGAGGCTCAATAATGGCATTGCCAAGCCACACTGTCGTGCAGTTGAATAAGCCTTCATCATTAAAATCAAAGAAAAAATTGTAGTGATTTAGGAATCACTAAATTTCCCTTCAATTGAAAGGCAAGGCCTAACTTTATGAAGATTCAGACATGGCCGGATATCGTAATTACTGTAATCATTGTATCAATTGAGGATTCTTAAGTTGTGTTTTTCGTATATCATCCTTCCTGATGTACATACGCTAGGGGATAAAGCTATGTTCAGACCCGCAATGCCGTCCAGTCATGAAGGAGAGGTAGTGGAGAGTTTCTACAGCCAACGGGTCCATTGATGCTTCTCCCTTCTTCTTGTAGTTTGAGCCTTGTTTTTACCAATCTACCCGAATTCCTTCGACTTATTGAGTTTGCCCAATTATTCAACGTTTTACAAAAGAACTTATCTTGTCAGTATAATTTCAAGCTAGTAGGGTCTGTGCACCCAAAAGAAATTATTTATAAACTCCTTGCTACCCGATTGAACAGTGGTTCTAATAAGAGATAGCCAATCCACTTTTTTATGACAACGCATTAAGTTTTATTACTACCAGTTTGTCACATTCTGTCCCTATTTAGAGAGTCACGAGTGTCCGACCTTCCCTCGACGTCGAGGTAGAGAGACTCGTCTACTTCCATGGATTCAGTCTTGGCATGGAACTTCGCCACTTGCATCTGTGCTGTCGACAGCTTTATTCCGAATTTTTTCTGTTGGCGGAGGAGAAGATTTTTGCTTATCTTCATAGTTCAGGGTGAAGTACCTCATTATATACCTGGACTGCATTGACCAGGTATATTATAATTATTTCAATGAACATTTTTAAAAAGTAATAATGTAATGGAAATATTTGAATGAGAATATTTAAAAAAATAGTTTAATACGAAAAATTAACTCTGTCCATCTTCCATAAGTTTGAAAACCCTACGGTTGTCTGGGTAGCCTAGTCACAAATCTACCTGCTGGGCTCAAACTCGAACAGATGATGACTTCTTCAAACTTCCAAGAAAGGATTATCTCATAAGGGACATTCAGTTCTTCTGGAAAGAAACCAATTGTTGTGCTTCGTGTAGAAGATTCGACTTGCGTTGAAGTAATCCTTAAGTCGAGTGATTGTTTTCAACCACTCTAGTCCTCGATGCAGGTGAGAGTGATACTCCGAATGCTGTTCCACGGGTTCGATCACCTACTCCTGTGGCTACTCGCGTCAGTTACTGCTCACGTTTTGCATCTCGCCATTTACGACCTTGGTGTGAAAGAGGGAAGTGGTTTTCCCGAGAACTCCGGCGTTCCTTCAAGACCGTCCCACCGCCTTATACCGAGTAAAGTGTTGATTGTGTTCATTGAAGGATTGAAGCCGGCCAATTTCTTGAAGAGCATTCAGAAGAGTCGTGTGATAAGCCGAGTCGTGTCAACGGAAGGCGTGTGGGGTCATGTCACTTGGAGTCCTCCAGGTCCGGGTTTGACAGGCTTTGAGCCATTCTTCACTGGTAAATATGCGAATTCGAATAGCAATGTCTCTTTAGTACGATCTACTTTTCATGCCAGACTTCGATCTCCCCAAATCGAAAACGTCTGGACTAATATCGAAATGCACATTAGGAGCCGCAAACGTGAAAGGAGTGCGGCGTCAAAGGTACGAGTTTAATGTGGTTGTTGTTGGGGATCGGTTTCGAAAACCTCAGAGGTTAGGGTATCATTTCCAGCTGAGATTTGGATGGTAAACCAATTCGTATTGCTTTTCGGATCATTTCCGCAAGTAGAGGCGGGGTATTGATAGTGATGGGTCATTGAAATTAGTTACTTTATTTCCCAAAAGCCGTCACCATTGTTCAACTTCAATTATGCCAGTACGCCACAACCAAGCTCCCACGGAACATTTGTACTGAGATCTACATGTTTTAATAATTGCTTCATGTTTCCAACTTGGAGGCTTTCTTTCAGAATAGGAACAAGGCCACCTTACCGAGGCTATGCTTTTCTTATTTTTTGGGACATAACTCGTCGGTTATTACTCGTGTAATAACTACATGAGTAACTCTTGCAAATTATTGAGGTTGGGGCTACTTCAAATAAGAACACCGTGAAATCAGCTCGGCAAAAGAGCCAATATTGGCTTTAATGTCAGCTGAATGATTAAAAACGGTTAAACTTCAAAGGAAAATGTAAAAAAAAAAAAAAAAAAAAAAAAAAAAAAAAAAAAAAAAAAAAGTGCTGGGTTTGAAGGTATGTGAATTTGTTTGGCTGGTATCCAGGAACACACGTAGCACAGAGCCTTTCACAGTTCATGGCAAAGCGCCGTGACAGGACAAATTTCGCGGACAAACAGACAAACAAACAAGAAAGCGGGTTAAGAAAAACGTTTTAAAATAGAAGATTTTTCCGCTTCTCCAGGTAACCCTGATGGATACGGTCCAGGGGCAGTCACGATGGCGGACTCCGTGTTTTTCTACGGCCAGGAAAAGTTGGGACGTGGATTGAAAATCCCGGCCAACTTCAGCGGACGATTTGAGGTGTTTGACCCAGAATCTAGCGATCACGACAGTATGGAATGGGGAGAATTCAATCGGGACGTGAAGGCCATGTTACTTTTGACTGATCATACGCATCGAGACGAAATATGGAACGAGAGGAAGGTTTGTAGACACAATTTATTGATAGTTTAATGTCAAATTACGCCCGATAATCTCAACAACCTCTTTTCTTAACCAGGTGGTGGTAATCCTGCATTTGACCGCCCTTGGAATAGCCATTCGACGAGAAGGTGAGCTTTCTGTAAAAGCACAAGCGGCTTTACATGAAACTATGAGTCACCTGGATATCGTTCTGAACGAAGTCGAGAGGACGCTCTATAAAGATAACGTGACAATTCTGTTGACGTCTGTCGGATCATTTGTCCCAATCATTGCTTGGGGACACGGAATTGCGAAGCCAACCTACGAAGATTTACGTTTCTACCGTGAGACGTCCCACCAAATACCGACATCCCCTAAAGACTTGGATGTCACGAGCTTGGCACCACTTCTTGCTTGTATATTAGGTAAGTGAACTACAGTTCTGCGTGCTTTTCTTGTTATTGAGGCCCACTCGTCGTCATATGGTGTATTATTAATAAATTGGCCTACCTAGGTACCTACGTCTACGTACTTGAATTCCATTCTGAATTGAATTGATATCCATTCTGCGTTATTTTCATCTCATGCCAAGCAATCCTAACCCTTCCCCAGGTGGACCACCCCCTCCCAACTCTATTGGAACCCTTCCAGAACAATATTTACAAATGGACGAGGGTAATATTGGCATGTGCCAATTGGAAACTGCGGAAGGTATCGTGAAACTGTATCAGAAATATGAATCTGCAATAATCAACGGAAGATTAGCACAGGTATCTTCCGTGTCAGCGGATCTCATATCGATCGAAGAAGCAGAAACCATGAGAGGACAGATTTCAACTGCGTTAGCAGCAAGTAAGTGACAGATCTCTTCATTATTTGGAATTACTTCAGGGAGCGAGTGATCAAATTATTATCAAAATTGTAACTAGGTCAATAATTCTGTGCAGGCGATTACAAGAGCGCTGCAAAGATTTACAGTAGCCTGACCAGTAGCTGCATTGAAGCAATTGAACACTATGCGTCATTTGGACCTCACTTCTTGTCTCGTTTGATCCTTTTTCTGCTAGTTGGATCATTGTTTTGTAGCGCCACCCTTCTCCTGAAGGCAATCCAGTCTCCACTTCGTGTAAACGAGTAGGTTATTGGTAGTACATAGTTAAGTTTGAGGTTATCGGATGAATTCTTACTTAACGCTTTCCTATCTAGAGACCAACCGCAGGACCAGTGGCGATTTCCGTCTCTCAAACCAGTCCCTTCAGTCGACGCTGTTTTCATTGTGATTATCGTTTTGCTCACGGTGATGGTTGGGACGGATAATTTCCCCCTACGATACTCATATTACGTATTCGCAAGTATTCTTCCTTGGTGGTGCGCCTGCAGGAATTTTCGAAACTGGTTAGAAGCCTGCAAGATGCACATCGAACACAGAATCAACACGGGAGGAAAAGGCTTGAGCTTCGTATACATTGCGCTGTCAGTAGCCTGCGGGTAAGTTGCTCGAAGTGAGAAAATGGCGAAAACTGATTCTGTGGCGACATAAAAGTACTAACATTTTGAAGATCATTCGTAACGATCAACTCTTCATCTTCTTTTCTCCCCAAACATTCATCGTTTTATGTTTCCGTTTCAAAGTATGTCGATTCAAAAATTGAAAATACTACGTTCCACTGAATTTCCAACGTTGATTAGATTCAGATCACACAATTAGTAGACTAGAAGACATTACATATGTGTCAAAAAGGCATTTTAAGCATTTCCATCCAAAATTACCCATTCTGTACACCAAGAATGGTGCGTTCTCCCACACGAGCGAGAATAATTGACTGCAGCAAAGTAGTTCGCAGCTTTTTTTTTTTTTTTTTTTTTAATTCTTCTATTTTTTTTTTTTTTTTTTGCAGAGTTGTGATTGCATTTGGGTACTCTTTGATGATTATCTTCCTAGTATCCATGGTATTCCTTTGCTTCACTTCATTAGCAGGCACCTCTGACGCCAAGATTTCCGTATGGTTATTTTCGACCCTTCCCCTAGTTTCTTCGCTCGTGTAAGTAATTTTCTCCAAAATTTCACAAGAGAAACCTCTTTATTATTTAACTGCAGCTTAAAACTAACCATCTTTTGAATTCAAGCCACGTCTATGGGCCCGAATCTCACGGATTCATAAAATCGTTGGTTGCCCTGAGTTGGATAATTATCTCATGGCTAACGGCATGGAGGGCACAAGTGCAACTGATGGACTGCAGCATAATTGCAGTCAACACTATACCGGCATTATTAATAATGTTTACTCACTGCGCTGGATTGTTTTATCAAATATTGTGGGCGGTGATTATTCTGATCCCGCTGATCGGTAGTCAACTAGTTGCCATTCGATTACTTCAGGTATATCTTCGCTCAGATTCCATTTGTTCTAAGTGTTACTGTGTACGTGACCTTGATTTCACCATGATGTTATTCGTCACAATGTTTAGATTTTCTTGTCTCTGGGAATCCCCTACCTATTCTTATCAACTGGGGGTGAATCTCTTCCCTTTGTGGTCTTCATCGCACATTTGATGACTTGGATGACGGCCGAGGTCTACCACAATTTAAGAGAACTCGTAACGCAAAACGTTGCTATCGAAGGGCTCTCCTATGGAAGAAAATTTGATGCCCTCGATTTGAAGATGAACTATTTCTTCAATTTGTACAGCATGCTGTCATTAATGATGGTTTACCCAAATGGCCTCAAAGATGGTGCGTTCATTGAAATACAAATGTAATTTTTTGTAATCATTCTCATAAAATGGCTCTATTGGTATTGAGCTATTTTTCATTTGTGTAGTTTGTCCAACTTCTTCAAGGCAGCCCTTTCCTCCTATCCCTGTTAATCACTTTTTTCGTCTCAAATTGGATTCTACATTGAAAAAATGAACAAAAAATTTCTTATGGTTCTTTTAAAAATAATTTCAAACAAATGCTTGTTCTTTTTAGCTAAGTTTGTGTAAAATTTGATTTTGTCTTTAGATGTATTAATTTTTACATTCGTATTTGTATTCATATTCATATTATTTTCGGATTAATTCATTTTATTTGTACACTCATCCATATTTACGAGTACGGCCATCTCTGCCTGTTGATATATTTATCCAAGTTGTTGTTTACAGATTGTACCATCTTCACACCGACGGACTCGTTGATCAATCGATTGTTCCGCTGTGAGATCAAACAGGCTGTTCCTATCCTCGCAGTGTCCGTACTTTTTTCACACATGACAAAAAAAACGGGTTGCTCTCGTTATTATTCCCTCTTGGCATCCAATCTGTACTTCACTTACCTGATTTTCGCCACTTTCACAAGACATTTCCGTTTCGGTTGGTCTGACCCTCTTCCAACGGTCCACGAATTGGCATTAGTTCACTCTCCTCTCAATGTTTGGGTTTCACAGCTGGTATGTTTGATGATGGCCGATTTGCTGTGGTGCCCCCCTCTTCTAAGAGGACGAACAACAACTCATCAGCTACCCTAATTAAATTTGGGGTGGTGAAAAAATTATTCCAACTTTCTTATTTAATCTAAAATTCGTACGATTCGTATAATATATCAACAATAAATGATTGAATGAATAAATGGATTTTTATTCTTGTTTTAAACTTTCAAAATTAAAGGCCAGTAATACCAACAAAAATTGTTCCCACCTACTTTAAAAACAAGAGCAGTGAACCCAAAGAAAGTTCTTCATTTTGGCGCTGGAATCATCCACCAGTTCACAAGGAAGAAAAAGAACAGAAAGGGCTCATTACCCACAGTATCAGGTGCTCCCTCAGCGACCGTAAGAGCCTCTCACAATAACTCGAGAGAACTAACAACAAGGAGAGATACTAAATTGAAACTTCTTAATTACAACGACTTTCTTTTACTCTAACTTTTACGGTTCAAGTTATAAAAACAATCTTATGAACAGTCTCGACGTCCAAGAGGGGAATGTAATTTGAAACAAGTTTCGACTTTTGAGTGGAATTGCGAGCAGCAGGGAATTAAATATTGAAGCGTAATTCCGAAAAAGATGTGATACCTACTCAGTGAAACTATCCAACTCCTTTAATCTCGAAAATACTGGAGCCCACTGTCCAGTAACTTCCTCAAGTCGATAATATTTATCAGAAATGTTTAAAATCGGTGTAGAGCCACCGGCTAGTCCCATTAATGATAGAATACGTTGGGCTGATAATGATGTCACGTGGAAATGTGACCTGCCTGAAAATTGAAGATATTATGGATGAAGCCCCTTAGCACCTAATAATAAATTACAATTTTGGTTCAAGTTAATAATCCCAGCTAAGAACCATAAATAGCTAGTAACTATCATCAGGGATTTAGAAATAAAAGTGCGCAGGGGCTTTTCGTCGCCTGATGATCGAAGGGAACCACCGAGTTAGCGGATGCTATTGGAAATGGCGCGATTAATTCGTACGCAGACCGAAGGGCGAGTAGGAAACCTGGAAAGCGCAATTAGGGTCTGAAGGGCCTCGCGGATCAAAACGAAATTGAACCCGACACTGCAGCCAATTGGCCCGGTACCAAAAGGGCTGTAGGCTCAGTGCGCCGTGTAATTATTTGCTATTGGCTCCACAGATAGGAGACCCGGAGATTAGGAAACCTAGGCAGAACCACTTGCCAGTGGACGATCTACAGCTCGAATAACCGGGACAGGGATTCAGGCATTTCCAACCAGTTCTATTGATGACTGAGAGAGCCACCACTTAAACAAGCGGGAAACCTGGAGAGTACGCTCGGTAACAGAATCTATGCTCTACCTGTGCCTAGTAAATCGCAACTCAATGACCTTGGAATATTGACGTCACCTTGACACTTCACTTGGTGTAGCTCCAAGGAGCTCATAAAATAAACCTCATCATTCGTAGCCGTTAAACTCAGCCAGTAACGAGATCACATACATAAGAACGCACTTCCCTTCGATGAAAAAACTTCAATGAAGGGACTCGTAACAAGGATATCCGAAATAACTACCACCATAAAACTCCGTCTTGGGAGCAACTCGAGTTGCGAATTGACGGGAAAAGACTACTCTCAAATAATTCAACTCTACATCGTCATATTCGAATGATTCTCGGAATGAATGGGAAGACTCATACCGCAAATGGAACAGTCGTGTTAGAAGCCACCCTTCGAGATGAGCCTGCACCCCTCGGCAGCTAGTTTTTGTGGAGATTTCGAAGGGACATGCGAGAAAAAAATGGAACGTACATACTTGGAACTCCCGAGTTTCATAAGACCTACCCTTCGGCATTAAAGGCAGCCCTATTCTTCGGCAAATTAAGAAGCAACTGGAGTTTTCCTCGGGAAATATGAACTATAATATTGATTTAATGCGATCACGTCAGCCTGGCACCCTTCGTACGCAGTTCCAGGGGTTTTCCCTTATTACCCCCATCCCCTCATCCCCCTATTCTTCGGCTAAAAAGATGGGAATTTATGGTGGAAGAGCGGATAACGCGAACAAAGCTATAACTTACTCTCGTGTCCCAAGAGGTGGCTAAAGTAACGCGAAAACGCCTTGAGTGCAGTTGCCGCTTCTGTTAATGGCCCCTTGAGCTCTTTTTGATCAGTTTTTCCTTCTTCACCCACCCCCGGTCGCTATTGTTCGATATATTTTCTTTTTGTGCAAAAGGACTTCCCAGAGCTTTTGTGTAAGAATTTCCTCCGTAATGGAACGCTTCGAAACCGCTCACGGAAAAGAACATAAAGCTTGGGTGGGCTCGAGGAAACAAAAGTTCTCCGCTGCCAGGCAGTCGGCAATAATAATTATAAACTTATCGAAGTATAAATATTGAGGGGAGGGAAGGTTGCATTTAGGAAGTAAATTTATCGAGTTGATACCTCGATACATGCGTAAAACCATCCACGCGTTGCTTTTCTCATTCAAGAGGAGAGCTAATAACTGGACAGTATTTTCCACGAATTTTCTCTGTGATTACTGCTCTTCGATATGTCAATAGGCTGAAACCTAAAACAGACAGCTAATTCTATGCACTTCAATCTTTCAAGAGCCCATTTTTTAACAAAAAAAAAAACCTTCAAACCAAAAAATTGCCAAGCAACCTACTTCCACTGCCTGACCTTATAACCATTTTATCTGGAAAAAGGTTCGGGGTTGCTTATTCTTTCCCTGATTATGATATTCTTATAGCTTATCAATTAGACAGACTGGTTTTAAGCCGTGTGTTCCAGTTCAGCCCTGCTCAGGATTCCAAAGTCATGAAAAATCTGATTTTTACCTTGCTCCACCTCGTTCTTAGTCTCTAAGCGCTTCCAGAAGGAATTCAGCTCTCACCCTTTAAGTGGATTGAAAGTTCAAAATTCAGAGGATCGTTTTCAAGAGTTCACGAGACGAATCTAGGATGTTGTAGATAGGGTTCCAGTATTTATTGATTGAACCATTCGGAAGCGCAGAGTGTTCGTTCATTTTCTGCAACCTCACAAATTCTCTAGAAAATGGATGACTCCTGGACATGAAGACGCAACCCTCAATACCCCCACATTCGTAATTTCAATTCGGATAAACACACCGCCATTCCAATTTACGAAAGAGCACCAATGGAGTTGCGGATAGTGAATTATATAGTTTTGCAGGCATGTGGTACCAGTTAGCCTCTATGAATTACGATCATTTCTATTTAAAATGTTCTGAATTTGAATTAGTTCAATATTTCGAAATAGGCCAATTTGATTGAAAATATATCAAAAGGGCCTTAGCATTTCTTGTAGGTGTCAACTGTTGAAACATTTAAAATTTTAAAAAGATATGTTACTGCAATTTCTTTGAGGGTGCGCGAAGTTTTTTTTTTTACTCGTATTATTATTATTTATTTATTTTTTAATGAAATAGCGGGTTATAATGTTTTTACTTGTTTTCCGATGCGAATAGGTTAAATTATTACAACAAGAACAACAAACCAAATGTTGGTTTGAAGTGAATTTCCGAGAACGTTCTCGATCCTCATTCTCCCTGGAGAGACTTCTGCTTCAGTCAGTGCTGAGTCAGTAGTCATCCTTTATTGACACTGGCCACGTAAACCGTGTAAATGGTGCCGTTGCAGTTAGCTCAGGGTCATGAAGCTTTCTGAGCAGGAGGCTCCCCTTCTGACCACTGCCCCCATACGTATTCGTTATCGTGGAGGTGTAAAGAAAGCATGAAGTACATGAAAAGCAATAATAAAAGGGTGGGGTCCTTAGATAGAGGGGTGGACTTGGTTGTGGGAAGGAAAGCCCTTAAGAAACGGGTGGAAATATTTTCATTACTTATACGTAATCCTGGAATTCCGGTGGGTATGTGTTGTGCGTAGGGCTATGGTAGGCCTTTCAGTCTACTCATCTTTGTTGGGGGCGTATAGCTCTTACCCAAAGGAAACAGGCCCTTTCCGACACTAGAATCCCATCGAGCGTGTAAGTTCCCTCTCCATCCCACGCCAGCCAATCCGAAGAGGCTTTAGCCACTTTCGGCAGCAAGGACTTACAACTTCAACACGTCTTTCAAACAAATCCCATATCGTAGATTTATGTTCCCTACTCTCACTGAAGAGACCTAACTTTTAACTGGGGATCGAACGATGGGGCGTTTTTCCCTCGTATCCCATTTTTCTTCATGAGCTTTTCAGTGGAGCTAATGAGTTTGTTGACTACCGAACGAGAAGCGTCTTATTCTTCAGAAGGCAACTTTCTTCAAGTACAAACTTTTGGAATGGAATTGCTAATGACTTGGCTAGATCCAACTGCAGATTTTGTACAACTGTTGAGAGAATTGGTTTTTGCGTCATTGATAGATACTCAATTTCAATCATCATTGGTTTTTTCCCCCATTGGTGATGACGTCTTAGAGTAGGGGAAAAAACTGATGTGTAGTCATGTGGTAGGCTGTAGCTGTTTACCAAATTTTCTGTGAGCGCGACAGTAGCTGTAACCGCTAAGGAATACCTACAGCTTGTAATTGTGAAAAATGTAGCTGCGATGAAAAGGAACTGCTAGTAATACCAGCCTACAAAAACTTATAAGCGAAAAAGGGCAAATTATTATCATCTCCGTGGCCGTTGCTTAGTGGAAAGGTGTATTTTCGAGATATCTAAAGTACCCTCCTACCTAATAAGATGGACATGAAACTTAAAAAGAATAAAACTACCCATTTTCTTGTAAGCCGATAGCTAGCCAATCACCTTGCTAAATCAAGGGATGTTTTCGACCGCATCACAAGTATGATTGTATGCTGCATCTGAGTTTACTTTAACCAAAGAGCTGATGCTATAGTATTTTTTAAAGGTAGCAGCGCCGCCTAAGAACGATATTCGCGGTTCACATTTTCATCTCACCGATGGACCGGTCAATAATTTGTTCTCATGAAACAATCTTCTAGAGAGAAAAAAAAAACCTTTGCTTACGACACGATGTTGCTGGGAGAGCGTATAACCGAAACGTAGTACGAGGCTTATCCTTGGAGCCAGGCTGCCAATGTGTTTCACTTAGCTCACTTTATTTAGTCTGCCTCACGCTAAAATCCCGATAAACTGCGGATTTATGCTTCGAGACCATTAAAATGATCAACATCCGTATTATGAGAGCACATTAGTCTGGGCCGAGGAGAAACTTGGTAATTGTGATAGAAATGGAAAAGTGAGCCTGGTTGGTCGTGGTTTAATGCGATCCCTCCCCTCTTCCGTTTGCTACCCCTGTTGTAGTGTCGACGTCTTCATTTACCTGCGCTAAGGAGGACGTTATGGCAGGGCCTAAGCTCGGTTATACTGTGGCCGTATATCTCAACTTTTAACGGCTAAATCTCGGGCGGCAATAATAGTCCATCATCACGTTCGAACATGAGAATCCTTGGTTGAGACTCCTGAGGGAGGCATGGGTAACTTTCATGGTCGTACCTCAAGCCACAATGCGCTCTTTAGTAGATGGTACGACGTGTGGAAGTTGCCGTGGAATGCTCTATGTCATCGCTATGGCCTAGTAGGCAGCTATACCGTTCATCTCAGTCCGACGTACCTCAGGCTCAACCAACTAGTTACAAGAGAGTGGCTGCCGTTAGCACGTCCTCTTATGTGCCAGACGCGAAAGTGTTCATAGGTAATTGATCGCACAATGGTACTCGGGGAAACGTGTGAAATCATTCTCGTGGCCCCAGATAATCCAAGTAGGACCAACTGGGCGGGCCATCTCCACCATCTCGACGATCAATCAGATGAACCGTCATGTTGACGTCCAGGAGCAGAGCGACGTTGCAGACCAAATCCCCTTTTATGGATCCACTTGTCATGTTTTTATCGAGAACACCATCAATCCTGGAATGAGGGCGAAGAAAGAACTAAAGGGAAAGCCCAGACTTGGCGTATATCACAACTCAACCGAGTCATATCCCAGGGTGCGGGAAATCCCTTCCAAAAGTCGTTTCCCCGCTGAGGGTCCGAAAAAAAACTTCTTCGGATCTCTTTTAAACAACGTCAAACTCGTTTCGCGGTCTAGTTGAAAAGAAAAAAAACTTCGCCTGGATTATTTGCCTACGAATTCACAGAATGGGGCATGTCCCGTATAGGAAATGTCGGTTATGGGCGAGTTGTGACCGATTTGACAGGATGCCAACCGGGGAAATACTTTTAGGACCATCAAAAAATGGAGTGACGGGTGGCATCTCTATTGATAAGTCCTGTTACGTTTCCTGTTGTCGTTTTAAGAGAAGAAAGCTTTGTACTGCTCAATAGAAAGCATGTTCACTCGATGAATTCTATATAGAAGAATATTAGAAAGAGATACCTCTCATTATTAAATTAATAACTCCTTCTAATCTGCCTAGATTCAAAATTTGCATTGAATAACTAAGCTTATGGCCTCACCTTAATCGGATATCAAATAATTAAAAATTTTAAATTTTAACTAATCTAGAAAAATCACAGTAGTCACTTTGGAAGAGTTCCTACATGACAAAATTCTACTGTTTGTTTTGTAAAAGTTTTAAAATGGTTGAGAAATGTTATCATGCAGAACTTGTTCCACTTAAAGAGTGATGTGATTTCGAGTTGGAACATCGATATTGGATCCTCAGAGTGTTCTGAGACATTACCATTACCTCTAGACAATATGCCAAGGCTTTAGAGTGTTCTGAGCAGCACGTCGGAACTCTGGTTCTTTAACGTTAAGACCCTGAGCCAACAAGGTGTACTTTGTTTCAAACAAAATCAGAGAAGCTCGTTGAAAGGAGAGGAGCGTATTCTGGTTGGACTCCACTTCCCAATCTGCTGGCACTAGTCATTTGAATAAGTGTCGCTGATCATAGGAGAATTTCGTCTTTTTCGTTAAAGGATCAGACTATTTTTGGGACCTTTGTTAATGTCGCATTATCCTTTGCATTAACTGAAAATTAACATTAAAACTCTCATTTAGATGCTCGTTGAAACTCTTGCGGGATTCATCAAGGAACATGAACAGACTCGATTAAGTCCTTCGGGCCATCTGACTTCTGGCGAACCCACTCGTGGGCTCTAAATGCCTGTTGGTAGTCGTGTTGCACCTGACGTTCACACCCTTGAAGCTGGCGTGACTGACGGTGAGAGGAGACCAGCTATTGTGGTATTGTTACAGTTTGAAACAGATGTCCGACCCAAATATTTTGCCATTGTTTGAATCCATTCTGTTGAAACATCATGTTCTTCGAGGTGCGCTATAAACATTCGCCTGTCAATGTGGGTTTTAAGTTCAGTGCAGAATCGTGCCAGCCCCCCACGAGGTCACCGGAGGAATGGGGCAAAATGTGTGGAAACATTATTATATTTGTCTCCTCACAATCGTCCTTGTTCCTGAAGGAGTCAGTCAAAAATCATGCAAGTAAAATAATATTAGAAAACGAAGCCTCTCAGAAAAATTTGTGGTTAGTTGGGTAAAATTTACAATAACTTGTTTCACATTGTAATGTGACTGCCATGAATCAGTGTTCAATAATAATTTGTGTAAAATTTCGAAAATTATTGGAACGAATTTGCAGTCATATGAAAAGTTGAAGTGTTTCCGCGGCGGGTCTGTTTATAAGTGCCAACGGGTGGCCAGCAGTTGAAATACAATACAGGGTATTATATTTATGCGTGACATGTTAAGACGTAAACGGCATAACTCAAAACCTCTGCAACCTCTTTCGTGAGACTAACGACGAAAAGGCTCATTTCTAGCAAGAGCTGCTGAAAAAAAATCAGGTTCGCGTGACGTCTGGTCCCCTGACGGATAAGTGTGGACAGATCAGGCCGATGATTTATGCTGGTGGGCGCTCGAGTCGCGATTTTCCCCAGTTGAGACTTCAACGATAAAGCGGTCCTCTCAGTCATTGTTATCGCTGCACTGTTCCCCTCCTCATGCGACCTTTAGGAACCCGCATTCCTACCTTTGGGGATTGTTTCTAGCGTTCAGGTTAGATTTGGACGAGGCAAAAGACAATTGACTAATTGGAAGGGTCAATTCGCCATTTTAGACACACCTGAGATTTCATTTATCAGGTAAAAACCTGTGCAAATAACTCTTCTTTTTTCTTCCCTTTTTAGCCTTGTTTAGAGGTTGAATGAGCATTTCCCTTGATAAACAAGCATTATTATTATTGTAAGCATAGTTTTTGAGTAGGATTGGAAATTTTTGCCTTTGGAGTGCTAAAGAGAATCTTTAGACCAATGAAAAATCCAAGTAACAGTTTAATGCGACGAGTGTTTAATAATAAATAAGGCTGACATATTGATAATATGTTTATGTAAATGTTACTCTCTATTATAAAGTATTATTCGTAATATCAATACGAACAAAGATGATATCATCATCTGTTCGTATTTCTGTCTGCGAATGTTTGCATGTCTCTACAGTATGGCATTATTGCCCAGGGATTTCTCATTTGGAAGCATCAAAGAGCCGTGTTCCCCACTTCGGATTAACCTTGTCACTCGTGATTCAAGACTCATCTGCCGGCCGGCTTTCCCGAGGACATTAGCGCCAAATTGCCACAAAACTGGAGAAAAGTACCATCTGCGCTTCAATCCACTCATACGTGAGGAAAAAGGCAAAAAGTCCCCCTCTAAGCGAAAAGACCCTCAAAACCAAAGCCAGGGAGAGGAGAAATCAATCAAGCATTTCCAATTAGGCGCCATCGGTGCCAAACCAATGAATAGCTAATGCCGAGCAATCTACATAATAGTACGACACTGATCCCTCTTCTTGGCCCATCAATTTGTTTCATTATATTAAATCCGAGACGCCTCAACCTTACAGTCGTCCTGACGTGTTTATGGGTCCAACACCATCTGATAATTACGCGCAGCGCTCATTCGGCCACGTACACGTAATGATCGTCGTCAGAGAATCGATCTGGAGAAACTCATTCATGGTCAGCGCAGAGGCCCCCCGTTTTCACTTGCATATTGGGTTCTCCCCTTATTTGTGGCCCCTTGTCCGCTGGATTACCTGCTACACTGTGAAACGAGCCTCTTGATGAAGTGCATCGTTCCGTTTTGTTCGCAGTCAAGAGAAGGGTCATATCTTTCTTTGGGCCGAAGTCGTAATGAGGGAGAGCCACCCTCAGTAAATCAATACAACCAAGTTTGCTCCTACAAAAGGTTAGCTTCCCTCTCGCCAAATTAGAAAAAGAAATGTACATGTTGACTGAAATATTAGTTTGCGTCCCGGGCATACACTCCCGTTATTTGATCAAAATCCATACAATTATGGCCCTTTTGCTTCATTCCGTCCATGCAAATACAATCCAGGTTCTCCTAAATAATCACATTAATACTACATGATAGAGACGAATAATATCCAAATCGAATGATTTTCTCTGATTTATACAAGCCACTTACGTGGCTGCATCTAACTTCATTTCTTGCCTGATTTCCTAATACTCCCAAATTAATTCAAGGCCGGAGCTGACATGACTGCTCAATATTCCATATATTCGGGGAAATCAAGCAAAAATGAACTGTTCATAGAGACCATTTTCAGTAACCTGTTTTTGTTGACATTCGTGACGTCATACAATCAGATTGGAACCGTCAAAAGAACATTAGAAGACCATCTTTAGGCTGAATTTGCTTTTGGAACAAGATCATTTGAATTCTCTTGAGAGGGTGGATTAATCTGTGCTGATAACCACATCTGACATAGTACAAGGGGTTAGTTTTGAATAATATTAGTATCATCGTTGGCCGCGGCGATGCATTTTGAAGAGCCAATTTAAACCGGCTTAACCCTCAAATTGTGACCATTCTCCTTCCATATTCATGAGGCAAAGAATTCGTGAGGGAGTGGGAGGATCCAACGGAGTTGAGGGGTGAGCTTGATGTGACACTTTTTGACAACAGATGATCCATTTGCATTTCTTGATGGCATCCAACTTCAAACCCTCCACAACTTAAGTGCGATATTATATATTACTTCGTTAGAAATCTTTTACGCGGATCAATAAGGATGATCTAGATCTATGCTAATCATCTTTCATTCGAGGGAGGACCCTTTATCATCCCGGAGAGCTTTCCCCATAAGTTCAGAAATGGCGGATATACGCACGGTAACATGTGCAGTCTTGCAAGAAAAATTTCCCTCACCTTTTGAAGTAATATTTTGTTAAGAATCCTTCCCTTTCTAAAACCAGTCTCACACTACCCACCTATTTATTACTCTGTTATCACGATCTGTTCCGTAGGTGGTATGTTGTAAAGTATGAGTTTCAATCTGATGAACAGATGGAATAAATAGTATTTTAATTTTTGAACTGTAAGCATTGAAAATGTAGGTAGGCTGTACACTAGGTATGAATGGTATGAACTAAATCTAAACTCGTCGAACTTCTCAAATATGTAAGGAAAGAAGAGAAGAAGGGAAGAAGTAATTCGCTTCTTCTGATGAGATACTTGAAGGAGATGATCCTATAAGGGTTTGATCCAGTAGAGGGAAGATTTGGGCGCCAACTGAAGGGACGGGATATGAGAAAGGCCGAAGGGGCTTTTTTCTTTGCCTCTGTTTTAAGAAGACGATCCCCGTGGCGAAATGGGATGGCATCCGGGAAGCTGAGGGTGTCGTTGGCTGATAAAGCGTTCGGGAAAGTGTGGCGGGAGTACCAGTAGATATCGAGGCTTATCGAAAAGCTGATGGCTCTGGAGGGAAAAAAGATCGAAAACTACGATAATGGGCGAGCATCCAAAACATGTTATAATACATACAGAGAGGAATCAGCCGACTTTCGTACGGGGAAGGCATTGGAAGTGTCGCCCGGAAATATCGCTCTTTTGGGGAACCAAGTCATGTGCGGAGGCTAATGTTTTTGGCCCCAAAATGGCGGTTCCGCGAGGCCATTTTACACTCCAATCACTTTTTTCACGAACATCAGGATTGAAGGAGAGAGGCTTGGATTTATTCCAAACATGAAGAACTCCTAGTTCTGAACAGATTAGTAAAGAGGCACTTCAACAACCACATTATGTTTTTCTAATTGTGTGCTTTCTACTTCTCACACTCCCTCAGACCTGATTGTTATTTCATGAACGTGTTATCCTAAGCCATGTTCACAAGCTAGAATCACCATTTCCCATCAGCGTCAGCACTAAAGAAGAAAGTCGGTCAGTTCATCCATGGACCTCCGATCATTACCAGGCTAAATAGTCTTGTCTTAGTTGACGATGTATGAAGCCTATTGATTACCCATAACAGCCACAGTATAATTAAATGAATGATGACGCATACGCTGAAGAGGAATTTGATGGATGATGCTAGTAGCGAACATGACATGACATTCACACGAATGACAGGGCTTTCTGCTCACCCAGCCCCGCAATAATATACGATATTCTCGAAACCGTGGAAAAAGGGAACCGCGTGACGGTTGGCCACCCTTGAGGAATCTCAGTGTTCCCTCCGTTTCGAGTCTTTATCTTGAAATCAAATCCAACCATTTCGGCAGATGGCATCAACAGCGCGTGTCACCAAAGCGGACAGAAGAGATAGATGGTCGTACGAAAATACACCAAATGAGGGGGTAGCCCCTCATTCATGTGATTTACTAAATGAAGAAAAAACGTGAATTTGGCTCATAGGGCGAAAAAAATTGCTTCAGATAGTTTGACAATAGGAAAAAGTATCTTGTGATCTTCTTTGATTAGAGGAAAATTAGTTCTTGACTGTTTTTTCTCAATTAATTATCAACTTTACAGGCTCAAAAAATACTGCAAAAAATAGTGCTTTGAGCTGAACTAATGATTGCGTTTCAGCAAACATGCGTCCACAGGATACAAAACGCGTTAGTAGAAAGGAAATCTCAATTCATATTAGGTTGGAGAGTTCACCAACGGTCGGAATTTGAAATTAAAGTTGGAGGAAACACACCTTATCACTAATTCATATCTTGTAAATCAAGGCGTTGACAAGGGTCGGGGTCGGCTAAAGGGTCTGCAAAAGCAGTTGTTCTGTATTATTCACGTGGGTGACGTCGCAAACGCGTGCGGTTTGAAACCACGAACGCAAAATTGAGCCCAGGAGGTTTCGTCTTATTAGGCAACTACTACCACATTGGAGAATGCGAAGGGAGGGAAGGAGGGGAATCTTGTGAAACTGTAATTACGGATGTATGTGCACGGTCGATGGGATCCGTGGCGAGCAGTTAGCTATCCCTAATGCATTGAGCCCGAATATACAAGAGTTGATACCCCGTAATAAACTAATGAAATGTTAATTAAGACGACCCCCCCCCCCCCTCCGATCTCTTAGCACCCTACCCAAGGAAAACCGTGTAACGATGAAACATTGTCTCTTCGACTGGGGATGCATTAAGCCCGTGCCCGGACTTGACTTGCTTAACCGTTATCATCTCCAGATCCTCGCCAACTATGGGGATTATCTCGCAAGACACCTCTAACCCTTGAAATTATACTCACAGTCTCTATAGTAGCCAGTTCAACAACTATGGAGGTTTCACGTGACTTCTAAACGACGTGAATAGTCTCAACTAACGACAGCAAAATCACGACAAGACAATGCTTTCGATGTTCCCCACATAGATAATACAACCAAAATTTACACGCATCATCAATAGAAAATTGTGGTTTTGAGAGCAACTAAATCTCGATTCATTGCACATGAAACTAATGTTTGCTTTCGTGTCGACGAATATCAACGAACTAAGGTTCAAAATCCAAAAATTCCGAGCACTAGGACACTAGGAGCACTTTCTCAACTGGGCCTCTACTTAAATAAAAATTCCTATTAATAATCGAAGCGCGGTGGGACAACAATGTTGGGAATTAGTCGGCTAAGGTAACGGTTTTCCTACTATTATTGTTTTGGCTATTAAAATGAACAGAATGCAGTAAGAGTACAACGACACGATGTCGAAAGATTCAGCTATCGTTACTTCTTGTTCTCTTCTGCTCATTGTTATCTTCCTAAATAAAAACGGGTTCTAAATAGGGATTCAAAGGACGGACTGTAAGTTTTTAAGTAGGACTTGTAGGAATACCCCATTTTAAGTATGCACGAATAACGAAGTAAAGCCAGAAACGAAGTCCTCATTCACTAAATAACGTTGAAATATTGAAATAGATCCTTCAAAAAGACTGTTCTAACGAGAGGGACGATTGTTGACTCGGAATATTTTGGAGGGAGTTGATTAATTAGTAGAGCAAGTTTAAGGGTGAATATTGGAGGAGGCAATGAGGAAGGCTTTGAAATATGCAAACAGATGCGTGCATGTTTACCCACAATCTCCCCAGCGATGCCGATTTGGCGGGGCAAAGAGATTGGATGAAACTCGGCCCTCTGAGAGTGGGGTATTGCGGGAGTCCACTTTTTTGTTGTGTCTGCTTACGCTAGTGTACATCACAGCAAAGCCAAAAGCTACAGATGAGGATCAGGAAAAAGTACAGTATTTTCTCCCAACATACGAGTACAAACAGAGCAAACCGATGTGGGGTTCCAGAATTTCTACCGGGTCGTTTTATTACTTTGTAAATAAATACTCCAAATATTGTTGCAATATTGTTTCCTCCCGGATCCTTCAATTTTCTATCAAGCAAGAAATCGTTTTGAATCGCTCAATTTGCCACATTTTCACCCGCTGCTCAAAGCGTGCACTGCATGAAATTAGCTAATACCGAAAGAGACTATTTTTACTCACCCGTACATTTTTGAGTCGATTACGGCTCACTCTTATAACATATACCATACGTACGTAGAGAAAATCAAAAGAAAGTTTTTTCATCAGGCCTAAATAAATTTCAGAATAAGTGATCGAACTAGTCCGGCAATTAACAATGTTTCATTATCCATTATGTAATGCTGGAAAATAATGTTGTACATAACCGCTCGTCTATTTTGATTCTGTACACTAATATTTTTAATAGCTTGGCACTTCCTGGAAGGATTTATTTATACAATCGTAAGCTACTCCAGACTTTATGTAAATTCTGACCTTAATTACTACATATTTGTTCATACTGGTTTTCTTCAGTCTCCTCACTAGGTTGTTGACGTCAAACAACTCGGCTGCTTCTGCGTTGACATGACCTTCAAGGCACTTCGTTCATGCTATGGACATTAAATTTAAAAAAAAAAATTGTTAAAAAAAGAAGCTGAAGAGAAAATGGGCTATAATGCCAATGAAATTGGTATGAATGATGATTTATGAAAATGGAAGGAACTTCTCTGAAAGACCCATCAAGCTGCTTAGTGGAGCAAGCGAAATTTGAAAGTACCTTCGGGTTATGATCCCTTTCGGGCGCTTTTCTTTTGATTAGTTCCGCCAAAGATCTACAATTCTAAATGATAACGACGGTGTAATAGCCCTAATCAATGTACGGATTCAAAAGGAGTCGAATAGAAAGAGGAATCCTCGTTTAAATCTCACAGGATCAACCTCTTCAAGACTTCAACGTCCGCGCGATGGATGCCCCAAGACGAGTTGTTCTCTTATCTCTCACAGCTTTCAAGGGGGGAAAAGGGGGCCGAAGAAAAGGATGCGTTTCCAAAGTGAGTTGAGCGGAAAATTTGACTGGCGGGGCGCTCTGCTAGGGGATCGTGGATCATCTGAGTCTGTAGGAAGGAAGTAATGAAAGTAAGTAATGAAAGGGTTCATCTCAGTTACTGGAGAGGGAATTCATTTGCAGTAAACTCTCGAGGCTTTCCCTAGCGTCCCTTTTAACATTCCGCCAAGGTCCGTCTTTTGCCCGCTTTTCAAAAAGGGATATCCGTTCATTAAATTGGCTTTTAAAAGACCCCCGACCAGTGTGAAGTTTTGCTTGAGCGTTCACAACCTCCTCATCTCTTTCTTGTTGGATTTTTTTGTGGGGAAAAAAATTTAAATACGAAGAAGGGGGCACTTTTTCATAAATTTGCATCCATTTTCGTTACGCACTACAGTAGGAGGCTACCTACGGCTTTTGGTCGCGTTTATTACTCGGCATCAATATTCATTGCGTGTAGAGCAGTAAGCTGCTTGGATAACGAATAAGCTCAAGGTCCTTTGTAGGCAAAGTAGGTAGCGAATGGAGAGAAGCTGTAACGATTTCTCTACGGCCAAGTAGATCATCATGAGCGCAAATCTCAACCAACCTTCGCCAGACCTGAGCAATATTAAGCTTAGGTGTGATTTAGTGATTAAGTTCTCCGTTACTCATGAAATCATCATCTTCTAACTTTTTTCTTACTCTACTTCCCGTTTTTCAAAATCATTGAATTCTGATTTTCAACTACTCTAGTTTTTACGGTAGGAGAAAGAGCAATGAGGACAAATTCTGTGAAATCTACTGGAGTTATCGCTCCATCTCAAGTTAGTCTACTGTTAATCAGCCATCGATCTTCCAAACTGTCAAGTTCGTAATCCATTGAAGTGATTTCATTGGGGCTTGATGAGGTTCCCTGCACTGTAAATGAGTCTCGGCTTATGAACTGAGTTAGTAAGCTGTCCTGGTCGTCTCTTGGGAGCAGGGAATCAATGATCAATCATTGTACATCAATGTCCGCCGCGCCAAATCCGAGTTTCCTCGACGTTTTGACGTGATCTCGAATGAATATAAAAAAACTTGAGGACCTTTTCCCATGAGAAATCCGAAAAGGGAAAGAGCTTAGTCATTTATGTTTGGGCGGAGGGATGATGTTGAGAAGAATCAGATTTCAGACAATTAGGAGAGCGTGGCTCGGGGGTTTTGGAAGGAACGGGCCTTGATAACAGAGGAAAGAGCCCGATCTCTGAGTCCTAATTATTCATAACTAGATCCAGAGATGATTTTCTCCCTGATTTCATCTCTGAGGTCGTCTCTCAACACTGGTTGTCGACCCTAAATGCTGAAGGATAAAGCGTTCAGTTATGGAAAGGTGCCGCAGCTTACGGGAAGAGTTGTGGAAAAGCAGGGGAATCGCCTGAAAAGGCTCTCCTCATCTATTATATAACCGAAAAATAACCTCAACTTGCTGAGGCGAAAATGAAGAGATTTATTATTGAGTAGACCCTTTGTAGGTTCACAGGTGGGGTGACGTTGTACCTCATTCGTGCCACCTTTTGAAATGGCGGTCATTCACTCCTAGTTTGAAAGGCCTTTTTTCAGGCGGCTCTTTTGACTGATGAACTTTTGGACTGCTTGCCTCGATGGCATTTAGTGGGCACTACAAATAATACCTTCAGTTCGCGTCTGCTTTAGCAAAGACCCCCGAATATTTCAGCGTAACTTCTCCGGAATCATATTGTTCTTTGGGTTTGAGATTCGTCATTTAAACTGATACTCTTCCTTTATGATGCTTTCAACAATGTTTGAACTATTTTTAGTAGAAAATAGCATTTTATCAAACCATCAAATCCAACCATCAAAATTTTGTCCCTCGATCCCGATCGATCTTCTGCTTTGCGAGTGAATCCCCCACGTTTCTTCCATTGGCTTCAGTAAATAAAAATGTGACCCCACGCGATGGCAAAATAATACTTCTGACGGTGTTCTGTTAGTGGGGCACTGTGCGGTGTTACCTTGTATGCCACCAGATCCCACTTTCTCCACAGCTGTGCCACTTTTTGATGCTGTGACTCTGATTTTGAAGGTTCTCGCTGCTCGGTTGGCCGTTACCCTTATACGCTTGAAACTAACAAGGAAATTGGATCAGTCATGAGTCAACCATGCAAGTATAATTAGGAAGTTTTAATACAGCCAATCCCTGAGGTTATCCCATTGTCGATATACAATCCTCGGTAAAATTGTTGGTTGATCCCTAGGCAGTCGCGTGACCGCAGGGAATTGCAAGAGGGTCCGGTGTCCGATGGGCCTAGCTGATTAGCTAGTCTTGCACATTTCATATCAGACACACACACGCACACACACACATCAACCCCATCCCTCTCGTCGGGGCTGTAAGGCAATTGAACTACGGGAAAAATACGCCCCAAAGACCCGCCCCACTCGGTGCCTCAAGAACTTGGTGCAAACAAGCCACAACGGACCCTGGTATCGAGTAAGCTAAATTCTTCAACCAAAAACGAGGGGTTGGTTGTTTGCGCTTAACAGTTGAATTGTTACTTCGTTATATAATCTGAAATTGATCAAAGTGGCCCCTAACGCATTCTCCTTCTCAAGCTTCGTCTATAATTGCAGGCAAACACTTCTTGTGATGTTTCTTCCGGTCGATAAAGAATTTGATAAGAAATTGGCTCAAGTATAACTTTACACTTATTATTCTCATCGGATTAACGCACCCTTTTGATTCGTTATATCTACAGACAAAGGGAAAGAACTTACATCAAATTCACTTTTTTTAAGTAGATATATCAAGCGCGAAATGTTTTGTCAGAAAGCTGAGCCATTATGTGCCCTACAACGTTCAAAATCAAAAATTTCGCTAATACATTCCACATGTGCCTTATAATTGTTACATTATAGTCCAATCATGAAGTAACGAATAACGGAGACTTCAGGTTTAGCAACTGTACCGCGTCACCCTTCACTAGTCAGAAACCCACTAAATTGTTCAATAACTGCAGGTTTATTAATCAGTGCTGAAGGGGTTTAACGAAAAACACTGTAATATAACTTTTTTCAATTAACAGCATTTATTCGCATTAATTTGAGACGCTCTGGAGCTCTGCAGGTTTTGTAGTTCCGGAGATTTCGGGCTTGCCAAGTTGTCTGAATGCTTAAGTAGATACCTAGTTAATTGAATGTTCATCGCCTATTTAAGTTTCAATTGGTATTGTAAACCGCTCTAAACGGGAAAAAATTAAGAGGCCGAAAAAATTAGTAATTATGTTTAGGATGAACGTTTGTAGCGTCGAGTGAACAACGAATGACCCCTCCCTCTCATTCCCCATAACCAACCCTCCATAACATTGGACGATAAGAAAATTGTTTCAACTCACACTGAGGCCAAACAGGTAGTACGGGTCCAACCATTTTTGGCTGCTTCAACTTTTCAAGTACCCCACCTGCGGGATTTCATTATTCCAGTGAGAACTGCGATGAAATGAGACAAGTTGTTTGCTCAGCTTCACACGAACTGAATTTCGAAGGAGAAAGGTTCCAAAATAGCATGCATTTTTAATTTAAAAAAAAAACATGGGTTGCTTCATTGTCTCACTCTTAATGGCATACCTGAAGCCGGTAGAAAGCTATTGAGAGTGAAGTAAACGTCATTCGGATCGAAGTTGTTGAACAGTTCCCACCTAAATGAATAGCTACCGACTTAACTGCCCCAACTTTCCACCCACCGAGAGGAAGACCGATCTCCTATCGGAATCTACCTACTTGGGGAAATGGTGCAGTCGCATTACAAACCCTCCATCGGCAAAGCCCCTGGTGTAGAAATTGAGGCGAGTCAGCACCTTCGGCCTCCTAATCGGAAAACGCGTTTGACAACGACTGGACTAAAGTCGACAAGCCCCTGAAGTCATTGAATCAGCTCTCAACACCCGCAGGTTGATATGAGGGTGGATCTGAAAAGAACTAAGTATCCAGGGAGGGTATCTTTGATTCAACCCCACCCTGAATGATTTCATTCGAACGAAATTTCATTACACCCTGATCTTTTCAAATTTACAATGCTCGCATGAGTTATTTCGGCAGCACTAATAAAACAGGGTAATGCCGTCAGAATGTGAAGCTCAGCAACGTTGGGCAATAAGCTATTTAACTCGTGTTCATCGTCAAGCGAGTTCACGACCCGCTCGATTGCAGTCAGGGCTTGAACAAATAAAATACAGCCGGATTCGATTAGAGCCGGCTGTTTAATGGGCAGTTGCGGTGATTTAGGTAGTTTCGTCATGGAACCCGCGGCTTAAACTCGGTTTATCAGAGAGCTGAATTTAGCGCCGCTTCCTTCCTTTTCTAAATAATTGATGAACCGCTGATAAGGAGAGCATTACAACATGCACAGCACACTAACCCCTTTGGCAGCACATTTCCACCCCTGCTCCCCTAGTCTGGGCTTTCTCGCGCTTTTCGTCCCCATGAAGCCTTTTGCCCCCTCGAAACTTTGTCCATTTCGTCGTTATCACTTCGACGTCTAGTTCCTAATAGTAACCGCAAGGGATGGGCCGTTATACTAAAAACTCCGTCATGACACCCCACCCTTCAGCTCCATCATGGCACCCCAGTGGCACCTTGAGCTCGAGTTTCAGTTTCTATATCACTTCTACGCTCCAGCGCCGACTCAACAAGGTTAGGGCAGACATTGCTTTACGAGAGATATTTCTTGAAATTCCAAATACCGAAAATTACAAATCTCGAGGCTTATATATTTACCTATTCAGGAACAATCTAGGTATCATGTATAAAACTTTTTTTTTTTTGGTCAAAATCCTTCCTTGGTTGTTTATTGCTCTTCTTATCATTAAAAATGATACTACGAATTCAAGAATCATTGAAGACGTGCCCTAAAGGGGACATTAAAAAAATTGTTTTCCTCGCAAGGCGATAGCCAGCTCCGATTCCTCAGCAATCAAAGCCAGCTTTGCTGTAACACTTTAGAAGCCGATTCTTGTCTATTCAGGACGTGCAAAGCTTACAAGTTGTGATTCGATACGAGACGTTTGATGGAGCTTCGAAAAACAACTACCAGTAATGGATAAGAACCAAGGTAAACTACATTGACCCAAAGACAAAGGCTCATTGACCTTGTGGTGAAACATAATATAAGCCCGTAATCGACATTGTGCGACTAACTGAACAAGAAGTCTTCAAGTTTCTATCTCTTGAAGGTAGGATTTTCTACAGAACTTTCGGTACTTCGTAAGGGTCATCTGTTGAGGCCCAAACACAAGCTCCTTTTCTCTGAGTCCCGTTTACAGTTGTGAAATGTGATTGCTGCTAGTTGAAGGAAGAATCAGTTCAGCCGAAGTTACCTACCACAAGAAACACCTTATTCTGCTTCCTTAAAAGCATTTTGTAACACGCCTTATAATGATCCGCTACCATGAGACTCATCTACATATAAGTGCTCAGGCTCTCATTGCTATAGTAGGCAATCGCTACTGGCCTCCTAATGGCACTGGCGGAAAATATCGTTCATAGATGTGTGACATGCTTCAGGGCACGTGCTTGTGTGACGTGCTTCCTACAGCACATCATCAGATGATGGGTGATCTTCCCAAGGTTAGAGCTACCCCAGACAGACCGTTATGCCTTGTGGAATTTACTTCTGCGGTCCATCCTATTTGAAGGACAAGTTCAGAAAAATGTGAAGTATAAGGACTACATTGCCGTCTTCGTCTGTTTAGTCACCTGTCTATTCACATGGCACTAGTTTCAGACTCATCAACAGCTGCGTTCCTCGCATCATTCAGAATATTTATTTCTCGGAGAGGACTTTGCCGTGATATCTACATGAATAATGCTAGCAACTTCAATGCTGCAAATAAGAAACTCAATGTCATGTTTCTTAAGGTTGAAACTTAAGGTGATCTACAGCAGTTTGCATCCAGCCATGAGATCACCTGACATTTTATCCCACCTGCAGCACCTCACTTTGGTGGAATTTAGGAAGCTGCAGCCAAGTCGGCGAAGCACCATCTACGTCGCACAATTGGTCAGGCTTCTTTGACTTATGAGGAATTAGCCAAGTTTCTATGTGAGGCTGAGGCTTGTCTAAACTCAAGACCGTGGCTACCATCTTCTGCAGACCCAAACGACTGCTCTGCCTTGACACCAGAGCATTTCCTCATAATTCTTCATTCCTGATGCAACCACTGACAGCTCAGTTTCAGCTTTGCTAAACCGCATTTACTCAGTGATCAAAGCGATGCATGAATTACTAACAACAGTACCGATTTGACGTGGTAAATATTGGGATATTTTTCATATGTATGTTGGTAACACCGCATTTTTCCTTCCTCCTTGGAAGTGTGCCACCCACTACTGTCACGTCTTCCACGACGTTCCTGAATGTAACTCGCTTTTTTTCACCCGTGTTTAATATTAAAATAGAAGGTGTTTTAGGTAGGTATATTCTTATCCGCGTCAGTGTCATTAAATTCCAACGAAGATCTAGTTCATTCTGCAGTATGAACGACTGAAGTTCAACCCTCATAGCATGAACTGGAAGAAATCGCGATTTCGCCATCAGGTTACATGCCGTCTTCCTCCTCCCCAGGGAAATTCGTTGATGGTGCACACCTTTTTCATATTTTTATGATTACTTCAGTGATGCTTGTATCAACCACATCGTTTACCACCATACAAATTTGTGTTATATGCAGGAAACAAGGGGGGTATTGGGCCTTGATCGTGATACGCTAAAACGTTTCTTGGGAATTCATCTTGATGGGCATAGTTCATCTACCTGCAGTAACAGGCTATTGGAGCGTCACCTTCGAGTATGATAAAATTGCCAACCTCATGTCCAACAGAAAGTTCGCCAAGATCAAATGGTACCTTCATTTCGTTGATAACAAGAGCCCTGACAGCACTCATCTTTCAGATCCATTCTATAAAATCCAACCCTTTGCTTAGCTGATCCGCGCAAACTGCCTGTTGATAAGACCTGGACATAGCTACAGCATCGACGAAATGATGGTGCCCTAAAATAGGCGCCAAAGCAGGTTCCAATAAACAATATAATGTATTGAGCATGTCATGCTCAATAAGCTCTGCAAATGGGGGTTCAAATTTTTCGTAAGAGCTGGCGTTTCAGGGATCGTTTATGATTTTTATTTGTACAGTGGAATGCAACGTTTAACAGCGTAGATTTCTTCGTGTAAGGAACCCCCTTTCCCTTCTCTTCTCAGTGCGTGTTAGCGCTCTGCAAATCTATCAAAGAGCCAGCTTTGAATGCGGTTTACATCGATAATTCTTTCTCGAACCCAGAACTGATGATCCATTTGAGAAAAGAGTATGGAATTCTGACAGTAGGGACAATTAGAAGAAACAGAACGAGGGGTTCACTACTGTCAACAGAAAAAGAAATACAGAAGAAAGGAAGAGGAGCTTATGAAGAAGAATGCTGTGACAATAAAAACGGAATTACGGTTGTAAAGTGGATGGACTCAAAACCTGTTCTTCTGGCAAGTACATATATAGTATGTTTCAGCAGAACCCTTGGGGGTGATTGAAAGGTTTTCTCGAGCTGATCGTATAAATACACCGATGTACCATGTCCACGAATAATAAAAGAGTACAACGAGTATATGGGTGGTGTTGATTCAGCCGACATGCTTATAGATCTATATCACACACCATTCAAATCTCACCAACGGTACTTGGGGATTTTCGATCAACTTCTCGACATATGCGTGAATAACGCCTGGTTAAATTATCGAAGAGACATGGAAGCGAAAAAAAAAAAGAAGATGAACACGCTAAGAGAACAAATGAAGATCAGATTGAAAACCCTGAACTATTAGATACTAAGTTGGATGTCGTGAAACAGAATAAAAAGAAGACTGTGATCAGCTTTCGAACATATCCTCGGGAAATTCAACATTGAAAACTATCGTGGAATCAGGACAACATAACTCCCAGAATTCGGCTGGCACTCACAGGGGTCACCAACCTGGCAAGTGGGATTTCATTCCCAATACGTTCCTCAATTATGTTATACGCTTTGAAATTCACGTCAGAGGACAGTAGGGTGGCATTGATGCAGATGGCGGTGAATTTATCTTCAGGTAAAGTTTAGAACTTTGCACCTGAGTCAACTTCCATTCGAACCTCATTCTTATTGATGAGAACAAGACAACATATTTCCCAGAATTCGGCTGGCACTCGTAGGGGTCACCAACCTGGCAAGTGGGCACTGCTTCCACCAAATTCACACCATAAGTGACCGCAGATATTAATGATTTGTGTGGTCATCTACTTATCATTGTGCAACTTGAGGGTATCAGCCTTCTTTTTGGACAGGGTGACAATACAAACCCGATTTACATGAGACCCTAAGAATTACAGTTAAATTTACCTTGATCAACTTGGCATTGATTATATCTATGATTAGGTAATCCACACGAAAAACGCAGGACGGCAATTCCAAGTGCATGACATGGAACGTATTGGGAGTGTCCCAGACTTGAAGGTTTCACTCGTCCCACGTCCAGATGCCCAGCCTATCTTCACCAAGGGAGCGTGGTATACCCAATGCCCTACAATTTAAGATTTAACCTATTTATGATTGGTGATTGCTCCAAACCATGGTTATCCCTACGTTTCTCAAAGATGACAGGTCACAGCGGTTAAAAATGAATAGGCTATTTCGAAACGGAAGGTGACCAGACACATATTATTCGTAGAATATGGATCATTTTGTAAAATAAGAGAAGACACCAATGTAATTTAAAAATAAAGTGGCCTACCAATCAAACCAGTATTTTGGCGACGTTTCTGGTCAGGCCGTCGATGAAAATGGAGTACATATCCACACTAGGAGACAGCGATCGGTAGATAAATTGCACCATGCTCACGCTGTAACAGTAAAACGGAGAATAAGCAAGCGACGCCCTTTCAAAAAGGTTTGAGGATTATTCATTTTTACAATGATCTAGATCAAGGACTCCATTATTTAAGCTAATTTGATTCAAAAGATAATGTTCGAATCCACGGATGATCTGGTTCATCATTTACCAGTCCTTGTAAACAAACTGGCCTTTGACAGCTTTAATTTAGAGCTTACATCCAGAAGAATAAAGAAGTAGAATACGCTTTGGCCTCTATACGCTCAAAGTCAAACGTGTGTAACAAAAAACGATTTTAAATACAAAATTCGTAAATTTTGAAGAACACTGAGTCTTCAACTATTACAAATTGGTGCACAGCTACCTAGTATGTTTATTGGTATCGTGTCAAAGGTTTTCGTTCCTAGATACCATATCTATTTTCGTTCCCCTGTATGAGATTTTTCACCCAGTTAGTCCACGGCTTACGCATATTCTACACTGATATCCGTTTCGATTCATACTCCTTCGTTTGTGGCTAAAAATAAATCAGTGACAAGTAGGAACCAAACAATGTCTGAAGGCCTTTAAGTGATTCTCAAAAACAATATCAGATCTATTCCCGCAGTTAACAGTTCCTTTAACAGATCTTGGGATGCAAAAACATTTTCCTTTTTGTGAAGACTTAGTACCTACCTGTAATTACAAATAAACGTGCAAATCTATTCTTTATCTCTCATTTCAGTCCAATAAAGGTGCCGTTAAGTGACAAAGGTTATTGATTATCTGATTATTATCTACAAACACTACATCAAGAAACTTACTCAATTTCTGAACTGGCGTTAGCTATGACCACTTCAGAGTCGGTCGTTAGGTGGGAAGACGGTAGAGGAACTGATGCGTCAAATTTAGTACTTAAATCAGTGTTTATAATCGTGAAGTGTAATCTGAAACAAGACATTACAGCCGATTAGACCATATAGATGTTTTCCTGAATATTGAGAGGCTGCCGACGGTGTGAAAACCCTAGCTCAAAACACTTCATAAGCACCAACCTGTCATCGATTATTTGGCAGTTGTCAGTCATCATGACGTGAGATAGTCTCGAAATCAGGGGTTTTGACGATGAAATTTCTTCTTTGAGGCAAGAGACGATTCGATCGAGGTCTCGAACAGTTCGACACTCTCCTTTAATCCATTGTTCGGGGTGATTTAGAAAGAGTCGGCGTTTGAAAAGGTCCACTATTTCCCCTGTTGCAAAGAACACTTTTAGTAAGATTTGGAGCCCACTTCTATGCCAGAATAGTAATGTGTGTCCAAGTATAAACTCAATGAGGTATAATTGCAAACAATGATTAGGCAGAAGTGGAGGAGGTTACCGGAGGAGATATTCAAGCACAAGTGGAGATGGTTCCTGGCAGAATTGATGGAATAAGCTTCAAAATCTGGAACCCTCCTCAGTTTAACAGCAGTATTTACAGATGCAGATCATAATAGGTAATAAAGGCGAACAAATATTGATCAAAATGTGTATTTTGAAAAGTGAATGTTAGAGATTTTTGGCGATCTAGGCGTGGGGGTATTATTCTCCACTAAATGTTGGACTATGAATCCAATGAGACGGGTTCCGGAACGATTGGCGTCAAAATGGGTATCTAACTACCTATTTCGAAAGTGGGTTTTCGAGATTTCTGGTACCTAGGCGTGTGGGGTATCATTTTCCACTAAATTTAGAACGCTGAATCGATTAGAATGAGTCTTCATGCTCCTGGTCCGAGGAATAACCAACCCCTGTGAAAGAATTTGCAGCCTTTTTCACTGACTTTTCCACTGCACACGGCATTGTAGAGGCGTTGTAACTGCGTTGTAACAAACCTACCAGGAAGGCTATAAGAAACCATGTACTAACGGGAGGATAAAGGTTCCTCTATTCCATGACACGAAGCCTACCCTGACAGCTGAGAGGCTTGGGCTTGTTGTACAGCGATCATGTTTCGACTCATTTGAAATAATCAACACCCAAGAGGATAGGTCACAGCTTCGTCTAAACAGCTCAGCAAACTTTCCAGTCTACCCCTTACGACTCCAACATCTAAATTGCTCGTTTATTTCAAGCACTGTACGAGTAGAATGATTAAAAAAGTTGGAATTCAGTTCTAAAACTTACGGTGAAGGAAACACGTGCGTCCGAGCTTGTGAGGATAAAATGTATAATAGACGTTCAGAATTGTCGTATTTTCGGAGATTTCACAGGGAGGGACGACAACTTCTAGACCCAAAACCGATTGGAATAATAAGATTTGATACGTGTTGGCCACTTGGAGTTTGAAGTTTCGGCTTTTCATGAAGTTACTGAAACGTAAATAAAAGGCCAAATTACAATTAAAATTATACGAAGGGATATTAGGCTGGACATGGTTTGGTGAATGTAACGTTCAATGATACCTAAGGAAACCAAATTTATTCACACCACCTAAATACGGTTCAAAGCCTTACCAGTTCTTCAATCTCACTTCATATGGAAGGTCTCCTGGATAAGCTTCTCGTGATGTGACTGGAAAAGATTAATAATATTGATTAATTATGTAAGAAGATAACAGTTAAAACGTGGAACAGGAAAAACCGGGAAAAAAGGAAAATATCAAAAACTTACCTTTCTTTTGTACTGCGTTTGACCCTGAATAACTGCGACCAAAAGTAACTCCCGCTTGAAGACGATTGTCTTCAACTAGAACATTTCTCAAGGAAGACTTGTGTTTCTTTGGCATCGGACTCTTCATGTCTTTCTCGATAGAAATGTCCATCATATCTTGACAACTGACAACCCCTTCATCCGTATCCAAATAAACATTAGGCTTGGCACTACACTCCATCTTAGAGGCGCCTTCATCTCCTTCATACCGATGTTGAGGAGAAACAACAGGCCCAAGTTCTTCAAGCTGCTCATTGCTGTTTTCATGGCTCAACAGGAGTTGAACAGATTTTCTAGGACATATTCGCGTTGCACGATCGGCTCGAACATCCTCAATGTCATCCAACCTACCCAATTCATCTCCATTCCTGACAATTTGGCTGGCACCCTCGGGCGTAATAACGACTCCCCCTTTGATATTTGGCACCCCGATATCTGACTGTAGACTCTTGAAATGTGAAGGAGCTGTTACTTGGTCAACATTCTCATCACAGTGTCCTTCCAATTCAACGTCATTGGCAACAGTATCATGACCCAATGGTCTTTGGAGGCTTTCGGAATTTGATACAAAGGAGTCTTCTGTAGATAACAATTGAGACGAATTATTCTCCGCCATGTTTTGCTGTGGTCCTGGCGTATTTGCCGTGGCGGATTGTTGTTGCTTTGGTCGCTCTACAACTAATTCACGAGCCACTGCTGTGGCAAGATTCCCATCACCTAGTCCATCTAATCCATCGTCATTGGCTATTTCCTGACAAACTAATGGTTTTTGGGGGCTTTCAGTATCTAGTACAGTAGAGACCTCTGTAGCTGTCTCGTGAGGCAAATTATTCTCTGTCATGTCCTGCTTCCTATTCTGCGGAACATGCGCCAATGAGGTCATTAGATCAATACCCGACAAACAAACTGGTGTTGGAGGAACTTCAGGAACCATGAGTTTCTGATCTGCAAATCCAGTAGCCTGAAGTGTGTCATTAACATATATAGATTTGGTGTAATTGAGAACATTCTCTGATCTTATTTTTTCAATCTTTGAAGATTGATCCATTAAAGAGAGTTCCATGTCACTATCAACTGGGCTTGAACGGTCCTCACCAACTGATTGGATACCTTCAGTTTTCTTCAGTGCTCCCACTTCAGTCAGTTCCATCTGCTGCGAACTGGAAATGCTCCTGCTCGAGTAGAACGTACTGACAGGGAATATGGACCTCCGAGGGCGGGCGACTTTCATTGTGTGTTTTGCTTCAATGTCTGAGCGGACCACTGACCCCTGAGATTCGGGTACACTATAAACTCCGTGAGTGTGGGCAGCGACATTGGCGTCAGATGAAGATTTCTGCAGAGTTGTTTCAACAATACTACGCGTTCCATGTTCTGGATCGGCCACTGAAAATGGCATACTCTTGCATTCTGTCATGATGTCATGGTCAAACTGTGATGCGGATTTTATGTTGGTCTCTTCATCAACAATAGCAGATGACATGACGCCACGTTTATCAGCTAGTGTTGAGACGTCCTTAGGGGACGCCATTATAGTCGAATTAATGTACATACTGCTTACGCGAGGTACTTCTTGACGAGTAAGGTCAAAATCCGCTTTGAGAATACTAGAGTCATCCAATCCTACAGCGGAGAGACTTTCATCGATTCCGACATTGTCAGCTTTGATTTCCAAATCCTTGAAAGACACCCGCAGTGGGAGTGGATCTTCGATTTGTGATTTCCTTGATTCTCGCAAAACATCCAATCTTGCTTCCTTGGGCTGCGTTCCACTTGTACCCAGCTGGAAAGAATTGGCTGCCATTAAATCAGACTTCTGCTGTAACCCGTTCACATCGTCAGTGGGCAGGATGGATTCCTTCCGAGAGATGACATTTTCGGCAGGGGGAAATTCTTTGTTGGCGCAATCTAATACTCGAGACATTGAAAATAAGAGGATATGGTCATCATTTGGCGCCTCTTTCTTTTCTGTTCGCGGCATCTCAGACATTTTTGAGCACTGAGCTACCGTCGCTTCAGGCGAATTACTGAATTCTTTCAAAAAGGACAATTCTACAGGACTACTAGGCTTCCTGTTGAAATTGAGAGAGATTGTGTCTTCGTCTTCTTCTACCTTTTTCTCCACATTATCCACCAAGCGATCGCCAGTCTCCACGCTTTCTTTAGTGGATTCAATCCCGTCGACAATCAGTGGCTCTGACTCTGGAAACCTAGAAGGAAATGGGAGAGGACTCTCATCGGCATCAACACTGAGGCGGGCGTGCTTATGTGCAGGAGGTTTGGACGGAGATTGGTGTGTAAAATCCATTTGGTCGACTCTAAAACCCTGGCGGTCATATTTAGAGAGCGAGAGCACACCAGTCATTTCCATTTCACACAAAGACTGATTGTCTTGACCCTGAACAACAGAATCGTCAGCAACGGAATGAAAGAAAGGACGTGAATTTTCTTTATCGTCAGGTTGTACGCTCTGGCCAAACGAAGGTTTTGTTTTAAGATGAGTTATCTCCATTCCAGAATAACTTTCTTGAGAACCGGTTTTTGTAACATCCGCATTTTGAGATAAAGCGTTGACGAAATTAGCTTCATTTCGAATGACTCCAATAAAATCCGATGACTCGGCTGACTTATTCCTTACTAATCGTAGCAAAGGCGTATTGGACGTCTTATCCCTCTGGATAACTTCAGTCATCTCCATACTGGTGTTTCCGGCATTGCCATCAACTGGATGAAGCTGGAAAGCACCAAACCCGTTAGAAATTGCCTCAGTTAATTCCATACCAGAATCAGATAGGCCAACGTCGATGGGCTTGATGGAGTTTCTGGAGGGTTTGCGCGGGAGCCGACGGTCAGAAGACGGTTGTTGATCAGTCGTTAAAAATCGAATTTTTTGAACAGGTTCGGTCATCTCCATGCTGCAAGAAGAAACTAAGTTGGCAACCGGAATCATTCCTCTGCCATGAAACGGCTTTTCAGTGACAGCTGGTGGGTCCACCTGGTGAATGTTGTTTTCAATAGCAGAGTCCGTGAGTTCCATGGGGTCGTCTACGAAATTCTTATCCACGAGGGCAGATGATGTTGCGAACTTTGGTGTATCTTGCAGGCTTTTGCCCTCCGTACTGCAAAATGAAAGCACATTTTAATCCATTGAAACAGCGATGTAGGAAAGTGATCTAGTCACAACTACAACTGATGTGCACAGGTCCTTAAAATCTTATATTTTGGAAACTTCTGCAAACTGCCTTTCAGCAAGTATAAAATTGTCAGTTTTCGCCAAAATATCAGAATAAATGTTAGTGAGAATTCATTGAAATAATGTCAATATTTTGATTATAGAACTGTGATAAGATAGAAAGAAGGACCTGTTGTGAGAGCCATCACAGGACATGGAGAACGTCTCTTCGTAAGACGGAATGTTACCAACGTGCGCAGATTCCGCATTTGAGCAAAATTCTCTATAACATCGAGAAAAAAGTTATCAGTCATAACATGAAATTTCCCACTTTTATAAACAATTTTAAGTAATTATGTAAATATTCGACTTTTTCAATGACGACATGAAAAATTGAAGGTGTCTCAATACAAGGAGTGAGATGACAAAATACGACTACAAAGTCTTTGGGCCTTCATTCCATTCATGGCATAACATTTTCAAGTTCTCAATAATCATTACTTTCAAGCCTATGTACAGAATGCAGCTTAGCTTTTTAAAAAGAAAAAACAGCATGAAGGAAAAATGTCGGGGACTAAAATTGTTAATTGAACGAAAGGCCGAAATTGATAGACCTCACATAAGGGAAAGGAAAAAGGCTCCAGCAACTACATAGAGCTATCCACAGTAGTAAGAAAATTGTAAGAAAGGGAACACTCAAGCGTCCCCTTTAGCGTATACCTACCTTGACCGTACTCATAGAATTTTTTTTTTTTTTTTTTTTGGAAATTTCCAAAATTACCGATAAACCAAGGTATTTAGGTTTCGAGTTACCTAGGGAGGAGTACTCCCGTAATAAAATCACTGAAAAGCTCCGCCCCCCTGCACCCCCAGGATGTTATTACTTTGAACCTGACGGCTAAAATGTAAAATACATGGAATCATGTTTTAGCTCCTCGCTCTCATTGTATTGTATTGTTTTTGATAATTCGAGAGCTATCCAACGAGTGGTGAACGAATTTTGTGGGATGAGAAATGACGAAGTACCATTTCCCTAGCAACGACTCGGTTGTAAGTGAAATTCATCTCACTTTTTCATGTCTCTTTTTCATCTCACTTTTTGCAGGAGGATCCATCGCTAAAACATGATTCCATTAAAATCAATTTTAGTTTGTTGGAGTTGTATGACGAGTACTGGAATTTTACCTTCAAAATTGACGTGTGGGGCGATGAATACAACTATTTAAACCTTCAGTATCGTATAAGTACCAAAAGGGTACATACAACCAAGTTTCCTGATTTCGAAAAATATTGAATTGAGGAACGGATGACGACCAACGAAATGAAAATAACAAACGCTTCTGTTGTGGAGTAGAGCGGGCTGAAACCCCTCCACGCTTCTGTTATGAGAGAGAAGCATGTCGAGTTAAAAAATTGTGAAACCTTCCCGCGCGCCTCCACGATACAAAAGATATGGGTATTAACGAAATACACATCGATGTTTCGATACAGTCGATTTTTAAAGAAGGGGGAAAGCAGTTGTGAATTCAGCCACAGCCCCTTTTCTTCCTCATTTGATGTAACCAAATGTCACTTTTACAGGTGCTGCAAAGGTCACGTAAAGTAAAAAGAGAAAGCCCGGGAAAAACAGGAGAAAGGTAAGACAAATTTGAGGTTGAAGATGATAAGAACACCAACAACTACGAATATACATTTCTATAATAGTAGGGTAACCACTATTCGATTCAAACGCAATTATGTACCGGTGTAGCAAGATTTTGAAAGATAGTAAATAATCGAGTAAGTATTAGCAAGAATAACTATTGTTAATTGTTACAAAATTAGGTAGGTGTCTGTTATTCCTACGTAAAAAAAAAGAATATCGATGTCAGATAAAAATATCGAAATCAAAGGAAAACCTACGTGTAAACATCGATATATTTGAAACATCGATACTCATTAAGTTGGAACAGATAAGAGAAGGCCGCACGAATCACATCGTTTGTTTAGTTAGTCACGTTTCCAACTCTTGTTTTCCACCCAAACGCATCGAATTTACAAAATAATTGGGAAAGACAATCAAGTTAGTTAGTCGTTGTTTTTCAGTTGACGCCCAGTGGATAAACTGTGAGCGTGGAATCCTGAAGGATCGGTGAATTGAGTGAGTAGCGTGGGACAATCAATTCGTATTGAGTCGGGTCGGTAACTTTATCCAAAATGCCTACCACTGGCCTCAAAGTGTACAATTCGTTCAGTAAAGAGAAAGAACAGTTCGTTCCGAAAAATGGGAATCGGGTTTACTGGTACAGCTGTGGCCCAACCGTCTACGATTCATCGCATATGGGACACGCTCGATCGTACATTTCCTTCGACATAATGCGACGTGTACTTCAAGAATACTTCGGATACGATGTCTTCTACGTTATGAATATCACCGATATTGATGACAAGATCATAAAAAAGGCGAGGCAAGATTACTTATACGAAATATACGTGGAGGAGAACAAAGCCGTGGACAAGGTGCTCAGAGACGGAACTGCAGTGGTGTTGCACGTGAGGGAGCTGATTAAGAACGCTCAAGATCCAGCTTTGCGAGCTGTGTACGAAGGATGGAAGCAGAATATGAACGTGGCATTAGATCCTCTGACCAAAATATTGAGCGAAGGTGGAGGTGACGGCACGTCAAAAGCAATAGCGGATTTTCTACAAGCCGGTCGCCTTCCTTTTAGCTCTTGGTTGGACAAAGAGCTCGGCTCGACGGTCATAGACAATTCTATTTTCAATAAAGTACCCAAAAAGTTCGAAGAGGAATTCCACCAGGACATGGCAGCTTTGAACGTTCGGGCTCCTGACGTGCTGACCAGGGTGAGTGAATACGTCCCTGAAATCGTCGATTACATCAAAGTTATCATCGACAACGGCTACGCCTACGAGTCGAACGGCTCAGTGTATTTCAGCATATCAAAATTTAAAAATTCTGGAAAACACACATACGCCAAATTGGTTCCAGAAGCCCTCGGCGACGCGGCTAAACTTCAGGAAGGCGAAGGAGAATTGTCAGCGACCAAAGACAAGCGGTCGGATTTGGATTTCGCATTGTGGAAAGCGTCAAAACCTGGCGAGCCTAGTTGGGACAGCCCTTGGGGCAAAGGCAGGCCTGGATGGCACATCGAGTGCTCCGTGATGGCGTCGGCCATATGTGGCGAGAACCTCGACATCCACACGGGAGGCGTCGACCTGAAATTCCCCCACCACGACAACGAAATCGCCCAAGCGGAAGCATACTTCGAGTCAGACAACTGGGTCAAGTACTTTCTACACTCAGGACATTTGACGATAGCCGGTTGCAAAATGTCAAAATCTCTGAAAAATTTCGTGACCATCAAAGACGCGTTGAAGAAATACACCGCCAGGCAGCTGAGGCTCGCATTCCTCATGCACTCGTGGAAAGAAACCCTGGACTACAGCGATAACACAATGGAACACGCGGTCGGGTATGAGAAAATGCTCAATGAATTTTTCATGACTGTAAAAGATCTGACAGAAACCAAATCAAACGTCGAATATGTGAAAAGATTCAAAAAATGGCAAGTGGAAGATCTTGAACTGAACAATATTTTCATGGCCACAAAGGAAAAGATTCACAACGCTCTCTGCGACAACATAGACACAAGAACGGTTTTGGAGAGGGTCCGAGAATGCATATCATGCTGTAATTTGAGCGTATCAAAAGGCACAGTGGATGTGTCTCTGCTGAGGCGAGTTGCTATGTATGTCACCCAACTGATGGATATATTTGGAGCGATGGACGACAGAAACTCTATCGGGTTCCCCATCGCGACACAGAGTGCAGACTTCGAAACCACCGTGATGCCATATCTCAGGATCATGGGCACATTCAGGAACGAAGTGAGGGACATCGCCCGAGAACTGAAGGCCTCCAAAATCCTCCAATCCTGCGATAAACTCCGTGACGAAACTCTACCACCTCTCGGCGTACGATTGGAAGACAAAGAAGATAGTTCAGGTTGCGCTGTCAAGCTCTTCGACCCCAAGCAACTCGAGACTGAGAGAGCGATGAAGAAGAAAGCCGACGAGCAGAAAGAAGCGCTCAAGGCCAAAAGGCAAAAAGAACTCGAAGAGAAAGAAAGACTTAAAAAACTCCCTCCCCACGAATACTTCAAAACGATGACCGACAAATTCTCAGCCTGGGACGACACCGGATTGCCCACTCACGACGAAAAAGGCAAAGAGATCAGCAAGAATCAACTAAAAAAACTAACGAAAATGTATGAAACACACAAAAAAGAATATGAGGAGTACATCAACACCCTGGGTTGAACACTCAAAGATGAAAACGTTCTTATATTAATTCGGGGTTTCTAGTGCTCGATGAAGTGTTCGAATTCCTAATCGACTCTGTTACCCGATAATTCGCGGAAAAATCGTTTAAAAATGTGTTCGGGTTACTATTTCTGTTTTAAATATTGTATAAGTATTTTTGTATTCGGTAACCATCATCTCCTAACATTGACAACAATGTTCCCATTTCACCCACTTATTACATGAGTTTTAATAAAATACATTCAATAAAATGCTCTCGATTGTTTATTACTGAATCAACTCCTCAAAGAGAGTTAGCCTTAGCAATGAGCGATTTGAAAAGGCAGTAATCAATCTAATGGATGTCTAGGGATGAGAAACTTTTATTTAATACCCTGGGACAGTTGCCTGTTTATGAAAAGTTAGGTACCCCGATAGAACCAGACGTTTCGGGCCCTAGATCGGACCAGAACTAACTGCTGACGAGATAAAGCTGAAACTTGTGAATATTTTCTGCAATCTATATTTCTTTGTTTGTAGGCAATTTTTTTCTAAAAAGAGGTATTTAAGTAAGGACATGGCAAGAGGGAAATGTGTAGTTATTGAGAAGCATTCTGGTGTTCAAGAAGAGAATAAATTTTGACGATAAGCGAGAAAGTTTCCTAGTTTAAACAAGAGGCAGTTAAGTAAACGTCAGGTATTTATACCGCAGTCAGATGAATGAATGCATGAATTACTAACGGGGTTCAAGGCGCCAAGCGCGTCTCCTAGCAACTGCGCCTAACAAATGGAGGCAGGTGTGATCCATAGGCTCTTGTTGTGCTCGGGCGATATATCAAGTTTTTCGCTCAGTGTATGATGAGTTTTTCAGTGGTTGTAAATGGATTTATTCAAAATGTAAACTAATTTTCACTCATTGGATGTTAAGTGCGTTAGAATGTGGCTTCTCTCACTGATATTAGGAGCATGGATACTTCAAGCAGGCTCTAGCGACTTTGTGGACACATTTAACTTCACACGCCCACAAGCCTGCGAGAAGTTTGAATTTTTCAACGTAGCAGCTCTCAAATGCGAACGGTGCGACCCGAAAAAGTTGCTGGTTTCAGCTGAAAACAAATTGTCATGCGTGTGCAACGAGAAAAGCATTGTTCGGTCCCGCGACAACAAAGGTCAACCCTGGTGCATGCAGTGCCCTCGAGGAGCTTATCCAGATATGGAAAGACGAGCATGCGTTCGATGTAGCAACAATCAGCGTGTCTGATGAAACTGGAAGGTGTGAGTGTCCTGAGGACAGCATTGTGGTGGAACGAACAACCAACGGCACGGAACTGAGTGAAGCGGTCTGCCTTAGGTGCTCATACGGGACGAAGCCATCAACTGATAGAAGAAGGTGCGTTCCTTGTGAAATACCAGGGAAGAATTGTAACTGCAGCACCAAACACCAGCCGCGAATGCCGAACAACGAATGCGTTGACAATAATCAGCTGACGTCATTTGGATTCAACCAAGAGTCTTATGAGATGGATTACGGCTCAGAAAAAGTGGAATCGACTTTTTTAAGGGAATATTTACAGTACGTAGCGTACGGCTGCAAGCTCCGCATAACAGGAAGGTGCGACTATCTGGCTAATATGTGCGTCCTCAGCATGTACCAGGACACAGTTCCAGGCGGACCCTGCAAAATCCTGAAAGACATACGGAAAACCCACCAAAATGCCGCCTTGCCGCTGATTTACTACCCGGAAGGAGACGCGTTTTCGATCCTCAACAAACGAAAAATCATGACCAAGTACACCATGCCGGCAGAGTACGAGAGCAGTTATGTGCATATAGTCTTGAGCAAATGGGCGCTCAACGGGACTTGGATGGGCTACGAAGAAGGATTTAAAGCTTTCCAACTTTGCCCGACTATTCAGCCACTGAAGAAAGTCCGGTACTTGTCGTACTTCCAGCAAGACTGCTACATGACCCTAAAAGAGATTTTCCTTAACAACAAACTTTATTTTTACGATGTCTACGTGAAATACGACAACAGCAATCAAACGATGCTGCAGGCGGTCCCACTTCTTAATCTAAATTACAAATTAAGGCGGAAATTCTCCAACAGGCTTGACATGGCTCAATGGCAACTAACGAGGAGAGCATTTGTGGTGGAGGACGCCAACGCACTACCATCAAAAAAGAACACGCAGTACCCAGTAATGATGAGGTACTTGAAGTCTGCAACACTTAGGTTCGTGGTTAAAAGTGGATCAGACCCGGGAGAAGTTCTTATCCCGTTGTTCGTGTTGTCCTACGGGGAGCTCATAGGGGACGACGTGTCGATGGACAAGCGAGTTCGGATTCAGTTCAGAGTGGAGTTCATAGGAACAGACAATGTCAAAAGGGACGTGGACATTGCGTGGACCGTGTTGTGCACGGTATCTTCAATTTGGTCTATAATCAGAACGTGGGCGTACATAAGAAGGTCTGGACACAGAGCTATTGATCTAGTAGCAGTTCTCCACCTGTGCATCATCGCTTGTGGCCACTTGGCAAACGTGTTTTTCTTTGTCATATCCACCACGGCAGTACAGTCGTTCGTCTACTACAAGTGGCAAGCTGTCCCACATAGTTTGCTACCGTCAGCCAGGCTTCACTATTATGTTCGAACCTACATCATAGTCGCCTTCCCATTGAAAATCGTAGAGATGCTGAACATGATGTGGCACCATTTCACGGTTGACATATTCTTGATAGACTGGGAGCAGCCCCGCGTCCAAAAACAAACTATGTTCTCCGTAAGTGCGTGGCGTACTTACTTCGTAGCTAATAAATGGCTGGAAATACAGACTATCAGGAAAACCAGCATCCTTCTGCAATTGTGTCTAGTTATATTCTTCCTGAAAGTGTGTGGGATAGAAAACTGGGCCCACAAAGAGCCAGGAACACGGCTGAGCTCATCGTCGGTCGCAGAAGACAAAGTGTTCCGATTCGCAATATCGTTCATCGTGTACGTGGTGATATACCTGAGTCAATTGATTGTGATGGGGGGACTGTACGAGCGGTATATAAAAAATTTCATACAAGAATTCGTAGACATTTGTTCCTTAGCGAATATAAGTGTCTTTGTGCTGGCTTTGGACAATTACGGTTTTTACATACATGGGAGGTCAGCGCATGGGTTTTCCGACACGGATATGGCTACGCTCCGGAGGCACCTTAGGCGAGAAGAGGAGGACATGGTCGGCCACCGTGGGTTAGTTCCAGCATCTGACCACCAAACCTTCCAAATCCACATCCCCCACAAGCTCAAAGCCATATACAAGTCGTTTTTCAACAAAATTCAAGGCCAACGCGGCGTAACAAGATTGATTCTGACTAAGAAGCAGTTAAAAGGTGCAGGAGGTGGTGGTTCTGGGGACAACATCATGCTCACCTACGTAACGATCAACAGATTTTTGGCAGCTTTCATAGAACATGCCCTCAAAGATTTAGATTACGAAGTTAAAGACAAATTGTTTGCCGAGGCACTCTTCGACGTTGAAGTGAACAGCACACAAGAGAAAGGTGTTTTCTTCAACGACAACGGCCACTCGTTCGATAATGTCCTCTACTACGGCAACGAGCTCACACTTTTCACGTTCGACTTGATACTCTTTTCTTTTATCGAAATAATGTCTCAGAATTCGCTCCTAGCGGCGATTTTGACCCTCCTAACTGGTGAAGGTATCGCTCGCTTGAGGAAATTCCTCTGTAGGAAAAACTTGGCAAAAAAAGCCTTGATTGATGAATATTTCTTATTGTAACAACAAACGTAATGTAATTCTTATATTTGCTCAAATCTTGTAGATTAAAATTATGGATGTTTCCTACACGAAAATTTGTTTTATTCCCACTATAAATTGGTCCCTTGTGACCATAACATACTAACACAGGGTTTTCGGTCTCCATAGACGGAATATGGATGCACGCAAAGAGTCCACACTAATATTTCTGCAAATAATTTTATATGTCTGCCTACCTATAGGTCTATCATGCCTCACAGACTCTGGAACGGCTCAAAGGATCTGAATGCTTTGCCCATGCTCAAATTCTTTGTGCTCCCTGCACCACATTTTAGGTTGATACCTTACATTCAATGCGCAACACTGTGCAATCACCACAAGAACGTCCCAAAGAGGTATAAAGCACATTGATCAGGAGCAAGGCTCTAAAGAGGCCCGTTAGCGTGAGGGGCGACTAATTTTGGCACTTACTTGACCGAATTCACACCAGCAAAACTAACGCGTCTCTTCCTCAATGTATCAAACTCTTCCGTGTCGTCAGGAGCACCACCCAAATTTACTTCCTGAAGAGGCGCTCGAGCCTTTGGCGGCTTTAGAATCTACAAAGTTAATACACTCAGGTATAAGAGGCAATCTTTGACAATTGAATAATTTGTAATTTGAAAAAAAGGACTTCATAGCAAAAATGATATTACCGAAGATCTCCTGGATTTATTTTCTCCCTCAGTATCCAGGGAACGATCATCATCAAATACCGCGCTGGAAAGGAAAAACAAATCAGCACAATCAGCGGGTACTTGGGTATAGGAATGATTTATTCAGAAATTAATGTCAATGTGTATTTGTTCCCTGTGCGAGTATTGTTGGGGTCAATATCGATAATATACCTACTAAACTCAAAAATACACTATATTCATCTTTGGCGTATTTTTTATAGTCGTCTCTGGCAGCCCTAGCCAAAATGGATTCATTTGGCCAATGGTTTAACCAGGGTTCGGCCTTTGACTACAGACAACAGCAGTGATGCTAACCACAAAGACTGAAGTCAAAGCGCATGCGCCCTTTCCTTGGCGGCAACACTCCCGAGTTTCGGTGTTTACTGGAAATTCTGTTGTGAATGTTGTGATCCAGGAAAGAAGAGTATTGGATCGCGACTGGTGAATTCACTCGGTGAACGTCTTGAATGTTGAATCTGAACTGCGTTTTGTTTGCTACTTCCTACATGACAACCTCATAGTACTGCAGTAATAATGGAAAACAAGTTGTCTTTGTAAGTATCCTGGTTTACTTCTAGCGTTAAGGTTTATGCTGATTTATGATGGGGAACGCGAACAACTCATATGTTCTGGAGGTACACAATTTACGGCTCCGTGAAAGAACAGAAAGTCAGAAAAAAATCTAGCGTCAGGACTTGAAGGCGATCTCGGAATGGTAGTCAAGCCCCTGGCAAACCCTTGGGTGAGCAACTCGTTCCTACATAGTATCTAATATCTGTTGATGTTGGTTTTATTTTAGCTATTCTGCCTCGCGATGTTGCTGGATCGTGTAGAGCGTTCTAGAACTGCGAATCTGGGTGATGCGGGATGAGCGCGCCCCTAGTCAATTTCTTGTGCGCACCAAATGGTTTTTGGGTGAAATTTTGGATGGTGTCTTTTACTAACGCCACTGCCATGTTACTCATCAGACCCACCGAAGACAATTGTGTTCTCTACGTCTTCTCTTACGTACGGATCTACTGAGGCAGTTTCTTGTCGTGAGACGGAGTAGTATTGCGGGTAGTTTTGTGGTTTGATCAGTGACCTACTCCGAAAAACAGTTTATTTTGAAGAACATTCTGCAGCAAAACCAGCGAATCCATCTAGATTTTCTAAAAGCTATGGATGACAGCTATCCATAGCCTGTGATGGTGCAACAGTCAACAAACGCATTTTTTGACATCTTGTTTTCAAGCCTGGCCCGATGTTCTCATACAGTCGTAAATTGGGTAGCTTACTGGCTGCAGCCTACAGGAGTGTTAATATGAAACTGCCATATGAATCAATGATTCATTTCGCATTAGATACAAGAGGTTAGATATTGTACAGTTAGAGTTCAGTGGGAAGGCCCCAGAACCATAAGACCTGCCATAGAAAAAAAGGGTTTTCTTCCATGACCCTACCCTGTGCGGGTCTTACTCTGATCAACCGTATTTATTTAACAGATTTGTTTATTTATATTCCCTCCGAAGGAGGCGACAAGTTAATTTCTATGGAAAATGATACCGAATTTTTACAACTTGCTGAAAATTTCCTGTCTTTTGGTATACGTG
>CM033998.1:13269714-13297315 GCA_019603395.1 Cyrtorhinus lividipennis | reverse complement strand
CACAATATATTATGACGATCAACTGTTCGCTAGGCATTATGGCCAATATTAATCCTCTTTAGGGATGTCCCACACTGTATTTCCAAGTACATATGGAGTTCTACTGGAATAGGCACCCATTTTGACCCATAACCTCTTCCAGTGGGTGCCAATCGTTCTGGGACCCTTTTCATTGGATTCAGCGTCCAGAATTTCATGGAAAATTATCCCACACGCCTAGATCGCAAAAAATCTCGAAAATCCATTTATCAAAATACACATTTTGATCCCTAACCCACTCAAATTTGGACCGATCGGCTAAGTTACACCTCTATAAAATCCACTCAAGAAGTTGGATCCCCGTTTTTCGAGATCTTACGTCTCACTTGGCTCTCGCTTGACTCGAGATTTGAAAGAATTTCTACCGATTGAACGCCCAGTTACTCCGCGTGAACAACCCGCGAGTATTTTTAACCCAACCGGGAGAGGCCGGAGGATTCGCCCGAGTATAACCTAATTTGTACTGGTTTGCCGAAACCAGTTCAACGGGATTTTCTCTTAATATCACTGTGGGTCGTATTGAGAACTTTTGTAGTTATTTTGACGATTTCCTGGTCAGCTAATTGAACCACTAATTATTTACATAGAACTGTCGATTAACGTTTGTTGCGTCAGTGCATTTGACTTCCTCTTAATGAGCTACCTACCTACCTTTCTCACTCGCTAGAGTGACTGATTGCCATTCACGGAGTATGTGTATGTATGAGTAATTTCTGGATCATCTACTTGATGTGAATGCCGGACTTCGGTAGTTGTTGCACAAGCAGGTCTATATAGTATTGGCTGGACAAAGCTCTCGCAGGTGCTCGATACCCGTATCTCTAACCCGATTGTTGGTTGGTTGATCCTTGAATAATCAATCAACCTACGATTCGGCGGGAACCAATGCATAGCTGAGAACATTGCCAGCCGTGACTCCATGTGACTCCGATGAAATCCATTTCCATATAAGGCGAACCATTCTATCAGTCCACCCAGCCAAAACAACGTTGGCTGTTCAGTAGACTCTCTTCTCTCTGGAAAATGTCAGATTGTTGTCGAAGTTTCAAACATATGAGTTCTACGAGAGGGGGTGAGGTCCAAATGGAAAACCTGCGATCTGCACGAGCAGGGTGTTTCTGGAGGAACTCAAAATGTGTACTTCGGAAATGATATTTTCGAGATTTTCGGTAATCTAGGCGTCTGGGGTGTCATTTTCGACTAAATTCTGGACGCTAAATCCAATGAGACGAGTCTCAGAACGATTGACGCTCACCGGAAGAGGTTATGAGTCAAAATGGGTGTGTATCTACCTATTTCGTATGTGAGTTTTCGAGATTTCTGATACCTAGGCTTGTGGGGTATCATTTTCCACTAATTTTTGGACGCTGAATCGATTGGAATGAGTCTCCATGCGTCCATTTCGAGGAATAACCAACCCCTGTGGAAGAATCTGCAGAGTTTTTATCGATAAGGTCTAGATCGAGAATAACAATATTTCGTTAAGTCGGCATCAAGAAAATTCACAATTCTGCAAACCAGAGCGAACCCAACCACAAGGCAAAAAAAAGTGCTCCCCTCCCTCAAAAAAGGGACTACTATCAACTCCCACTGGGTTTGGGTTGCGTTGGTTAGTTGTATCAACATTTGGTGGAAAACAGCTTCTTCTCTACTTTAATTAATCTCTTTTTCATCTAAACCGGTAGAGTTACTATCAGATAGTCAACGTTACTCACGCAATATAGGTGTTATAGTGACAAAATTTGAGGGGTAAAAGAAGTATATGCCCCGATACTGAGGAAATTATCCATACTACGATATACTATCAACGATAGTTATCAACGACGGGTATCACTTTTGGTATTGATACTCTTGTAACATTCATAATCCTCGTTAGGCTGTTTCTGTATTTTACGTTTCGTTAATAAATAAAATTCGTTCTCTCTTGTTATTTTATCTTCATAACCAAATACTCAACATAAATTTACAGAATGAAAAGCTAAGAATGATTCTTAGATCAACCAGATCGTCGCATTTTTTGGACGGACGTATCTTAAATATTGTCTGCGTAGGCATCTCGAGGTCGTCAATGGCTCTAGTTCTTGATAAGGGGAAAGAGACTATCTACGTCAGGAAAGAACGACAAAGTAAATACAACCCCTCGTAAATACTGTAAGCAGAAAGTACGAGACAACCTTATCTCCGAGGTGTGGTATTGAAAAAAATGAAAAACCTGGGCCTTTACTGTTATACAGGAGATCATCTGATTTTGTAGTATGGTACCAGTTTTTGTCATTTCAAAGGGCCACCCCCCTCCCCCCCCCGACTGTGAGGGTGTCGCCAGGTGCCTATCTTTAAAAGCGGTCGGAAATCCTCTCACCGAACCCATACGTCTTTTGAACACTTCCCTTCTCATGAAGGCTCTTCGAGAGGGTAAAAAAATGTCTATCTCTTTTCACAACCCATCAACCGAAAACATTCCTACCTCTCGAGAAGGGTCCTCGTTCGAAAAGGGCTTCTTGGCCTGCGTTTCAAGGGGAGGAAAATAAATGGACCAGTTATCCAGCGTCGTGTAAGAACATGAGCGGTTTGGGTACCTGATACGCATTCCGTCCTGTCAATTTTAGGGGGGATTGAGCTGCACAGGTAGACCACCCCTAATCTCGAACCTCTCAAAATACTAATGCCAGTGAATCTGAAGATCAGGAGGCTGCTACTGAACTCACGATAATTACCACCGATCCGAGTTATTATATATTGAATATGTCCTGTAATATCCAACAAGTCAATATTCATAACAGTTGACCGTAAAGTAAAAGTGAAGACTCCCCCCCACCCATTCCAAATCGTGTGCCTCCACCAAGTAGGCGGTCAAGGTGATGGTGGCGAAAAGCCCAAGTCATTTTTTCCGTTAACCTACTTCCCCTCCACACCCTCTCCCCTCTTTAATATATCTTAGTTGACAATATGGCTACGGCAAGAGCGTCTTGATTCTCATGTTCAATGAAGTGAAGCGGCCCGAAGTAAAGTATCAAGTCAAACGCAGAAATTGTCCGTATATTTGGATTCAAGAATTTTCTAAAATATAAAATATAAGAGCTCGTATTGTCAGAAAAGAAAACGCTCCAACTTAATTTACAGGGGTTGGTTATTCCCCGGATGTGAAGCATGGGGACTCATTCCAATCGATTCAGCGTCAATAAATTAGTGGAAAACGATACCCCACACGCCTAGGTACCAGAAATCTCAAAAATCCACCTTTGATACAGGTAGATAGGAGGTACCCACTTTGACCATAACCTCTTACAATGGGCGCGTTCTCATTGAAATTAGCAACCAAAATTTAGTCGAAAATGATACTGCACATGCCTGGATCGCCGAAAATCTTGAAAATCTATTCTCAGAAATAGACACATTTTGACCCCTAACCCGCCAAAATTTGGTCCAATCGGGCTGAAAAGGTTTGAGGACCAACTAAAGCCGGAAACGGGTCCCTGACCAAAATTTCAGATTCTTAAGCCGCGTTTACACCAAATGCTGTCAGCAAATGTTGGCCAGCTTTTGTTGGCAGCATTGTTATCAACAAATGCTGGCAGCAAATGTTGGCGAATTCCCTAGACTGATCAACATGTGTTGACAACATTTTGCGTAGCGCTTTGGTGCGTAGTTGCATTCGGAATGACATGGCGGCCAACCACATGCGCTAAGGTAAGTGTTGCCAACATTGTTGACGGTCGCCTAGTCCCATCAACATTGCTGCCAGCATATGTTGGACAACATTCATTGATCTTTACCGACTACTGGTGGGTAAATGCTGCCAACACTTTTTGGTGCTGACAGCATTGTTGGCAGCAAATGTTGACGGAATTAAAAGTACGATTTTTGTAAATGTTATCAGCTTTTGCTGGCAGCAATGTTGTCAGCTCCGGTGTAAACGCGGCTTTAGAAAATTTCTACTATCAAAATCGGCGTGGACGGCGAACGGACATTTGCTCATTTTGATCTAGACAGCTTGAAACGCCCAGAAAAAAAATTTGGGGCGAATCGGAGAGATTGATTTTTGCATGAAAACATAAGTTGAGTATTCAAGGAATAACCAACCGAAATTGAAACTGATAATTACATTACATTTAGAAAACGGAGGCAAATTATGTTGTTAATGTTTAACTTCCTCAAGACTGGTTGTTTTGCCATCAATTTGTTGATAATTATACAAATCATATTATATTTGTGTGGCGAACCTAGTACATACTTGTTTTCCGGATGTATTGATGCTACCTAATTCCAATTCTCCAGAGTGAAGCTGAGATGCTTTTTTCAAGTAAATTTAATTAGGACTTCATCTCCAATAAATTTGAAAACGTACTATTCCACTGTTCTCCTTCCCGAGTGTGTTTCCATCAACTCTTCTTCTTTTAACTCGTAAAACCTTGAATTTATCGTGTTCTTTTCGATGGATTCAACATAAAGATTTCACAGGGCTTCACGGTAATTTTTCATTCGTGTCAATCACGCTAAGGACGAGTTAACCTAAAAACTCGAGTCGGTCCGCTAGTCAGAACTCCCACGAGGTGGAGTTCGCTTCCATATAAGGCAAAAATGTTGAGCACCGCACGCTGCACCCTCCCATTAGCGGTCGGCGAACGTTTTCGCCGATTTCACGAGACGAGAAAGCTGAGATTAGCAAGTTGAAGCAGTCTCCGGTGAAATGAACATGCTCGACGACGTATTTAAAAATCTGGATCAGCTGGATCAATTTGGATCAGCTGTTTCCATCACTCGAAGTAGGTCGACGAGTAATCTTGTTGAGGGGCGGACCTGAGAATAGGAGAAATAGCAGCAAATTCTTTCACAGGGGTTGGTTATTCCTCGGACCAGCAGCATGGAGACACATTCCAATGGATTAAGCGTCCAAAAATTAGTGGAAAATGATACCCCACAAGCCCTAGTACCAGAAATCTCGAAAACTCACATACGAAATGGTAGATAGATACCCATTTTGACTCATCCTCTTCCGGTGGGCGCCAATCGTTTCGGGGTTAATTTAATTGGATTCAGCATCTACAATTTAGTCGAAAACTATACCCCACACGCCTAGATCACCGAAAATCTCGAAAATCCATAATCCGAAATACACATTCCTCCAGAAACACCCTGCCCGTGCAGATCGCAGGTTTTCCATTCATACCTCACCCCCTCTCGTAGAACTCATATGTTTGAAACTTCGGCAACAATCGACAATGTATGGGTAGATAGGTACCCATTTTGAGCCATAACCTCATCCAGAGGGCGCGAATCGTTTCGAGACCCATTCCAATCGATTCAGGGTCCAAATTTAGTGGAAAATGATACCCCACACGCCTAGGTACCATGAATCTCGAAAAGACACATCCGAAATGGGTAGATAGGTACCCATTTTGAGCCATAACCTCATCCAGAGGGCGCCAATTGTTCCGGTATCATTGGGTTCAGCATCCAAAATTTAGTGGAAAATGATACCCCACACGCCTAGATCACCGAAAATCTCGAAAATCCATTTTCCGAAATACACATTTTAGGTTCCTCCAGAAACCATTTAGACCTCACCCCCTCTCGTAGAACTCATATATTTGAAACTTCGACAACAATCTGACATTTTCTAGAGAGAAGAGAGTCTACTGAAGCCAACGTTATTTTGGCTGGGTGCACTGATAGGACGGTTCGCCTTATATGGAAATGGATTTCATGTGGGAGTCACGCTTTAAGGCTGGCAATCTTCTCAGCTATGCATTGGTTCCCACAAACTTCATCATGGGATTTTCCCTCCCACGACTTCTTCATGAACCCGAGCGGCAACCTTCCAAATTAATTTTCTGAATTTGCTGCGTTTCTCTATCTCATTCAGCCGTGTGCTGAAAAAAGCTGTCTGTGCGCTTCCACATCTTATTACGATTCTCGACGGAAGGAATGATGAGGGTGAATCAATATAGTTTTGAAGCGGTGAGCTAAGGTGTTCTAAAATCTCGACATAAACCTTGGTAGTACTCTTATTTTAGAGAAATAGAAGATTCTTGATGACCCCATTGTAATGTCACCACCAACGGCACTCGACAGTCCTTCCTCTGAGTATCCAAAACGCATTTCGTTGTGTAAGGCTCAATTCAGTCAAATGGGACCCTGTGGAAGCTGTCACAGCGACAATTCAGTTGTGGTCTGATAGCTTTATGACCTCTCTCTGGACTGGAGTCGAGAACACTTAGATGAAAAACACAAAAGCACCTTATCTGTATGATTGTTAAGGTGGAGCATTGGAAGTAGAAGGACCCAGTTTCTTTTGATAAGTTGAACAAAAGGTGATCACAATAGGCAGTTCTTTTTCGGGTCCAACCCTTCAATAGGGGTTGTGGAGAATAAAAAAATACTGTGATGCACGAAATTGGGCGCGGGGTTACGCGGGTATTCTTTTGGAAGCGTTTAGATGGGGTGAGATTGTTACTAGGGGCTCAAAGCCGGTCTCGTGGGAACTGGTTGAACCCCCGATACACAATAATTAGGGTACAGGTCGATAGAGATAATGCTCCGCGATAGAGCCAGGATGAGGAGGGCAACGTTTCTGGAGGAATCAAGAGGATGGCTAGTTCTGTTAAACAAGAACAGAAACAATTTAGTATTATTTCGTTTTCTCAAAGTGTTTTCATTACAAGTCTAAACTAAGACGAGTCACCAGTTGCTCGAGATCACACTCACCATTTGTGTGGCAAATTACCAAGCGGATCCGATTCTCTTTGAAAACTCGGCAAATGAAAATTGCAATCCACCAGGAGCATGTTTTCCGATTCTCAACGTTTGGAAAAATTAGAAACCAAACCCAACGTATCATCGAGGTAACATGAAGTAAAGCAAAAACTACCACACGAACGTGCCAAGCTCGGATTCTCAAGAACGAATGTGTGGATCGACTTCAACTTATAAGGAATCGCTCGAGTTCGCCCGAGGAAGCCTTCAACCCGAGTAAGGCAATGACCGTGAGTGCAATCGAGGTAGAACCGTTCAACCTGTGAGCATTACCACACCAACTGGATCCACCATTGGTCAGCAGCGGTCGAACGCGGGTCAGCGATGGACAACGCGAACTTCTGACTAGAGCAGTTGGGCCAGTTTTGGCATTATCGTATGGATAGTGATAATTTTAATGTCAGAATTAGCTCAAATTTTCAATCAACTCATCAGCCAACGTTTCAGATCTGTTCAATCATTCCAAGGGTACTGAAAGGCTCTAAATAATGTGAAGCCCATTCCCCCTTAAAAAATGATCAAAAAAGGTATGGATTTTTAAAGAACACGAGTGTGTAATATTCCGATGAGATCAAGACCAAAAATGTGTGAAGATGAGTTTCAAGAACAAGTTTGTGCAAATTCTTAAACAGGGGTTGGTTATTCTCGGACCAGGCGCATGGAGACTCATTTCTTCAACATGGGGAAAATGGGGAAAACAGTGGGTGTCGCGGGTCCCGGACGCATTCCAATCGATTCAGGGCCCAAAACTTAGTGGAAAATGATACCCCACACGCTTAGATACCAGAAATCTCGAAAACACATAAACAAAATGGGTGGATAGATACCAATTTTGACCCATAACTTCGTCCGGTGGGCGCCAATCGTTCCGAAACCCTATTCATTGAATTTAGCCTCCAAAATTTAGTGGCAAATGATACCCCTCACGCCTAGATTGCCAAAAATCCAGGTAGGTACCCATTTGACTCATAACCTCATCCAGAGGACACTAATCGTTACCGGACCAATTTCATTGGATTCAGCGTCCAAAATGTAGTGGAAAATAATACCCCACACGCCTAGATCGCCAAAATCCCGAAAAACCATTTTTCAAAATACACATTTCCACCCCATAACTCGCCCAAATTTGGTCCGATCGGGCTGAAAAGTTTTGAGGACCAACAAGAACCGGGAACGGACCCCTGACCAAAATTTCAGATTTTTAGAAAATTTTCTACTACCGAAAACGGCGCGACGGCGGACGGACGTTTGACTTTTGGTTGGTTATTCATCAACAAAAATGATGACGCACTCAGGGCCAGCTGTAGTGCTGACACATACCTAGTCAAATAGAAGGATCAGATGGTTTCCGTTTTTGCGGCAAGAAGAGGATGCGTTACTTGTTAGATTCATAGGGGTCAATACCTACGGCGTAACTCAGATCTTGGTCCTCGGCATGGAAGTAAAAGCGTTCGACTCAGCATAGGACGCATAAAAACGAGTATTTTCTTATCGTACACTCAGCAATCGCACGGATTATCAAACTGTGAGTTCGTTATCGTTGACCCGAGACCTGCGATACGAAACCACCCGCGAACGAGGAAAACGCAAGATACTATCAATTATCAGTGCACACGAGGTCTGATGTGCACGCGATTTACCCATCTACGTCTTGTTTTGGGTCACAAATAACAGGGGACCCGTGGCAATGATAGTTGAATTGAAAGCTGCAAATGTATTACCAGGGTTTTGTTTATTTATTTATTTATTACAAGAACGGGAGAAGCCCAATTATAGGAAAAGAAATTTGTGGCAAAAAATAAATATTACGGAAAAGTTGTGTGACATAGTGGCAGAGGAGGCATAGAAATCACGAAGAGATGTCTTCAGTGATTTTGTAGAAGGGGCGAATAGATCGATATGAGGGGGTTGGTTATTCCTCGGACCAGGGGCATGAACACTCATTCGAGTCGATTTCAAAAGCAAAAATTTAATGAAAAATGAAACCCCACACGCCTAGGGACCTCAATTCTCGGAAACTCACATTCGAGATGGTAGATAGATACCCATTTTGACCCATAACCTCTTTCGGTGGACGCCAATCGTTCTAGGACCCTTTTCATTGGATTCAGCGTCCAAAATTTAGTCGATAATAGTACCCCACACGCCCAGATCGCCGAGAATCTCAAAAAATCCATTTTTCGAAATACACATTTTGACGTCCATCCTTGCCTGTGAGCATCCCCGTTCTAGCGTACCACTGAGGGAGCTCTAGAATGGTTCATCGCCTAAAATATGACAAGACGACATGGAGTTAGTAAGTATTGTGAATATTGGCTCAATGCAGACATTTCATTTTTAAGAAGTTAGCCCAAGATATATTTACCAAACGGAGGCCATATTGCTTTCCATGTTTTGTGCATGGTCTTGCTTGCTCTTTCTCGACCTCTCATCGACTTGAGTGCTAAACCATCTTCAAGATTTTCATTTTCATCTTCCCGAACTGGAAGATACAGCCAATCGTCTCTCTTCCTTCAAAACCCAGGTTAATAGATGTAATAATTATTACCGTATATTTTCAACAGTAAGTGAGCCGAATGCGGAAGTACACCTGATTCAAGAGCATAGGGCAGCTTTTGGGGGCGAAACAACCATCTTCATTGAGAAAAATGAGCTTCCATTGGCAATGAGCGAGTGCAGAAGTTGAGCAGCACGTCTACACAAGGCCAAATGGCTGTAAGTGCCCTCGAGAGCGATAAAATATCCGCTAAAGAATAATATTTCTCGACTTCGACCAATTACCAACGTGGCTCATAATTTCCAAGGCCGAAGTTGTCACCGGCCTGACCCAGTGGCCGAACGTAGTCAGGCAAGTTGCGCTCAATTTGAAGCTTTCCAAACTGTTTCTTTTTCTCTCTTCACTAACTGACGGAGCGCGAATGGCTTCATCATCATTACGCACGGAAAATGACCGGTTTTAACGTCTCCAATAATGCCGTTGGATGATCAACAAAAACAGATACTTTCCCCACATTTGCGGATCCTCAACGAGCGAACGTGACTCGGGTTTTCGTTTTTCTCAATAATTGAGGTTGATCAGCATCCACAAGCCCGTGCGAAGAGAATTTATGATTGACTAACTCAATGTAGATCCACCCTCAGGTACAGGAGTCACAAGTTGATAGAGAAGGTACGAGTTAAACAAGAAAATAAACTATTCACTGAGAATTCCAGCAATACTCTGCCAAAATTTCTAGTGATCATCTAGGCGGCCTGTAAATCTCAAATAATGATCCGATTCGACCCAAAAATTTTTTCTGGGCGTATCAAGGTGTCTAGATCAAAATTAGCAAATGTCCGCCATCCATCAGGTCTTTTAATTCTTCCCGTTCTTACCCCTTGCGGCATTACCGGGGCTTGCTTACTGCCTAATGGTTGTGCATGTTCTCCAGCCGTGCGTTTCGCCATTGCTATTCAGCAGTGCCTGGGATGGACCTCGCGGAGGTGCTACCCTGCTGGGTTGGGGCCAGGAGGGGTGTCCTGGCCTGTGGGCCAGCCTTTTGCAGCCATGACTCGATGGGCAAATATTTTGGTGCCTTCTGCATTGCCTCTTGGCTGGAAAGCTGTCTGCCATGGATTTTCTTCTGATGCAGCCTGGCCCAGTACTGCTAGCCATCGTCTTCGTGCAGTCGCATATTTTGGGCATCGAAGGTAGGCATGGTCAAACGTCTCAAACTCGCCACACTCGCAGAGGGGGGAAGGCTTCAATCTCATGCCATGGAGTTTGGCATTAAAGTCGCCATGGCCAGTGGCAAACTGTGAGATGTAGTGGTGTCCGCCATCCGCCGTCCACGCCGATTTTCGTAGTAGAAAATTTTCTAAAAATCTGAAATTTTGGTTAGAGACCCGGTCCCGGCTCTAGTTGGTCCTCAAAACTTTTCAGCCCGATCGGACCAAATTTGGGCGGGGTAGGGGCCAAAATGTGTACTTCGAAAAAATGATTCCCGAGATTTTTGGCAATTTAGGCGTGTGGGGTATTATTTTTCACTAAATTTTGGACGTTGAATCCAATGAAACGGGTCCTGGAACAATTGGCGCCCACTAGATGAGGTTATGGGTCAAAATGGGTGCCTATCTACCCATTTTGAATGTGTTTTTGAGATTTCTGGCATCTAGGCGTGTGGGGTATCATTTTCCACAAATTTTGGACGCTGAATCCAATGAAATGGGTCCCGGAACGATTGACTCCATTTGGAGGAGGTTATTGGTCAAAATGGGTACCTATCTACCCATTTTGAAGGTGTGCTTTCGAAATTTCTGGTACCTATGCGTGTAATGTATCATTTTCCACTAAATTTTGGACCCTGAATCGATTGGAATGGATCTGGAACCGCCACACCCACTGTTCCCCCATTTCCCATGTTCGACGACTTAGGCGTGTGAAGTATCGTCTTCCACTAATTGTTGGACGCTGAATCGATTGGAATGAGTCCCCATGCTTCTGATCCAAGGAATAATCAACCCCTGTGCATGAATTTGCAGCATTTCTTAATTTAAGACAGTAAACGAACGACCCAGAATTGACGGTCTGCCACTGACTCGACCCTCAGATGTCTAACAAGGACAATGGCAGAGAGTACCTATCGATTTGCTCGTCTGTCTCCGTCCTGCCTACAGGAGGAGACAATTTCAAGTTAATCATGCTTGGAAAGAAGGGTCGACCCATTCGTTACTTACAAAAAAAATGTGTCCGCCATATTATTTCAATGAAATGACCCTTTCAGGACGTGGCGACACGATATTGAATTTTACATTATAAATGCACTTTTGGTCTTGGCAGATCACCAACATTGTTCAAGAGTTAGGAAATCCAGGTTTATGTACCGGTACAAAACCTTTTTAGATCTTGAGAACTGTACTCTAGCAGTGTCGCGCAACGTTACGTGAGCCTGAGGGCGCCCACCTGTTCTGGTTCGACGGTCGGATCCGGGATCTTCATCGTCATTCTCAGCTCTGGTTGGCAGTTTAGTGTAAAGAACTTTCCCTGATCTCTTTTGACACAACGGAAAACTTCGAGTAGAAAATCGAAACTGCATTGTAGGGTTGAACAAGCTCTAGTTTGATGTTTTGTTGACGTGATCGTGTATACGCAACATTACCGCAGTGTATGGCAGATCTGACACCCCCTTTTTGCAGCCTGAGGGTTGTTGAGCGATCAGGCCCCTGAAATGGGCAGAAACCTGCTGAGAGGACTGTCGAAGTAGCAGCAACTGAGAGCAACACCAAAGACATCGGGAAGGATGCGTATATTATAATCAAAGTTATTATCTGTAACGGTTTTACTAACATAGAAGTCATTGCACTCACAAACTGGACACTTGTGTTGATAATGCAAACACCAGAAGTACAGTAAGTTGAGTAATTTATCCGTGGTTGTCACGAAGTGAACGATAATGTGCGAATGGACACAGCGGAAAAAAAAAGACGAAAGATAAAGTATGACTTAATACAACGATTACCAACAAAGGAAATTGATAAGTTGTCGTAATGTGCCGATTTAAACTGGACGAAGGAAGTCGTCATAAGATGATATACTTCATGAAAACGCTGCTAATTTATTCACGGGGGTTGGTTATTCCTCGGACCAGGAGCAACCTCCGAGGAATAACCGGGGTATTCTCTACTAAATTTCTGGGTCCCAGAACTGATTGGCTCCCCTACACGGAAGATTTTATGGGTCAAATGGTATCTATCTACCATTTCGAATGTGTTTTTCGAGATTTCTGGCTACCTAGGCCGTGTGGGGTATCATTTTCCACTATTTTGGACCCTGAATCATGGGATGGGTCCGGAACGATTGAATTTCCCTTCCTAGTTGAGAATGGTCCATGGCCTGTATTAACCCATTTCGAATGGGTTTTGATTTTTTTAACTTATTTGTTGTTTCCTGTTTTTGACCGTTGAAAGGGTACCTCCTCGGAGCTGACACTAGTTACCTATTTTAGTACTTGCTCCCAGCGCCTGTGATCCCGCGGTAATTCTGCCTTATTCTTGTTCTTGTTTCTTTTCGTCTTCTGGCAAACCTTTATAACCTAGTTGTTCCGATCTTGTATCGCTGTGTTCTTTGTCAATTTTGGTCCTTTTGTTCTAAGCCAATTTAAAAATCGTAATTCATCCGTGAATACAAGCTTTAGTTCGTGCAGTTAGTTCGTGTTTCACTGAACCCTCAGAAATATCAGTCTGATAAGCTCGAGCTGCGACATTGTTTACTGTTCCTTCTGGGTCCTCCTGCGATGATGGGGGTGGGGCTGAAATGACTTTCTGTTGCGAAGGGAAACGATAACTAGTTGTTAGTTCTAGTCGAGGGAAAAATTAGGAATCTTTGTGAGAAATTCAAATTCAGTGTGGAAGCACTGCCCCGAGCCAATATCTATCTATCTGGCTGGCTGGGAACTTGCACAGCCCGTTCCTGGCATTTTATAAAATTGTCAAAAGTTCAGACTATTGTCATTGAGTCGTTTCGCCTTCCATCGGCGGTTGAGAAGACCTTTCATCTTAGACGTTACATCCACAAGAATGAATGGACGAAATCTGGACACAATGACGAAAGACCGAATGTGAGAGAAAAACCTTCATCCGTTCTTGTGAGGAAATCGTTGACAAAAGGAGATGCGAGTGGAAGGATCATAACTATAACTCGACCGTGGGGAATCGATTACGCGACGAAGGCTGTTTGACGAGCTGATTGAATCCAGTGCTCTGCCCACTCGGGAAATTCCTTTTTGAATAGATTTTTCCCGGTGAAGTTGGACTTTTCAGAAGGGATCAAAACGAATTTTCCTTTTTGACGCGAAGCATGCTTTAGGATGAGATCTGAATTTTTTCTTTTGTGTTGTTCAGTTTCTCTTGTCAGGTTTCACTATTGAACTGCGTCGTTATTGATATTTCGCTATTGAGCAGCTTCATAATTCACGGCTACATCATCTCAAAAGTCAGGAGTCCTGGACTTAGCCAACCGGTCCAAACGGGTCACTTATCCAATGTCTTTCTATTGATTTAGATACCGTAGATTAGATTAATCCTGGTGAGAAACGCGATTCTGTTTCCATTCGGTGCTTTATCTCAGTCTCAACCCTAATCAAACCTCAATCGCGATCGAGTCGTCCTTCATCGCCTACCTCATGTTACCTTCTCGGTAGTCGTCGAGTTATGCAATTTTCAGACGCATTATTCCTAGCGCTCGTGCCCGATATAGGCCAAAGTGAAAGTGTTTCAACGTATAAATTTGGAAATAGAAAGTCCCACGAAGCGTCCTGTCAACAATCGGGTCTATAATTATACTGGAAGACCTCTGGAGGAAGTCGCTTGCATACGAACGGTCTCAAATTAGCGCTTCAGCGCCACTTCTTTCTCAACCTAGATCCCTCCTCGTGTCTATTTTGAAAAGTTACACACGATCAGTTTGATTTGAGTGTGGTTTTTCTTTCAGAAATACGGAAACTTCCCTACCGGACGTTAATCGTAATCGGTATCCCGCTCATTTAGGACGATTAGCGACTTATTGGGGTATTTAAAGAACAGCCGGTGTAAATGATACAAGCCGTAACCATTAAGCTCTTTCAGGAACAGCTTATCCAATGTAATTTTGAGCTAGAAAAAAGGGAAATACCTGCTCGAACGACTTCCCCATATTACTAACCACTTGGGGGTGTTCTAAAAAGTTATCAGATTAAATTTAAATAGATTTAAATCCAGTGGATTGAATCAAAACGTTATAGTTAGGAATGCCAGATTCATGATACGTACTCGTATACCAATCAAAAAAGTGTAAACCTGAGCTGTGCCCCAAACATTTTAAATATTATTTACATGATCACTACACCGGTCTGCTAGAAAAACTATTCGTCTAAACAGGCTTGATTTCTAAGAAATGGCGCTTGCTAGAGAGCCGAGAGTAAAATTATGGTGATTTAACTAAATATAGAATGTCTGATACGAAGGGTGAGAATATTCAACAACGTACATAATATACGAGAACCGAAAATTATACGAAATCGATCACTTGATGCAAGGTTTCAGCATTCAGCATCAAGTTTTTAGCATGTTAACAGTGAATGTGGAGTGACCAAGACCCATTCCCATCGATTTAGCGTCTAAAATTTAGTGGAAAATGATACCCCACATGCCTAGTTCCGGAAAAATCTAGAATATCATGTTTCAAAATCATAGCCTCTGACATGATTTCATCGGTAATTTATATTTATTCATTTAGAAGAAAGGGTGAGGAGGAAGGGGGTATACAAAACATGTTAATAGTAAATGAGACAAAAAGAGCTGACTAGTAACGTTCGCCGGTACTTAGTATAAACGAGGCCACCTAACCTACAAAATATTTCGTACGGGATCCATAAATAACTACATATTGGAAAGAACACCTTTAATGATTAACAGTGTAAGTTAGAATTAATCCGACGCCTGGTTCTGACGTTGTGCAACCCAGAACGCTCGACTCACAACAATACTAGAATAGTTCTACTACAACTCTATAACAATTTAACTTCTATATAAGTGCCTGCGGCCGTTTCGTAATAGTGGCCTCCGTTATACTCAAGTACCGTTCGCCTAGTACCTATTTCATAAAAGTACTTATTGCACTTATGACAGAAGCTCAACGGCAACTATTCCCTTAACAAACAATTTACGAGGGAATTATTCTCGTATTTTTTGGTGGAATTGTCGACCCGAACAGCCAAACCGCCATTCTCTTGGACGAAAATAAGCGACATCTTTGCAGTCCAACGTGGGGGAGAAATTGGAAATTTCTTATGCGGAGCATTGATGCTCCAAAGGAACCAAATGTTGCGACAATATAACGATCGATTTACACAGAAAAGCGTAATACGCGTAACAATGGACGATAAAACTAGGCAGGAAATTGTTCAAAACGGCTATATGAAGAAATACGATTTTTTGAATTTAATTGGACGTTTTTACTTCAGTAAGACGCGGAAAAAATGGCTATTGCCTGATTGAAAAAGGCGGTAACAACATTAAAACATTTAATTTGCGAGTAAAAGTGAAAATTAAAGAAAAATTCGAAGAAATCACCGGACAAATATAATTCCTCCAAAACACAATAATTCGGAAAGTTAGAGCTTTCTACTATTCCTGACGACAATATTTTAAGCAATAGAAATTTGCATGTTTGTGACTGTTTATGACATTTAAATGAGTTAATAAGCTTTTTCGCCGCAACCGTCAGCTCAAAAAGAAAAGTTTTCGTAAGGAACATGGGATGAAGATTCTTTATTCGTTATCGATTCATTAGTTATCATAACACAATTTAGCTGTATTTCATATATAACAATAAACCGTATTAACCGGATTATAGCTGATGGCAATCAAGAGCAGGAGAGCAGTAAAATGGGATACTCGATACATTACACGGGGGTGGTAACATCAATTATCAATTAGTTGCACTATGCACCGATTTTTTTTTTTTTTTTTGAAATGGAGATAAGGAATTGATATTCAATGGAATACATCTGCACGTCGGTAATTTCACGCATATTCTTAAAGAGGATTTCGCTGCTTGCTTTTGCACTTACTCGTAAAATAAAAAACTCAACTATCTGGTTTCCCGAGAAGTAAGAGCCATTTTTATTGCTCCATCATTTGTTAAAGATTCTGCATTCGTTAGGGCGTAGCCTTCATAAACATAATTAGTGCTCCCTGGAAAGTATTATATCTACCTGGGCAATGGGCGCTGCAATAAAGTCCCTAGTGGGGGAAAAATAGAAGAATACAGGTTTGTATTCCTTGTTAACTTGAATGAAAACGAGCGGGAGGTTAGAATAGTCGATAGTGGATCGAGATTTGGGATGGAAAATGAAATGTAATAGTAATAACGTGAAATTATAGCTTTACGATTCTCGAAAAGTATCGAGTCAAAATGGAATTGTGAGATAGTTAGCCGTTGAACCAATGCTCGAGGTTATTTTTTATGAGAGAATTTTGATTAAATGGCGATGGTGATAAATCATTGAGGCATTACAACTATTGAAATGGATACTTCAGCATGAACCAGAGAGAGGGAAGATTGAGAGTGTTTTAAGTCTTCAGGAGAAATCAAGTGCACCAAATCATTCATCATCAGAATACTAACCGGACTTGTCGGCCCATTTTCTTTAGACGAACCACCGTCGGGCTGTTTATGGAAAACTGAAGAAACAAGAACTGCAAAACAGAGGTTCAGCAACACAGTTGAGTCGCGTACCCGACACAGAGACACAAAACGAGAACCAACCAAGAACAGAACGAACCGAGCGACCAGAGCAGACTGAAGTGAATTGAAAACAGACCACTCGCAAGCAGTTGCCAGAAGGGGCAGAGCCGGAGTCAAGGAGACCAACCCACCTATCTGGGGGGGGGGGGGATCCCATATTCGGCAGCGACTTCTATCGCGAAACAGCGATCATCTCGGGAAGTCCAACAGACACTAGGATGGTCCCACAGGTTTAGAAGAGAAAATGTGGGAAATCCGTTATTCTCCAACAATACCGAAGCTGGGGCTGTTTTGGAGGTAGACCTGTTTTTCACCTTCTTCGATTGAAGATGTCCAATGAAACACGCTGCAAACTATTCCTCAAGGGTTTATTAATTAGTTCTTGTAGCAAGAGCACGGGAGTGAGTGAACGGTCAGACCTCATTACAATAAGTAGGTAGGTAACCATTATGACCTATACCACCACCAATGGGCCCCAACCGGCACAGAACCCGTCTTAATGGATTAATCGCCCAAAATTTAGACGAAAAAATACCACACATACCTAATTTCCGAAAAAAACGCTGCAAATTCTTACACACGGGTTGGTTATTCCTCGAACCAGGCGCATGGAGATTCATTTCTTCAAGATGTGGAAATTGGGGAAAACAGCCGGTGTGGTGGTTCCGGACCCCTCCAATCGATTCAGGGTCCAAAATTTAGTGAAAAATGATACCCCACACGTCTAGGCACCAGAAATCTGGAAAACACACATTCAAAATGGGTAGATAGATACCCATTTTGACCCATAGCCTCATCCAGAGGGCACCAATCGTTCCGAGACCCGTCTCAATGGGTTCAGCGTCCAGAATTTAGTGGAAAATTATACCCCACTGATGACTTTTTGCATGAAAACATTGGTTGATTATTCAAGGAATAACCAACCAAAACCCAAACATTATACATACAGGGTGTATACCACCCATCACCCAAAATCTTCCAAATGAGAGCAAAAAACAACACTTTTTTAAATCTGCATATTTTTAGCAAGGATCTCAAATACCGTATTTGCGCACCCCGCGCAACCATACGCAAGTGACTTTAACTTTCAAATTTACACGGGAACTCCAATTATTTATTGCTGATTCGGATTATACCTGAAATTCCCTCAAAAAAATGTATTTATTTACTTATCTATTTTATCACTATTATTATAAATGCGCGCTAAAAGATGATTTTTTCACACGAAATTAATACATTTCGGTCATTATTCCGAAAAATTGAGTCGAATAATAAAATAGATAGTGAATAAGTGTTGAACTACACAGAAAATGTGCCACACTTCAACATCCACATCTATTTGACTATTTCGATGTTGCACAACATTGCGTGCTCGCTGAACCGGTTGCGCGCGGTCAATAACATTGATGAGGGATCACATTTTCAAGAAATTTTGGGTAAAATCCGAATCTGCAATAAAAACTATGGGTTAACATTCATAATAAGAAGGCTAACGCTCCCTTGCGCACGGTTGTGGAATTGCGCGGGGTGCACTGAAGATTCAAAAAATAATTTTTTTTACTCCTATTTAACGATTTTAGGAGGGAGGGGAACTCAGGGGAAACCTTGTATAGCATAAAACTCCCACACAGACATTTTGACCCACACCCTCTCCACATTTGGTTCGATCGGGCCGAAATGTTTTTAGGACCAACCCTGTATAGCACCTGATCAAAATTTCAGATTTATAGAAAATGTTCTACATACTACCAAAAACGGCACGGGTGGTGGAACAGCATTTTAATGCTTTCATGCATTTTTTTTTTATTATGCAATTATATTATTCTAATTAAGCATTAAAATAGTACATATGTTTGATATTCAGAGGTGACTGACTGCCCCGCCAATGTGTAAGCTCGCCTGCCGGTTGAAGGCACATTATTTTAGCAATTTACACGTTGTTACGATAATATAAATTCATGTTGTTCCGATGATGTCAGTCACCATCATCCACTGCGAGAACAGGTCTTCATGTACATTGTTGATGCCTTTTCACCCTAACAACAGCAGCCTTAGGCCGGGTACACACGTTAAGGATTTCCGGAGAGGAATTCCTCTGAGGAAAACTCAGGCGGCCGGAGCCGTACGGAGCATCCACACGACCGCGCGAGGCCTTTTGAGGAAACTGTGTAGTTGTAGTGGCCGGAACCCCGGCCTAGGCGCCTTTCAAAATTGGAGAGCCTGGCGGCCTGTACAGTCCGCCTCGACTGAAGGCCTCGACCCGTCCACACGGTCCGTCGGCCGGAGAGGTTGGCCTCAACGGGGAATCCTCAACGTGTGTACCCGGCCTTAAGCGGGTCTTCAACAGTTACTTCAGTGGCCAACCGTGGGAAACATTGAGAAAAATGATCTAGAAACAGGTGGTAAGCGGTGAATGGGGAGGGTGACAGGAAATGGTCATTCACGATGATGCAGAGAAGGATATTTAATCATCGGTTTGTTCCCTCAAGCTTCCACAGTTGGTACATTAATTATTTTGATCCCAATATTCAACACGCATCTCCCAAGACAAAAAGTCACAAACCAAGACTATAATTTCCATGTTCTCAATGCTACTGAAAACAGTTGTTTTGTTTTCATAGACAGGTTATATTTTGTTTTTACGTCACTTGCTTCATCCTACTGGAATTGAAGTACGTCAATTGCAAAGAAACGACTTATCGTTGGCAGGAAGTCGAACAAAGCGCCTTTTAGGGTTATCGACGCAGCTTCCGGTAGAAGGAGATCGTTTACCCCTAAAACCGTCAAGGCAAGTTGGACAAAGAAGGTTCATTGAAACCGGTTATCGATGTGAGTGCGTACGAGTTTTACAGGAGCAAGACGATTTTCACTTACAGGGCATTTTAACATCTAATCGTGGGAAAAATTATAAATAGTGGAAAATGATATCACTTTTACACTACACAAAATACACTTTTGAAATGGGTAGATAGATACCCATTTTGACCCATATCCTTTTCCGTTGGGTGCCAATCGTTCCGGGAACCGTCTCATTGGATTCAGCGTCCAAAATTTTAGTGAAAATAATACCCCACATGACTAGGCTGCCAGAAATCGAAAACCACTATGTTGTAACCCTTCCATACTCCTGGTGCAATCCCGGAATTCTTGGACCACAAATCGAGATGTACCACGAGGTATATCCAAAAACTCTAAAAGTACCCCTAACCTTAATACCTAATATCGTTGCCCTTTCTCACATAAGAGGTCCTAGATTTAGAGCAAATAGATGCCCTCTCATTTCCGTCACCTATTCAAATCTTTCCTATTCTTTTTTCCCTTATTTTTTTTACTACGTACACTGTATGATTAGAGGAATCATTATTATTTTGTTTCTAATTTTATATGTCCTTGCAACACACAAGGTCCGTACTCTTCTCGGCTGACGGTTTCATACCAAGCCGTATTGTTTATTTTTTTTTCAAAGACTATTATGATTCATATATGTACTAGGCATTTAACTAGAATAAACTATCTTCTTATTTTCTTATTCTTCTTCTTCTTCCTACCTTTCTACACAACAATACGACGTGGACAGCGGACGGACATTTGCAAACTTTGATCTAAGACACCTTAACACCTCAGAAAACCCAGAAAAATTTTTGGAGCCGATCGGAGAGGTTTTTGCATGAAAACAAACAGAATTTCATACACTAGACCGAGTGTTTTCTCAATAATCACAACGACCCTACTTGTAATCACATGAATGTGTGTTACTGAGATTACTGAGTGTTAATTAGCATAATGAAGATAGAATGAAAACTAGGCTGTCTCCAAGTCGATATCAAAACAACTCTTTAGTTCAAATCAGTTTCAACATTTTACAACCTAATCCTCCACTTCAACCACCCTATTTGAGCCAGTTAGCGATGGTGCATCTTTCCAAACTTTTCAATATTGAAGGGAAAGAGTCGGGTTGAGCATAAAGGTTACAAGAGACGGCCTCAGCAAGATGCCCGTGGGCGCATAATGCTCACGTGTCACTTTGGACTTCCGGTAAAGTAATTTTTTTCTTCTCGAAACCCTCATGAGGTCAGAGAAAGTTGTTGTTATAAGCCCGTCTTGATACCGGTTTTCGCATTTGAGCCTGAGTATAGGAAGTGGGACTTCGCCTAACTAAATAACAGTTCCTGACACAGTTTTGCTTTTTTATCCTTTAATCCTACCGACAATCTGTGTTCGAAAAAAGACCTGTTTTAGAGGAACACCACTTAGGCCCTTACGTACGTCTTGATATCGTTCATACCCCACTCTTACTGGGAGAAAGAAGGTCAATTCTCCTTGATATCCTTGGTGGTGGAATCCTTCCGTTCCAGACGTAACGTTTGATGACCAAGTGTCACCCCGGAGGCACCCAGCGGACCAAAATATAAGATGCACTTTTTGACAATCTCGGAAATGTGTACACATAACATTAGTACTAATTACTCTACACCAACGCTTTGCTTTTACGACGACCCGCAGCCAGAAAGAGTGTGGAATATAATTCATGGAAATCTGCGGAGGCAGATCAATACTTGAATATTGCGTCCAAAAAGGGAATTATATGAAATGGTAATAGCTAAGCTGATTTGCAGATGAGGGCTCTCACCAAACCTGCCAGACATTGAGTGCAATCAAATCAAGAACTGAAAAATATATGGGAAAAGTAGGATGACATCAATCGTGTCAGTTTACACGGTCTCCTACAGTATGTGTATTTTTGTGTCCCTTTCTTCGTGATAAGCCCTCACTCTTTCTGGGGCCTATTCCTAGAAACTCTTCCCTCCTCACTCTGCACTCAAGAAATCTAAAACTCTTTCACTCTCATAAACGTTTTGTTCTATATGTGCAGAGTGTTTGAAGAGGTCAGGAGGAAATGACAGTGAAGATTGTTGCAGAGTTGTTGGTGTTTTACAAGGGTTTCTGTTCAAGAAACTCTTCAGGCTATAAATAGTAATATCAATACTATACATTTCCAAATGAAGATTTGTTTCACATTTTTTTTTTAGAGAGTAATCCAAATGACTTCCTATATTGGTGGCGAGCTCGCACCTTCGGCCTCTTCGGCCGGTCAAATGGGTTGCGGCGTCGCTAAGGTCAAAACGCCTGGGGAGGATTAGGGTCTCGAACATTTCGGGAACCGCTCACGTTCTCCTCGGTCGCTCGGACAACAACGTCGAGTTCCCAGAACCAGGGAACGTTCTGGAAGTGACTCCGACCGAGATGCAGCGAGTATAAAGAAAGAGACCAACCCAGGATGCCGCAGAGTTCAGTTAAGTTGGAGTCCGGATTAGATGCTTCGGGTTATAAATCGTCGTCGACACACCGACGCGTTACAACTGTATTGTGATTCGTCATTGTGTAAGTGGGCGCGAATTGAACAGTGTAATCAAAGTGAACCCCACTTACGTCGACTTCTCTCGTTATGAGTAGTCTCGCGATCGAATCTGCATGAGACATCTTCGTGACGGTGCCAACTACGTCCGACTGAGCATACCTGACTGCGAAGCCTCACGAACTCACGTCAGGGGTTTGCCACTGGAAAAATGATTTTTGAGAACGAAGTAACCAAATGTCGACCAGTTATAAACTATGGGAAACGTGAGGAAAATTCGGAAAAAACGGGTCGAATTGAATTTCGTCAGAAATATCTGTACGAGAGGGGGAGGGGTGACGGTCACCAAGAAATGGGTCTTCTCAGCAACCGCAGACAAAACTAAGAAATTTCCACAATTCGCTATTCATAAAAGAGAACCAGGAGTGAAATTACCGTCAATACTGATAACAATTAATTTCACTACAATTGCAACTTGCAACCTACAACCCAGCACGCCAAGTCAATGAGACCTGTTTGTCAAAATACCCAACAGCTGATTGTCATCGTTGGGACGAGAGGACACTGAAAAGTCAAGTTTACTTCTCCTACGAACGAATTGAAATTCGATCATCGATAGCACAACAAATATGTTAAACTACGTGCACGACAATATTACCTATGGTTTACTACAGTTTTCCTTTCTAGAGTAGTACGACTTTGATCCAAATCCAAAATACTCAGTACTAATGCATATCTACTCATCACAATCGATTTGTCATGATCGATTCTCTTACACTGCGAAGTTATTTGAAGTTTTGCTCAACAACATTTTAATTTAGACAAATGAAGATAATAATTATTCTGCAAACTTAATTATGTCCAAAACTGCATCCAGTTTAGGTTTTCATTAAACCGATAAAATTAGTGTCCTAAACTGACAATTTCTGAGCATGAAGTTGTAACAACAGCTGTTCAGTGTCACGTTAACGTGATTTTAATTTTCAGAGATTCATAATGTAAGCAAATATCTTTATTATGATAGTATTGTTTTTTAAAACTTATTTTAGTTCCAATTGTGGTGTAGATGGTAATTCTGCATAATTTCATGTAGGTAAAGGCGTAAAAAATCCTAAATGTATCATTTGCTACGTGATACAGCCATTACAGCATGTAAAAATACTGAATACGTACCTACCGTTTCAGGAAGATTTCCTCATGTTCAAAAGCCTTTTTAAGCACTACAAGAACAAAAATAACGTTGTCGATGAAGATGAAATCAACAGTTTGTTAAAACCGTGCGGAATACACTCCTGTGATGGGATTGAGCGAGAAATTTCGGAGTGTGGACTCACAGAGCCGGTGGAATGGAAGGTTTTTGAGCATACAGAGCACCCAGGTGAGAATATTGCTGTTTGTTCTCTTATAATTATTGTTCGTATGAATACTTTAATGGGCCTGAAGTGATTGTGGAACAACGTTTACCTTGAAAAATCAAATTTGTCAGATTGAAATGCCACAAATTACGTCCGACGACGTCCAGCGGAGTCAATTACCTCAAAAATTGGCCTGAAGGGACGAATAGTTCTGGGCAGATTCGTATTTGAGCAAGTTCAATGTGTCTAGGAATTCTCGGATGCAGCAAAAGGGACAAATCGTGTGATGTCAAAGGACCATTATCCGCATCATTCTTGAAAATCTGTTCGAAATTGGCGGAAATACAGGGATGGAATGTGAATAAATCAATTCAACTAATTTGCACCATCAAAGTAGTTATGATAAAACAACAAAAAACGTAACTTTTCCTCCTTTTCAATGCCTCGTTAGGAAGTCTTCAGAGTTCTCTCAGACACTGACAATAATTTACGCCTTTTTTTGACTCTCCAGCGACGTCCTGTTTTCGATATCGGAAATAAGCATACCTCTTCGTAACTTACGTTTGTCCTTAGGGTTGTACGTGATAAAAAATTCCCTCACCAACGAAGGACAGCGACAATGGATTCGCCGTTGTGTGGCAGAATACCCGTCGCCTCCCAATCGCAACAACCTCGCGCCAATCGGCCTTTTATCGAACGACGAAAATTGGTTCGACGTCTGTTTAAATAACTCTGAGAGGAAATCCCACGTGTTTAGAAAATTAAGGTAAGTTGTATGCGGTGTATTTCAATTGACAAAGTGCTACATTAATCGATTCGCCAACAAAAATGTATCTAGAAACTGTTAAAATCGAAAATTGGCGAAATGTAACTGGTGTTGCCACTAGAGATGGATAATCCTACGCGTGGCTGGACTGCTCAAGTGACCAGTGCCTAGCTGTGGCCGGGATATGCAAACCCTTCAGTTTCCATTTAAGTATGAATATTGCCTTACCTCAATCTGACGGCAATCATAATAGGCGAAATGGGGAACGGTATCGTATAAATGCATATCGTGAGATCTTCGACTAGCGCAACAAAGTTTAACTCGCTGAAATTTCCGAAACTTCTATTCATTTTTGACAAGTGATTGCTCACTAAAACATGGAAGGCCCTTTCTGCACTTCGCAATTCAAATTAACCAGCTGGTTCCCTCCTCATTCTTGCCAAAATCCATTCCTCCTCCTGTTCCGTGATCCCCCCCCCCAACTGACAAGCCTCATCCCTTGACAGCTTGAATGTTGGGCCGGGTACACACATTGAGGATTTCCGGAGAGGAATTCCTCTGAGGAAAACCTCAGAGGCGGCCGGAGCATCCACACGACGCGTGAGGCCTTTTGAGGAAACTGTAGTTGTAGTGGCCGAACCCCGGCCTCAGGTGGCCTTTCCAAAAATTGGAAAAGCTTGGCGGCCTGTACAGTCCGCCTCAACTGAAGGCCTCGACCCGTCCACACGGTCCGTCGGCCGGAGAGGTTGGCCTGGAATCCTCAACGTGTGTACCCGGCCTTGGAGCCGCACTGCTAGACGTGTAGGGAAAAAATTCACCGTCATGGGACGATACTACGTTCAAATTGCAGTTCAGATCGATTCAGCGTGTGAAATTACGTAGAGGAAATGTTCCAAATAACTCAAAAATATGCATTTTGAAATAAGCAGAGGAAAAATCGTAATAACAATAACAATATTTGACACAAATTGCTGTAGGGCGAAGGTACAAAACGTAATATTTAACCTTCTATTGGCAGATGGGTGACTCTGGGATACCACCACAACTGGGACACCAAAGTGTACACGGAAGAAAGGCGGAGCGTGTTCCCCGTCGAACTCGCCGCCCTGTGTCGGACGTCGCTTGGGTAGTCGGAGGTTGGACATTCTCCGCAGAGGCCGCCATTGTTAACTACTACTATAGCAATTCTACCATCAACGGCCACGTCGATTTTCCGAACCCAACATGGACGCTCCGTTTGTCTTTAGTTTCGGCGACTCCGCCGTCTTTTTAATAGGCGGCGCCACTCAGACGATCCGGCGTCTCCGGTTCTCATCGAAAGTGGCGACGTCGTCGTTATGTCCGGCCGAAGCAGGTTGTCCATTCACGGGGTACCTCGGATACTCCCCGCCGTCTCGCGCCCCTGGGAGGAGGGTGGAGGAAATTGGACGGCGGACGACACGGGTGCCTCATACGGGAGTTCGTGTCCGCGTCTAGGATAAACATTAACGTACGACAAGTGTTATATCCTGGAGAGAAGGCGCTGAATCAGCAGAAATGTTGACCATAGCCGAATGGTCTCTAGAGCTTGTTCAGTAAGACACAATTGTTTGAAACTGACTTCCCATTTTTCTCGTTATTTATTTCGACTAATATTTTTTTAATTAAAGATTTTTCAATTGTGAATTGATTGATGAGTTTAATTGAAACATCCGGTTTTCGTTCATCCGCAGCCATCGCCCGTGAAGCGAACAAAACGTCGCTCATGGTCTTTGGCACTTAGTTGTAATCCAGTTGCCATAGGACATGTACTTGGTTCGTTCAATATGGTCGAATCCATTGCAATACGAATATATACGAATTTCAGGCTTCTGGTATTCATATCAGACTAAAGATGATCGACTGATAGGTTTCTTCATAAATTGATCAATGCGCTGACGTTGGACTAAAATGAAAACACGAGCAGATCAATTTATAGAACATATATATTCTTTAACCCAACTGCTGAAAAAAATGTACAGAGTTCAACTACGTACTTATACGGAAAATGCGCATATATAAAATGACGCTTCGTAAAGTAATTTTAAAGCTAAATATACAGTATTATTATGAATGGATGTATGTATGCCAAGCGTCAAAAGAAGGCAGTGGCGGATTTTTATCTGAAATAGCGAAAAATAACGAATTTTGTGTGCTAAAATGAGTGCATTCCAACTGGAGTTTTAAAAATGATTTTCGAGTGTTCTTAGGCGTGAACTAGTGAATAGTTTCGAAATCGAGCGAACAAGGTTGATAAAATAGAAAATGACTTCGACATAAGACGGCTAGCTGATATTATATCAAAGTGAACTTGTAGTACTTGAAATAACCTATACAGTACGAACTTTATAACTAGAAACATGACAACGAAACCTGGAAACGTCGACAACGGTTGAATGTTCGAAAATGAGATTAAATCTATGACACTATTGGTAAAAAAAAAGTTGCTCCCTTAATATCATAAATGGTTGTACCTTGACCGGTTTCGTTGTAGTCATGGCGGGTACCTACGAGAGGATAATATCGCTAAGATACTGAGACAATAAACTTCTTGTTGAATAATCGAACTTCACAGCTAAGGTTGTCCTGAAGAGTGGAATTAGTTTTCCTGTAAAAACAAGAAGAAACAAATTCTTTAAATGAACCCAACGGTTGATCATTTAGCTAGATTGTTCCTGACCATGGAAGAAATGATGACAAGGTAGCGAGAAAATCGAGATATTTTTCTTATTACCTCTGAGAATCAGCACAACACATAATTAACTAAAGTTCATATAAAAAAATAACGTTGAATTATTTGAACTCGTAAAAAATTATCATTTGAGGAAGTTATTCGGGAAAAAAGAACGAATCAAAAGCTTAGAAAAGAAAAAAAAGGCCGAAAACATTATGGCGTCTGATTTGTCGCTCTTTCACTGCACTCTGACAGGTCCGATCCCTTAAAAAACCTTACAGCGATCCGAAAATGCTAAAATTTCTATCATCGAGGCTAAAAAGAGCCGTGTAGATAAATGTCCACACACAAAAACTTTGAGTCAAAATAATGACAA
>CM033998.1:13172070-13269689 GCA_019603395.1 Cyrtorhinus lividipennis | reverse complement strand
CCACACCTGGACCCACCTGCTGATGATGGCTCTAGAAGAGCTCGTTGGCACACCTAAAAGCAACACCTCCCTCACGAGAGCATCATCTTTTTCGTTGCCCCCAATTCCTCTGTGCCAAGCAACATGCTCGAATGAAACTGTAGCGTTGCCACCTGGGTGCAGAGGGTCTTCTCACTGCCCTGCACCTATGATGTGATGTTGGGAGCAGTGAGGGTACGTTATACGTACTCCTATGATCAAGATTTCTAGCACTTTAAGTGGAGTATGGCTGAAGAAGTTGTAGGTCAAAAATGTAAATTTAGCACCGCAAAAATGTCAATGGCATTCAATTTTGATTCATTATTGATGCGTTGATCTAAATGAAAGGGAAACAAAAATCATTATATTAACGAATCTCTTCAAGGCTCATCGGCCATGTTTTTCACATATCATCTTCCACAACTATCTACCACTCGTTTACCGGGAACGTCTTATGAAATGTATACCGATGATCTCAAGCTGTACAGATCTTGCTCGATTGACAAGCCGCCTGATGAGGTCGAGCTCCTGAATGAGGACTTAAGAGGGATGCTTGAGTGGGTGTCTGCACTTCGTATGAAAATTAATAATGAGGCAGCCAAGAGAGCCGACCTACCCCCGGTGAAGATGAATGGTGCTCGTCAAAAACTTGGGATTGATAGGTCCACCTGTCATGGTAGGCCCAGGCGACTAAAATACCTATGTACTTCTGTCTTCTAGTCGCTCTACCAGTTAAGAGGATTGTTATCGATCTTCCCAGGTGTGTGCTGAAAACACTGGTGGAAGCCCTGATATTCCCCAGATTTGATTACACTACGTCTGCATTCTGTAACCTTAATGGCCTAATCACTCAGAAGGTACAGAAGGCCTTGCCAAAGAAGAAGAGGCTTTAGGGGATATTGGAATGGGAGGCATCATTCTAACAGTAGTGTTCCTGCGCATGCGCCCTAAAGGCTGCAAGAGGAGGGGGCCAAGTGCTTAGGCTGCACATCACAGGGAGAACATTTTTGTGTGAACTTTATTCAAATTTTCCCTTTATGTTACTTCTAAACTTGTTGTAACTTAAAACTTGAAATAAGGCACATAAACGTGTATAACAGAGTTTACACATTCTCCTATGCTGGTAATCTTCGCGTCGTTTGTTTGTGCCCTTGCCGACAACTCATTCAAATCTCTTCGCAATGGAACTGCTGTCCAATCTGGTCGTTTCACCGAGCTGAAGGCAGTCCTCGCGTCAAGCATGATATCAATAGGGCCTCAGCCTGAGATCATCTGAAGCCCACGTGTGGATGATGTGCGATAGCCCTGTGTGATGGCCAGGAGGACGGCACGCTGCTGCTGAAGAACCCGGTCTCTTGCTGGTTTGGGTTTTGCCACCATGTTGGAGCTGCTTACAAAATGGTGGGTAGGAATATTGTACGGTAGTATCGCAGCTTCCTACTAAATGTCACCCCCCAAGCCAGATCCAGATGTGGCTCTGAGGCCACGTGCCGTGGATGTCATCTTCTCACATAGCAGGGCGATGTGAGAAGATGACATAAGCTGCCAGAAATGCAAACGCCCAGATATCTCACATGCCGGCCTGACTGCACTCAGGTGCCACAGACGTCAATTCGGGTTGGGTGCCTGGCATCACCCTCCTCCATAAACACGACAGCCTGTGTTTTCTGGGCTGCTAACCCCAGTCTTGCTTTTCCGCACGATTGTCCAATCTAACTAGAGCATTCTGCGGCCCTCTGCACAAGTGCAGCTTGTGTGGAGGCCAGCACTAGTACCGCCAGATCGTCGACGTATCCAACAACTAAGAACCCAGCCTGCTGAAGCCTGCGCAGGAGCCCTGCAAACGCCATGTTCAAAATGGCACTTTTAAGAACTGAACCCTGATGGCATCCTCTTGTAACTGCCGTCCGCACCGACTTTGGCAGTAAAAAAATTTCTCAAAATTTCAAATTTGGGTCATTTGGGAAAAATGGATTTTTGAGGTTTTGGGCGATGTAGGCGTGTGGGGTATCATTTTTGACTAAATTTTGGACGTTGAATCTAATCAAATGGGTCCCGGAACGATTGGCGCCCTCTGGATGAGGTTATGGGTCAAAATGGGTATCTATCTACCCATTTTTAATGTGTGTGGAGCCCTGCCCTATCGATGTGAGATTTTAATGTAATTAAAAATAATATTCTACACGTCTCGGTCTCCCAAAACCCGGAAAATGCATTTCAAAGGTCTCTCCAAGCCTGGAGGCCGAAGAGTGAAACTACATTCTTAGCTAACCAAAATAAATCGGGGGTGGACAATTAACGTGAAACATGAAATGCTGTGGCTTTAAGACCCATTTGGGCACCTGCTTCACTTCTTCACGGATTGAGGTGAGCGCATGCGCGTGATTCTACCATCAGGAACCTGTATAAAAAGCTCTTTTACTGTTTCCTTGATCCTTAGAGAGATCTTCCTTAGGTCTGAGGGTGTCACTGCAGTCGTAATTATTCAATAGATGCACATCATTACTTCCTTATTTTCGTTTATACGAATACACTGGTGTATTATCCTAATAAGGACAATAATCTAAAAACAGTATTGTACCTAAGTGGTTCAGGGCACTAAAATACTCCGGATTTAAACGTAATTAAGGCAAAGTAACAAAGTAAGCGAGCAATTCAAGCCCTTTTTATAAATTAAATGTAGTATTAATCATTTCTATTTTAAAGGGCTTTCACCAGGGAACTTGGGATCAAGCGAAAGAATTATTTTTGTGCGATGAGATTTCATTGAACTAATCGTATATTAACGTAGTTAGAATGACTTTTTACACAATTTAGACTTTCTAAGCTAGAAATTATGCATCAAGTATCATTGTAATTGTGATGACCTAGCATTTTTCTATTGCATTTTATAATAAATGCGTTATTTTATTTTGGGTTGTTCAATATATTCATATATTCAGTGTTTTTATGGACTGAAAGGTGTAACTGTAAGTCCTTCATGACAAAATGCGTCTCAGCAGGGGTCCAAAACGTCGTGTTTTTCGTATTACGTAGAGAATGCCTTGTCGATCGTTTCGTAAAAGCCCCCTTTTCTGGAAGTGCATCTGAGATGACATCGCCCAGTTAGAGGGGATAAATATGGATCACGTACGCACGATGGAAATCCAGGTCACCTAAGAACAGACAAATATAAACATTACTGTAAAAGGAAGGCGGGCCAAGGTTTTGGCCTCCCAATTTTGGTTGGTTATTCCTTGAATAATCAACCTATGTTTTCATGATAATGGTCAACCTCTCCGATTCGGCTCAAAATTTTTTTCTGGACGTTTCATGATGTCCTGATCAAAAAAGGTCGATGTCCGTCCGCCGTACGCCGTCCATCGTCCGCGCCGTTTTGGGTAGTAGACAATTTTCTAAAAATCTGAAATTTGGGTCAGGGGTCTGCTCCCAGCCGAGACGGGTCCTCGAAACTTTTCAGCCCGATCGGACCAAATTTGGGAGGGGGGGGGGGGGTAGGGGTCAAAATGTGTTTTTTGAAAAATGGATTTTCGAGATTTTGGACGATCTAGGCAAGTAGGGTGTCATTTTCCACTAAATTTTGGACGCTGAATTCAATTATGTGTGTCCCTAAACAATTGGCACCCACCGGAAGAAGTTATGGGTCAAAATGGGTATGTATCCACCCATTTTGTGTGTGTCAGGATTTCTGGTGCCTAGGCGTGTGGGGTATCATATTCCACTAAATTTTGGACCCTGAATCGATTGTAATGTATCTGGGACCCGCCACACCCACTGTTTCCCCCATTCGAGGAATAACAAACCCTTGTGTAAGAACTTGCAGATTTTTTCCCGAAGCTTTCTGGTAACTAGGCGCGTGGGGTATCATTTTTCACAAAATTTTGGATGCTGAATTCTATGAGACGGGTCCCGGGACGATTGGTGCCCACCGGAAGAGGTTATGGGTCAAAATGGGTATCCATTTACCTATTTTGAATGTGGGTTTTGGTTGGTTATTCCATAGCTAATCAACCTATGTTTTCATGCAAATGGTCAATCTCTCCGATGGGTAGGTTGATATCCATAGATACGCATAGTTAGTATTTTGGTCAGGGGCCCGTTTCCGGGGCCTAGATGGTCCTTGAAACTTATCAGCCCGATCGGGCCAAATCCGGGCGGGGTAGGGGTCATAATGTGTATTTCGGAAAATGGATTTTCGAGATTTTCGGCAATCTAGGCGTGTGGGGTATTATTTTTCAGTAAATTTTTGACGCTGAATCCAATGAAGTGGGTCCCAGAACGATTGGCGCCCATTGGAAGAGGTTGTGGGTCAAATGGGTGCCTATCTACCCATTTCGAATGTGTTTTCGAGATTTCTGGTACCTAGGCGTGTGGGGTACCATTTTCCACTAAATTTTGGACCCTGAATCGATTAGAATGGGTCCGGGACCCGCCATACCCACTGTTTCGCCAATTTTCCCCATGTTTAAGAAATGAGTCTCCATGCGCCTGGTCCGAGGAATAACCAACCCATGTGAAAGTATTTGCAGCGTTTCTTGCTCTATGAACACAGTACTCACATTCTCTGGAAATCATACCTCATCGTTTGAATCAGGCGCCAGGTCGACTAGCGGGTTTGTGGGTTTTTTTGTTGGTGTTTTCTATTCGACGTCCACCATCAAATCATAATTTGGTGTTCCTCTCAACTGAACTCATTTTCCTGAAAGAATGCGAGCGTAATTTCTCAACCTTCTTTGAAAAATTGACGATGACGAGAGCATAGCACGTCACTACACATTAAGTTATTGATGAATCGTTCAATGGGCAAAGATATCATAAGTGTAACGTCAAAACTAACTTTTAACTTCAGCCGGTGATCACACCAAGGAAGCTGACGTCAACTTTCGTGCTGTCAGGCGTGCGGCGGACGACTACAACATCTAATTTGTAGATAGAAGGAGTCTTATAAGCCTCTAAATCATGAATGTAGATGTAACCAATGATGTTCAGCTTAGACAAATCATGTTTGGCAGAGTTCAATTTTGAACGATAGATTTGAATTAGATAGAACGTGGAGAGCACATTTATACCGCTTTCCCCAATGCGATCATTTCAGAATTCTACATAGAATTATCATGTGATGGTTCCATAAGTGACAATATCATTCTACCTATTCGTAACATTAGACAACTTATTGCAATCTTAATTGATGGCCTAAAATAATAAACAAATCGGGATATATTTGGCTTCCACTTGGAATTGTAAGGAAGAAATTACACAAGTTTCATAAGATAAAATTAATTTTGGAACGTACTAAAGTGTAGAATACGTATTTATTTACGCGTAAGAAGAGATATTGCATAATAATAATAATAATAAAATAAGTAAAATGAGTTTACGAAGAAGGTGACAAATTAATTTTCTTTGACATTGAGATTATGCTTATGAGGCAGAAGTGAAAGTACCTACTGGAAATTTCACGAGTACCTATTCAATTTGTATTTATACTCTTTCTCTTCTACGTATATTCTGTTGCTATATTAATATATTCTTCGAATCGAACATGTTCCATTATAACTATGTGAAGAATATAGAGTGCACTCTCATATTCAAGTAAGGAGAATCCCGGTTGAATTCACCATGTTACCGACAGGAGCGCTAAGGACGGCGAAACAGAAACACGCCATTTATCAGACAAGATGATAAGGGAAATCATTAGTCAGTTCGCTAAACAAACCAATACCTGAAATAAAGGATTTTAATGTAGTTTCTTTGATTTTTACAGGTGAGTTGAATTGTTCAGTGATTATATTTTAGAAATTACGTAATGTTATTGTTAAATTAACTTAAAATGAATCTTTAATTCTTACGGAGAAAACTCAGAACTGCCTTATTTCTCTTAAAGATCTAGAAACAGTCTTATCTTCATAAAACGACATTAAAAACATTTATTTTGGGTATTGGTTTGTTTAGCGACTGATAATGCTTTCCGTTATCATTTCGTCTGATAACTGGCGGTTTTACTGTTCGCCGTCCTTAGCGCTCCTGTCGGTAACATGGTGAATTCAAACCAGGATTCTTCTTACTTGAATATGAGAATGCACTTCATATTCTTTACAACTGAATTGTAAAATAGACCTTTACAGGACACCGTAGTCGCTGTATTTTACAATATGCTGCAAATTACTCCAAACTTTCGGATAAAAAAATCAAAGTTGACATAAACTCTACAATTTCAAGTATTCAAAAATATATTGTAATATTACGACAATTTCTAGTCGATTAAATTTTCACAGGTCTCATTAGAGCTCTTTAGTGTCGCGGTTTCCGCGCTCCTGGTGACATTTGGAGGAAGTTCACCCCACCTCGACAACTCAAGATATGGCCCATCTACAGGCAGCGCGAAACGAAATTCATATACGAAAGCGACAATCTCTGTAGGGCTTGACCAAAGTTTCGGAAAATCATCCGATCTAATCGAGCAAAAGTATGTAGAATGCGCTCAGTCCGGTGATACCCACGAACAAAAGGCTAGATTTGTGGCTTAATTTTATGAGGCAGAAACCAGACTGGGCTTCATTATTTATGGAATATTTATATGATATTTGAATTATAATTTATTTTATAATTTAATAATTAAATTATAAATTATTTATAAAAAAGAATGTTTATAAATTATATTCAAATAATATTTGAATTATAATTTATTTTATAATTTAATAATTAAATTATAAATTATTTATATTTGAATTATAAATTATAAATATTTGAATTATAATTTATTTTATAATTTAATAATTAAATTATAAATTATTTATAAAAAAGAATATTTATATGATATTTGAATTATAATTTATTTTATAATTTAATAATTAATTTATAAATTATTTATAAAAAAGAATGTTCCTACACAAACTCTTTTAATAGCTTAAAGATAAAATATTCCAAGATTCACTATGTAACACAAATATCGTCTGGCGGTATTGACTGTTGAGATACGAGAAAGAAATGCAATAAGGGTGGGGTATGATGCATATGGCTTCTGATTGCCCATCGAGAGGTCTCATAAATTCAATTAACCGGAGGGTCACGTTAGAAACAATTATCACTCTGTGAGTGCCGTTTCGACTTCCATTGTTGGAAAGAAAATTTGAGACAAAATTAACTAAATAATCAATTTTTGTCTTGTCAAAAAAATTTGATCTTAAATTTTGGTTGCGCAGTTGCGTGGGGTGCGCGAATATGTCATTTGAGATCCTTGCTAGAGAATATGGAGATTACAAAAAAATTGTGTTTTCCCCATTTGGACAAATTCAGGAGTCTTGGGGGGAAGGGGGGGGGGGCAACTCGTGGACACCCTGTAAATTCACGAAATGTCCTTTTTTATGAATGAGAGCTAATAAGAAAAGAACAATATTTGGACATTTTGGACGCTAAAAATAGGTGAATGAAATATGAGCAGCATTCAATATTTAACAGTTTACGGTGTCGAGAGGTAATTCGTGGGGAGTTATGTTTTCAGAAAATGAATGGAACAATGTCGTTCCCGCTCTGTAACTATAAGCGTAGCCAGGCTTTCCGTCCTTTCCATATTTTCCTGGCGCCCCACGTTCACCTTTAGCTCCATGTTGGCTGCTGATTTTGGGTTCACTTCTATCAGCAAAGTGAATCTCGACTATTCCTTCAAGCCCACCGTCACCTCCGGCGCCTCCTGGTCCTGCTTTCCCCCCCTCCGTTCCTCTCATACCTTGTACATTACAATACCAATGGTACTCAACGAATGGTGAGATAATTCCAAGTGTAAGTGCAGTGGTGATAGATTTTGCCACAACTTCCCCTGTTCGCTCTCTTTCACAATCTGCTTTTGTATAATACGTAGGCGTCGGTGGGAAACTCCCATCGTTGCCATCCAGTCCGTCACTGCCATCTTGTCCTTTGCCACCTCGTCCTCCATTGGCAGAAATCGTCAATTGACTGCACCCCAAGCACCTCTTTCCCGATCCGAAGAAACTCCCTCCGTCACCTCCAGGAAGACCCGTCAAGCCTTCCTTGCCGCAGACGCCAAGGTGCCCTGGCCGCCCCGTCATATCATGACCAGGAGAGCCGTCCACGATAATTCGCCTTGTGCCGACTATTTCCCAAAAGGAAGCATTAATAGTTAGGTGGAGATTCCTTCCTGTCGCGTTAATATCTTCGTCGATGAACAGTTTGCTCTCTGCAAACACGGCAACGTTTTTACTCGAGCATGAAGCGAGTTCATTATTGACCCTGGAAGCTCTTACGATACTCCCTCGAATGCTCAACTTGTCTCCTTCGCACTCGTACGTAGTTGGTGTATCCAAATCGGTCTTCAATACACCAACCAAAACACGCAATTTTAACTCGTCCAGCACCACATGTTTTGAGTTTACGTAAGTTCGGTTTAGAGATAATAACACTGGTAAATTGTGGTGGTCAGAATCCCTCTTAGCGTTCTCCATGAACTTTTCAATAGTCTCGTCCACCTCATTCCTCAATATACTTTCCGTCCTGTTAGGATGTAACAGCTTCTCGAACAAAATTAAATTTTTGTCGCAGTTTTGCTGCACTCCGTACGAAACCAACGCCTTATCAAGTTCTTCAATAAATTCTAACCATTGTTGGGTTCCACGAAGACGGTCCATCAAATCGCTGATAGTATTGACCAAAATTAATCGGTTGAATGAATTCTGACCAACGATTCCTTCTATGAGTTGTATGTACTCACCATCAGCGACAATGGATGTGTGTAACTCCTGTTTCGGAATTGAAATGTTCAAATTTTTCATGGTTTTCGTAATGACTCCCAAAAACTTCTCGAAATCCAGTGATTTATGGTTGAGTTCAGAGAGGTATTCTTGTGCTGTTTTTGAAGTGGCAATGCTTTTTTCAAGATCGTTGTAAACCCATTCCTGGCTGATGATTAGTTTATGACACGAATTATTAAATTCCCTTGCTACTTCGTTTATATTTAAGGCAATTTTCTCGCTGAAAATCTCCGAAAGGAATAGTAATTTTGTTTTCAGGTAGCGGGCAATATATTTGAGTGCATCACTCAGCGCTGATGGGTCGAGTGAAGTATGACCGGTTACTGACGATAAATTATAGATATATTGCCCGTACTCTACAACAATGTCTACTCGTTGCTGCTGTTTCGATGTAGAAATGTTCAAATTGTCAAATGTATTTTTAACTTCCGCCATTAGACTACTCAACTCTAGCGAACCTCTCGTCAAGTGAATCTCAGAGAAAAACTTATATGCCCTGCCTGAGGCGTTTATCACTTTGGTGAAATTCTCGGGACGCTCCAATTTGACGGCGAGCAATTGACTGTACCCGGTCTCAAATTGTTCCCTAATCTTTTCTATTTCAACTGCGATTCGGTCGGTAAATATCATTGACAGATTACCAAATTTTGTTCTTAAATAATCAATCACACCGGTCAATGTATTCACTAAAAATGATCGGTTAATCAATGCCGATCGGTCACCGGTGACTGAAACTAGGGAGCGGATGTATCTTTCGTAGTATAGAATGTACTTGGAGAGCTGTACCTGCTCTGGTGTCGTGATATTTAAAATAATACTGTTTGTAATCACCCCTTCTATTAACTCCTCCAAAGTGAGAGACTCAGCTTTCGACTGAAGGAACAAAAGTCCTTCAAACGCCTCAAGCGAAGCATTTATTACTCGGTCAAAATGATCAGGACGATCAAGTTGATCGTTAAGCAATTGATTGTACGAGTTCCTGAATTGTATCGTCATATTTTCAATTCCATTTATAGCCAAAGTGTTGAATGTATTAGATAACTCCAATAATTGGGTTCTTACGTAATCAATCAAATAAGTTAAGGCTTTGTCCAAATGGGATTTTTCCAACAAGTTTTGGTTTGTGATTATCGATATAAATTCGAGAAACTGCCCGTATTCTAAAATTGTCGTTATTTGGTGCTTATCTTGAGTAGAAATGTTCAAGTTCTTACAGGCGTTATGAATTGCATCAAACACAGTATCCAAACTCAACGGCTTACTCCTAAGAGCGAAAAATTGTTGGTACACCGCCACCAAAGCGTCGTGGTCCTCAATGTCATTCGGGTGTTCGATTTGATTAAGAACAAATTGATCGAAAACTGTTTGAAAGTGTACCACCGCTTGGTCAAGTCCCAGGACGATGATTCCATTGATTTCGTCTTTTTTCGTCATCAAGTCGTGTTTCCATCGGTCCGCGGTGACGTATTTGAAATCTTGTGGTTTGTATGGGGCGTAAGTGAGGTTGTACAGAAGGGAATCCCTCATTGCGTTCCTGTCATCTTCCATTAGTTTCATCCCTGAGAGGAGACCCGGTTCGGAAGGCGTCCGGAAAATGCCGATTCTCGAATATTCTTTTCCATTTTTTTCCAACAATATGTTGATGAACTTTACAATTGACTCGTTTACATCCGCGTTTTGATTGAAACCACCTTTTTGTAGGGCTTTAGAGGTTTCCTTCAAAAATCGAGCGATCGTCGTGGTAATCTCTTGACGAGAATATCCCCTACCGTCGACTTTCGTCACTACGAGGTATATGCTGCCAGCGAACTTTTCTATTTGGGGTATCATCGAGATGATATTTTTAGCCGTATCCCGAAAATTCGACCTGTCGCCACCTTGACGAACTGAATTGAAATCGATCACGCAAACGATCTTGGCCCTTTTTGCAGATGAGACGACCTTATGGATGAAATACGTCGCCGCGATGTCGTGTGCTGCACTTCGCGTGTCGTCAAAACCCGGGCAGTCGTAAAATACCGTGTCCGTGGAGGCGTCCAAAACCAACTCGGGCACACTTGTACACGAAGTAACCGTCTCATTGCAAATACCCCCACCTCCGTCGGTAATAAAGAAATTATCCATGCCCTCTGACGATTCTTCAGTGTTGGGTTCACCCAGAGACGTTAGGTCACGATCGCCAGCGATGAAGTGAGTCCATGTCGATTTCCCCATACCAGTTTTCCCTAGAACGAGAACTATGTCTTGCGACTCACCTGCACTGAAATCATTGCTGCCTCTTTCAAGAACAGCCCGAATATCTGCTAACGTGGCGCTCTCAGTTCTGATTTCCTTCTCTGAGGTAGCTCCACTTGACAGAGATGAGATAGCCAAAAGTAAGAAAAATGTACAAGGAGCCATTTGACCTACCGAGCTTCACGGCAATATCGACACGAAAAATCACGGAACACTTCGGCAAATCAAGGACAATTTTGTGCACAAAAACAACCCAAATTAACTCACGGTGCGAAGGCCAACGGATAAAAACTGAAGAGCGGGCCCCTAAGGATGCCCAGACGACCAAACACCAGGATGGCTCACGTGAAACCCTGCTGTTTCCAGCGTTTAGGATAGAAATTATCGATTAACTCGAGTGGGGGGGTTCATCGTTGTAGGGGTCATCACTTATCACCATCTTACGATGCAGGATCAGGGGTGACCGACAGGGAATCGGCTACTTATAAACCGTTCAAGACTGTTCATTTGTATTCATACGTCGATTGAAACCAAATAGTCATATCTTCAGACAGTGTAGACAAAAACTGACGAAGGATATAAATAAATGGAGATAATCACGTTGAGTTTGATAAAGATTCCAACGCACGTTAATTTTGGGAGATGATCCAGCGGTTGGAAATAATAATAATAAAATAAATTGAAGAACGCTGAAACTATTCCACAATGATTCATTATCCTGGGTGGGTCTCGCTCGTAGGCGTATCTATAAGGACTCCAATCAATTCAGGGTCCAAAATTCAGTGGAAAATGATACCCCACACGCCATAGATTGCCAAAAATCTCGAAAATCCATTTTTCGAAATATACATTTTGACCCCTACCCATCCCGAATTTGGTCCGATCGGGCTAAAAACTTTCGAAGACCCACTATAGCCGGGGGCAGACCCCTGACCCAAATTTCAGATTTTAAGAAAATTTCTATTACCAAAAAAAGCCCGGACGGCGGACGGACATTTGACAATTTTGATCCAGACACCTTGAAACGCCCAGAAAAAAATTTTGGGCCGATCGGAGAGATTGACTTTTTGCATGAAAACACAGGTTGAATATTCAAGAAATAACCAACCAAAACAGGTATTTTTTTGATTCGTGATTTTGACATTTTCTATATTTCGCAATAATTCAAGGGTTAATTATAGTAATGCTCAGAATAGGGAAATTCTCCAATTTTCCTGATTTCCCTCCTCTGTTTCAGAAGCTGGCAGAGAGGATTCTTGAGACTGAGCCAGGAGAGTCCAGCGTAACGAGGAGAGGACAGGGTCGATCGTTCTTAGGCGCCCTGCCCAGACGACGGAAACGATGAACGACACTATCATAAGCAAAGTTTAGTTTACTGAGAGCGTCGGATCAAGCCGATATACAGGCCTTGAGGGCTGACATCGAAGCTGTTAAGCTTGTTTCCTCCAACCCACCTCTGCTTGCCAAAGGGCCATCCAATGACGGTCCCCTCTCTGCCTCACGCACCTCTGCCCTGACAACTTCGACTGATGAGATCTTCCATGAGATTTCTGATCGCCAGCGGCGCGCTTTCAACTTTCTGCTCTACAACGTTCCCGAGCAGGCAAACCCTGCATCAGCTCAAAATGATCGCGCATTAATCTCCGACGCTCTCAGTAAACTAAACTTTGCTTATGATAGTGTCGTTCATCGTTTCCGTCGTCTAGGCAGGGCGCCTAAGAACGATCGACCCCGTCCTCTCCTCGTTACGCTGGACTCTCCTGGCTCAGTCTCAAGAATCCTCTCTGCCAATCGGGCGTCATCTTCGCCACTCTTTGCTATCTCAGCGGACAGGACTCCAGCCCAGTGCGTCAGCCTTAGTTGCGTAGGCGAACTGATCAGGGTGAGTCTGACCTCACTATCAAGTTTGTATCCGGTATCCTCGTATAGTGAATGTTCGTTGCTCTCCTATTTCCCTTCCAAAAAAACTCCGCAATAAGCCCAGTTCCACAAAACTAACTCTTCTATACCAGAATGTCCGTGGCCTCAATACCAAATTGTCTGATCTGCACCATCTTGCTCCTCATCTTACATACGACCTTCTCCTTCTCACTGTGACCTGGCTTCGTCCTGAGGCGGACTCCTCTGAAAACCGTCTCTCCAACTACCACATCTTTCGCACCGACCGTTCCCATTCGAATAATACGATTAAGTGGGGTGGAAGTGGGGTATTAGTTGCTGTCTCCACTCGTCTTCGCTCTTTTCCCGTCTCTTGAGCAAATTTCCATCGTGCTCCCTGATCTCTGTCTGATTGTGGGGACCATCTACCTACCTGGCTACTGTCCACTCTCTGCTTACGTGCGGCACTATTATGTCATACAGATTTTTTTTTTTTTACTGTCTGTGCCTTGTCCCTTCATTTTGGGTGTGCTGGGCTCGCAGGAAACTAATTTTCGGAAGCTTTCAAGGGCCGCCATTGCTTCTTGCAAGTCCCGACCATCTTTGCCTGATCTTAGCAATTTTCTAACAAAGCGTGACTTCGAGGTGTCGTTGGAGAAACACATGAAGCCTCTGGAGCCATTCCTCCAGGATACTATTCGCGAGCGATTGGGCAGTCTAGAGGGCCGGGTTACTGTTCTGGAATCACAGGGTGCTCAGAGTGCTGCCGTTATACAGGCCTTGAGGGCTGACATCGCTGTTAAGCTTGTTTCCTCCAACCCACCTCTGCTTGCCAAGGGGCCTGTCTCATTGTGGGGACCATCTACCTACCTGGCTACTGTTCACTCTCTGCTTACGTGCGGCACTTTGGACCTGGAATCCATCACCACTTTGTATCCTGGTTACCACCTTCCTCTCGCTGGGGATTATAATTTACCTGTTGTCCCATCTTTTTCTTTGAATGAAGACTCTCCCTCCTTTCCACCATCGTCAAAAGGTAATGCTGTCTACAAGGCTCTTCAGCAGCTCAATCTCACAGTTCATCACCACTTGAACTACTCACCGTACCATCTGCCCTTCCAGGCGCTTCAAATACTCTTTTGGTTGGTTATTCCTTGAATAATCAACCTATGTTTTCATGCAAATGGTCAACCTCTCCGATTCGGCTCAAAATTTTTTTCTGGACGTTTCATGGTGTCTAGATCAAAAAAGGTCAATGTCCGTCCACCGTACGCCGGTAATTTTCTAAAAATCAGAAATTTGGGTCAGGGGTGTGTTCCCGGCCTAGGAGGGTCCTCCAAACTTTTCAGCCCGATCGGACCAAATTTGGGCGGGGTAGGGGTCAAAATGTGTTTGTTGAAAAATGAATTTTCGAGATTTTGGGCAATGTAGGCGAGTGGGGTATCATTTTCCACTAAATTTTGGACGCTGAATCCAATGAAATGGGTCCCGGAACGATCGGCACCCACTGGAAGAAGTTATGGGTCAAATTGGGTATATATTACCTATTTTGAATATGTGTTTTTGAGATTTCTAGAACCTAGGCGTGTGGGGTATCATTTTCCGCTAAATCTTGGAAGCTGAATCCAATGAAGTGGGTCTCAGGACGACTGGCACCCACTGGAAGAAGTTATGGGTCAAATTTGGTGTATATTACTAATTTTAAATATGTGTTTATGAGATTTCTGGTACCTGGGCGTGTGGGGTATCATTTTCCACTAAATCATGGACACTGAATCGATTGGAATGGGTCTGGGACCCGCCGCACCCACCGTTTTCCCCATTTCCCCCATGTTTTTAAATAAGTTTCCATGCGTCTGGTCTGACGAATAACCAACCCCTGTGTAAGAATTTGCAGCGTTTTTCTCTTTAATAATAATTTTTTCCAACGATTTTTTAAAAATTGGCTTGTTCCCGTTATTGTTATAAATAAATAAATAAATAAATAAAAAAGATTTACTTACAGGCTTATTGTAGATGGGGCCCCGACAGATGGAGGTCGCCTGTGCCTAAAGCCACCTCTGATTTGTAATTGGGCTCATTCCCGTAAATAATAAATAAATAAACTTGGGTTAAATGTAGAGAACCTCCAAAAATTGATTTGAGTGTTTTTGAACGAAGCGAGTCGTAAATTGAAAAGAAGAACGCGAGAAGTAGCTCGGCGTTGATGCCGGCCTATTATAACAACTAGGGCGTGTTTTGAAGAAAGAAAAAGACTGAAAGGAGGAACAAGAATGAAACTAGATACAATGAAACTTTAAGAGTTAGTGTCGCTGCGAGAAACAATATAATTTTGTCCCTAAGCGAACAAACTGAAATAAAAGTTGATGTCGAGAAGTAAAAACTCTCCTTCTCACCGCTATAAGAGTTTTGTCGTTCTGAAGAGAATAAATTATTCCTGAATTCAATGAAACTACTCGCAAATGCGGATTTTGACGGGTTTGTTGTGTTTGAGCGGTCTCGTCTGGACGATAAGTTTTACCCAAATCCCCCATTCGGCTCAAAGGACAGACGTGTTCTGCATGCGGGAAAAAAAAAAAAAAAAAAAAAATGAGCCGAATCTCTATGCGAGAGAGGTCGACGGCGATATGGCTCAGGTTGTTGGGGCGGTCGTCGATGGCCGTTATGAGAAGGTTTTCGAGCGCTTAGTTCGCCGGACCACGTAGGATTCGATCTGTGACTTGAGAAACAACTGAAAAGTTCCGGTAATTGAGAAATTTTACTCGTTCCTACGGTGTTAGCCGAAGAAAGGAAAACCTCATTCACCTATGACCCAATTGATCGGATTCTCACGTCAAATTGCCTAAATTTAACTATAAAGAAGAGAAAAACAAAGGCCCAAGTATTCAAATAAGAAGTCAATGTCGTTCGTGTTCAGAGCAAAAAACAAAATAAATGAAATTGAAAAATAAATAAGTAGGGTAAGTTGGGGTAAATATGCCACACTTTTCGGAAAATCAATTAATCTTCAAGTCAGCCGTTTGATGTCCACGCCGATTTTGGAAGTAACAATTTTCTAAAAATCTGACATTTTTGTCAGAGGCCCTTTTCCGGCTCTAGTTGGTCCTCAAAACTTTTCAGCCCGATCGGGCCAAATTTTAGGGGTGTATTTTGAAAGCTCGTGGGGTATCATTTTCCAATATTTTGGACGCTGAATTGATTGAGATGAATCCCGGAACGATTGGCGCTCATCAGAAGAAGTTATGAGTCAAAATGGGTGTCCATTTACCTATTTCGAATGGGGTTTTCGATATTTCTGGTACTTAAGCGTGTGGGGTATCGTTTTTTAGTAATTCTTGGACGCTGAATCGATTGAAATGTAGTCTCTATGCTCCTGGTCCGAGAAATAACCAACCCTGAATGAATTTGCAGCGTTTTCCCTCCCGTAAATTTCAAATTGCAATTTCGTACCCATTTCGAGACAAAATTGATTCAGCGTTCAAATTTAGCTGAAAATGGTGCGATTGTGTTTATTTAGAGATATTTCCTCGAGTTGTAGGTACACTACTCGTATTACGGTCCACCCCCTCACCCCCTATTTTGAGTATTTTGAAGGCGCGTGGGGTATGTGGGGTATCATTTTCCACTAAATTTTGGACGCTGAATCGATTGAGATGGATCCCGGAACGATTAGCGCTCATCAGAAGAAGTTATGGGTTAAAATGGGTATCTATCTACCTATTTCGAGTGGGGTTTTCGATATTTCTGGTACTTGAGCGTGTGGGGTATCGTTTTTTAGTAATTTTTGGACGCTGAATCGATAGGAATATAGTCTCAATGCTCCTAGTCCGAGAAATAACCCACCCTGAATGAATTTGCAGCGTTTTCCCGTAAATTTCAAATTGCAATTTTGGTACCCATTTCGAGACAAAATTGATTCAGCGTTCAAATGTAGCTGAAAATGGTGCGATTGTGATTATTTAAAGATGACATCTTGTATCATCTTGACAGTTGTAACTCACTACTCGTATTACGGTCCACCCCCTACCCCCTTTTAACCGATTTTTTCGTGGAATTTTCTCTTCAGACGACGACAAAGGATTTTAATCACGATCCGCCGAATCGGTCCCGGTAGTGGCAGTACCCGAGGGTAATCCGATATTATAATTGCAACTTTCCCTTGAAAGAGCGCAGATGGGGGTCAAGGGGGTAACACTGGGGAGGGTCGGTGGTTTTCACTCGAGGGGCGGCCTAAGGGTGGTCGGGGGTGAGGGGGCAAAGGGCGGGGTGTGCGCAGGCGGTTCTCCTTCGCCTCCTTCGCCGCCTCAGTGTAGCCGCGGAGCACCTCCGAGAGTGTTCGATATATGAGCGAAATTCGAACTTTATTGGTTCACCCCTAAAGCTTTTCATCCCCCTCCCTTCCTAAATTGACATTCACAAGTGAGGTGGGTCGGGAAAAATATTTTCCATCCTAAACTTTATTCGGGCATGGGCACTTGATTTTTCCAGCGGACTTTTCCTCGTAGCATGAGAAAAAGAAAGGTAAGAAGAAATATTTCCACACTACCAAACCTATTTTTGTCGTAATATTCTAAACAATAACATTTGTTCTTCCCGTACAATACACTAGAATATTACACTAAAAACACACGACTCCGCGTTTCGCTCCAAATTGTGCGTGAATTTTGGACATTTCCCGACAAATGTCAACCCAAAAATGCACATTCTAGTGGTGTGGATCTCACGAAAACCTTCAGTGAGTAACCCAATGCGGGTATCTACGTGTAAAAAGTCGTCTTTCAAAAAACTCCCTTTCTCCGATACAAATAGATAAAATATGGACTTTGGAGCCATTTATAAGCGCAGGCTGCTTACAATATATTATTGTATTTTATCTTTTTCTTTTTCAAGTCTTGGAAACCGTGCAGAACAAATCAATTTTATGTTGGTCGGCGGTTCAACGACGAAAGTCGGGTTATTTATCCTCTAGGAGGAGGGGGCGTTCGAGTGTCGAGGAAATGGGCATGACCGCCTTTTTTAACCCCCCTTCGTTGTTTCATCCGCCAGTTTTGACCGAAGAACCCGGACAATAAATTTGACTTGATGTTACGCGGACGATGACCAACGGGACCGGTCACGTACTTCAGTCGATACATCGATCTTTCTACGGCACGCACAAGGGAGGTTTTTATCCACTTCCACAAACGGCATTTTGCGACCCCCCCCCCCCCCCATCCTGCAACCATTCGCGACACGCATAAGTTTTTGTAAGGCAGCACGCGTCTCTTATAGAGATTTCCTTTGCACGCATAGGTGCCTCACGTCTAAGAACTTCTTCCGCCCGTATTTTGTACTTCTTGGCGGTCAATTATTGAGCAGGTATTCATCCCTCGTTAAGTTATAACGTTCAGGGGTCGTTACTAGAGCCAATACAGCACTGAAATTACAAGAAAAAAACTACCGGGTTGATAACAAGTATACTCGTCTCCAAATGAAAAGAGTTTCTCGTAAACTCTTCTTACATTTGTACCAAATAATTGCACCGTCCATCATGCTTCACGTAGGCACTTACACGGAAAATTATTGATACATTTGGCGAAAATCTGTCGAACGACGCTACAAAATTTAGCACTTTTGTGGATCTGGCCCGTGTATTTAGCGCACGTACTTGAAAAGAAGATAAAAAACGCTGCAAATTCTTTTACAGGGGTCGGTTATTCCTCGGACCAGGCAAATGGAGACTCATTTCAATAGGTTCAGCGTCCAAAGTTAAGTGGGAAATGATACACCAGACGCATAGGTACCAGAAATTTCGAAAACACATTCAAAATAGGTAGATGGATACCCATTTTGAATTATAATTTCTTCCGGTGGGCGTCACGGGACCCGTTTCATTGAATTCAGGATCCAAAATTCAGTGGAAACTGATATCCCACACGCCTAGGTACCCGAAAATCTGGAAAACCCACACTCAATATAAGTGGGTAGGTACTCATTTTGACCAATAACCTCTTCAGGTGGGTGCCAATCGGTCCAAGACCCGTCACATTGAATTAGGATCCAAAATTTAGTGGAAAATGATACCCCACACTTCTAGGTACCCGAAATTTCAAAAACCCACATTCGAAATGAGTAGATAGATACCCATTTTGAATTATAACTTCTTCCGGTGGGCGCCAACCGTCCCAGGACCCATTTAATTGGATTCAGCGTCCGAAATTTAGTGGAAAATGATACCCGTGGAGAAATTGGATTTTTGCATGAAAAGATTTATAGATTTAGATTATTCAAAGAATAACCAACCAAAAGCTCTTGTCGTCTAAATCCTACTAAACGCCATGTGGTGAATATACCAAAAGAAAAGGGCTCCTAGCAATACGTTCTCGTACATTCTGAGCGGTGAACGGAAGGTGAATGGGTCGCGGTATTTCCAATTCCAGTATAGATAGACCTAACGGCGTTTGACAGGAATAGATTGGAAAAATTGTTTAGGAGGGAGCTCTTGTTGCAACATTGATGAGTCTCAAGGGGTTGAGAGGCTTTCAGAACGTTTGACCGGCTCACGAAAGGTGAACTCTTCCTTTTTTGGAAATGGGGAAAAAGAAAACTTTCCAACTATTATTTTCTGGGTTTCCTAGTGTTTAAGGTTGTTTTTTTCTTCTCGGAAACGATCATGGTAATCATTAATGTATTCATAAGCGATGAATCACCATTCATATTCAATTGTGACCAAATAGATATTAACATTGATTGTCCCCTTCTGTCCGCTAATCTCAATCGATTCACCATTCAATGTACGTCTAGAACGGTTCACCTACGTCCCCTAACAACCCTACGTATTTGTAAGTAGATCTACGTATATTAGGGGCAACCTACTGGTCTACGGAAGTACATGTACATACATTGTGAAATGTAAGTCCCATCAACGTAATTTCCGGGTTAAACAATCAAAATTTTACGAGATTTTTGCACTTTTCTGCAAAAGTACTGTCGCCTATTGGTTGATAACAATGTGGAAGAGAAACAACAACAGCCATCTTGCAGCCACACATTTACGAAGAAGGCAAAGGACCACCACCGCATTACTTGTTTGTCTAGGTAGGAGCATCATCTGCTATCATCACATTATTTCAGATTACAACTATTAATATTCACTGTACAACAGATTCTGTTCATAACAGACTGAACTAGAAAGAGTTTTGTCTCTAAATCTACGGATTTTCTGTAGAACACCTACATTTTGGAGAATTTACCTCCAAATGTTTTACAAGTTTGGGTTGGTAACACTGCTGTAGTAACCTTGAAGACCCTTTATCAACAGGCTCAATCAATCTGAATTAAGCTGATGTCTTTCATAGAAGAAAGGGAAGAGGAAGGTTCAGCCAACACACTTTTGGTCATGTAGAGCCAAGTGCATGTCTACATGACTTGAGAACTATCACTGTGGATGGCCCCTCGACTACATCACAGAGAGCGCTAAATCCAATCACCTAAATTTACCGCCTCCATTCAAAAGGGAAACCTGGTACCCTATGCATTGCTGGCCACATTTAATTTGTTCATTTATGTGGGGATTGCGGAAAAGCGCAGGAATGAAGAACATCATCGGAATATATTTAGAATAGTACATAGTAGTAGAAAAAAGAACATTGATTAACCTAAAAACTGCAACATAAACTGAATACATAGGAGTCGCTGCCTGGCGGAGAAGAAGCGAAACAAAAAGCAGGGAAATTCTCCCCTACAAACGTCAGCGCGGAATCGCAAAAATTGATATGCACCGCTCTAATAGTAAATAAGTAGATTAATTCTCTATGGTATATAATATGGCTCTATGGTATAATTCCTATTTCAAAAAGAATGCAAACATAGATAGATAGCCAATTTATATGCTTCACACCTAAATTTACCTTGGATTCCATGGAAGGTGAAGAATGGACAAAAAGGGATGAGTGAGAATGAATAGGAATAGGAAATTGATCGCCATTGAACAAATTGCGCTATGTATTATTATTAATAGATTAAAAAAATTATCATAATTAATTAGAAAATCCGGTGGTTTCATACCCTCAAAATTAAACGACAAAACTTATAGAAAATCTCTTCACATGATGAAAACAACAGCGTTAATCAAAGCTCAACACACACATTATGATATGCTCGATAGTAAACAGATGGTGAACCAGTGTTGCCAACGCAACAACAATTTCCTCTTTTTTTCCAAACACTTGGCTTTAATGTGCCTCTTCTCCGCCAGGTAGCGACTCCTACGTATCCTTTAGATTACCGACAAGCTATACATACACACTACAAAAGTATTTACACACTACATTATTAAATTGTTACTGTTCGGCCAACGGACCAGATTATGCAAGTTTCAGTTACTTGCGTAATAAAGTCTGCTGGTGAGCAGTTGCAACCAACAATTTTCGATTGGGGGATACAAAGGATAAAATATTTTACAGGCTGGATCTTCCATTTCTGATAATTACTGTCAGTATAACCTTATTCAAACATAATTGATTCAAACATAATTGATTCAAACATAATCAACTGAATGATCTCTGGAGCACAGCTGTGAACATTGGCATTGTTTAGAATCCGTTCTTGGTCAGAAGTACTTGAGTTTCAAAAGATAGTGAATGAAAAGTACTGAACTCTAAACTACTTTTACCCTCAATTTGAAATATTGCCAAAGAACAACTGTTTCTGGATGGCATTTCACCTTATCTTCTCTTTTCATTTCTTTTCTCGCCATCTCGGTTTCGTGAAGAAGCCACGTGAGACGGTCAATCGTTGACTTTGACGTAAAACTTTCCAACATCAATCTTTGTCTGATTTATGGAGCCGAGGACCTCTCCTAACAAACATCATCGCCATCCGAGGCGGAATTGTGAGGTGGCGTCTCCGGTTGGGAGGATATCATTCTCAAACTTCCTCGGCATAAATTACGCTTCATCAAACTTACCTCCCCCTCCAAAACCAACTTGGATCGAGTTTGACGCTATAAATTACGTTCATTTGACATCCGGTACGCTAATATCTGCAGCCAGGCCGTTCAAAATTTATGGCGACTCATGCCTCCGGCGACTTGATGAGCTAGTCGCTAATTGCTCGAAATGACAGAAGGATAAACTGGTATTAATAACCAATTTTCCCACACACAAGTGGAGGAGTAGTTGGCACCTGGCAGCAGGCAGCGTTCTAGGGACCCTAGCTATAAATCCATCATTTTGTGCCTCAAGTTCAGTTCATATTTAAAAACTACGTCCTTCCGCCTTTGTTTTGTAATTTGAATTTGTTTAAAAAATCTGCAATATTGGCAAAAAATTACATCCAGGCTCCGTTTATTGATCTCAGAACACAGCTAAATCGTCAAAAGCGGTGTCAGGGTTTGAAAATTGGCAATATCAAAAGAGATTTTTCAAAATTTCTAGAGACACAAGTGTGATAGGCATCATTTTCCATCAAACTTTGGACTCTGAAACGATTCTACCAACTATTACCGCAAACATGATCCACCTAGAATAATAAATAAATAAATTTTGGATGAATTAGCGGCGTTTCATTTGACTTTATTCATGTATCAAATTTGACAAACGTTCTTTAGACGATAGCTACATTTGCACTTACTTCGACCATACATCCTTCATTCTGATGAAATTGACTTTTATGTAAATTACGTGAAATTAAAGTGATGGTTTGTCAGCTTTACAGCAAATTTGATGAAAATTGTCTATTTGCGGTGGACAATTTTGGTGAAGGAACGTCTGAACTAAGGAGACTACTTTTACTAACAAAACGTAACGTTATTATTTTGTCCGTAACCGTGATGAGATAACTGTTACAAAATAACGCTTTATGAAAAGTAGCGGTGAACGAAAAAGGAGAGCATTAAGTTGCATTATGCTTAGTTTTGCGCCTCCCATCAACTTTTTTGTGATGTTTGATGTTATTAAGATCTAAAAATACTTTGGGTTTAGGTAACTGATGAGCTTTATGCAATATCAATAACAAGGACAACCTGTTGAGAGGATTGTTGTGGTTTTAAGGCTGAAACTGAGGCATGACGGACATATAACTGTTTCGTCTAAAGTCACTTTACCACCGCGATCAAGCTGGCCAAGGTGGTCCCACTGCATAGGGGCGGCTCAAGAATCGAATCCATTTTGATGGTGAGGGTTGTAGGTAAGATTTCCGAGAAGTGACCTAGAAAGACCTAGAAACAAACAGCCTCCTTGACTCCGCCCAGCATGGATTTAGAACTTCCCGGGTGGACGTTTTGGCTCACTCAGAAACTGTATGACGCCAAAGATGATAGACTGAAATCGCTGCTTGTCTTTTTGGATTTGATTCCATTAATAAAACGGTGCTGCTCGATCGCCTGCCTGAGACCTGGATCTGGGATAAGAGCTTAGCATGGTTTTGCAGCTATTTGGCCAACAGAGCCTAATATGTGGCAGTTGATGGGGCTGGCAGTGAGGTAAAACCCATCTGTTTTGGTGTCATACAGGGAAGCAACCTGGACCCTGCTCTCTTCCTGATACATATTAACCGCTAGGCAATGATCTCTTCAGGAGGTGACATGTTTCTTTTCGCAGATGACACTGCTATATTAGTCTCTGGTACCAGGTGGAAAGTAGTGTTTGACCGTATGCAGGGTCTTCTTTATCTGATCAATGGCTGGTTGCTCGACAACTTCCTCTCATTAAACGTGATTCATTGGAATGGAGGGGTCCCCTACTTCGACCTGAAGATCCATTCTTGCAGGCAAGACGTGAGTGTTCCGTGCGACCAAATTGAAATGGTTCCCAGGACCTGGACTTGTGTTTGATCGTTCTCTTACTTGGGAAACGCATAACTCTTACTTGTATTCTACACTGCGTAAATTGACATATCTGTTATATCATGTGAAATCAGTATTGTCGTTAGATAGAATGAAGCGGATGTATACATCACTCTTGCAGTCACTTCTGCAATATGGCATCATTGTTTGGTGGGGGGGAGCATATGCAAGTCATTTGCGTAAACTAGTAGTGCTGCTAAAGGCAATCTTGATTGCTATCCTTTCTAAACATGGAACGTGAACTGGTCAACCAAGTAGCAAAGGTGTATACTGTCCAGCAACTCTTAGTCAAGCAGCTAGTTATGTTCCTCCACAGAAACCCCTGCATTAATAATGTTCTGTATACCCACTCCAACACCACTCGTTTCCTACTCCTTCAAAATCAACTGATTTGGGTTTGTCCACTTTCGAGTTTGGATTTTAGCTTTTGAAATATGAAAATAACGCCATAACTGTTACATCTCAATTATAAGATATAGTAAGGGTTGCGCTAAGTATTGTAACGATTTATATTCTTCGTAAATAATTAATTACAATTGTTCACATTCGCGCACTTACACAATGACACAATCACAATTCGCGGTTGTAATGCAGTTGTCGCACTACACGGCACGGCACGATTTATAACCCAAAGCGTCTATTTGGACTCCGAATTGAACTGAACTGCGTGGCGTTCCTGGGTCCCTACCTTCTCAAATCTTCCCTGGTTCTGGGAACTCGACGTGTTGTCTCGAGCAAACGGGAAGGTTCCAGCCAATTTGATACAAGGCACAATTCCTCAAAAGTGACCCTTAGCCCTCCACAGGTCGTTGACCCTGCGACGCCGGCAGCACAGGGCGCAGGTGCAATCTTGCAACAGTATTTTGAAATAACGTTGTTTTGTAACGGTTTCAGGTTATGTGACCAACCCCTAGACCCAACCGATTTCGAAGATTTCTTTGATTTCCCTCTTTTCGTATTGTAGCAATGTATTTAGTATCGTATGATGATACTGAGGAAGAAATAATTAAATTCTCACATTTGTAGTATGGCTCGCGTATATGGTTTTTAGAAAGCTCGACCAAAACCATCGAGTGAAACGAAAAATGCAGACATTTGAGAAAGTGGAACGGCGTTGAAATCAGAAGGGTGAAATACGAAGCTCTGTGGAAAACTTTTTTTCCAACCGTGGAGTGGCAACGGCTCTGGTAAAGGGGGGGGGGGGGGGGGGGGGGGCATATAACGGAGACGTGAAGTTGGCACGTGGTTCATCACTGGTTTCTCTGTCCAACTCGTGCAAAGGTCGATTCCACATTGACAGGAATGGGGACGAATGCCTCGTTAAAGGTGGCCAAGGGTTGTAAATAATGAACACGTAGCGCGTACAAGGTTTCATAACCCCCTCACCTTTGAGGATTGATTCAAGCTCGTTCAGGCCCCCATTAAACTTGATGGGAAATAATTACAACTGTATAAAAGTTGATTATATAAAACGAGCAAATTTGTACGATAGTACGTAAGTATAAGGTGAAGAATACGTACCAATATTCATTTGAATTGTAAATCATACGACGTACAATATTGCAGTAACAATTCAATACTTGATACACCATATTATCACCAACCTCCGAGTCGCATTTACCATTCCAGGTGTATTGGTGCTGGTTCTTCAGCGGCCTGCTGAGCGAAGCAAGTTTAGAAAGGATAACATTCGACTTCTGATATAATCGCGCTGTTCCAGCGATCAACTATTGCAATTGATTGGTGAAAATGGTGCAACATTGGCGTCAAAATTCTCAAATAAGGAACGTACTTACCGAAAGAAGAATGAATTAGTGAATAGCTACAGAATTCGGTGAGTGTTTTAGATTGAAATTCTCCTCGTCTTCAGACCCCTAGCATCGAATCGTTAAAAATTCGATATGTGGGGCCGATATTCCTTGAAACTAGAACAATGTTTTCCAGCGGAAATAGCCTCTAACGAAAAAACGGAACGAGGTCGGCACCGGTCGTCAAAAAGACTGGAAAAGACGCAACCCCCACGTCATCAATCAACTTACCGAAGACAGTTGAAACGTTTTCCGACCACCAACGAGTAAGATTCTTCAACTCGAGAACAACTGAACATACTTCCGTGGAACGTGAACGGATTCAGAAATAATGACCCTTTTGGAAGATCAGGAATCACCCCACCATGCGATAGTTTGAAGGATGTGTAAAGGAAATAAGGCAAAAACGCTGCAAAATTGTACACACGGGTTGGTTATTCTTCAAACCAGGCGCATGGATTCATTTCTTCAACATGGGGAAAATGGGGGAAACAGTGGGTGTGGCGGGTCCCGAACCCATTCCGATCGATTCAGGGTCCAAAATTTAGTGGAAAATGATACCCCACACGCCTAAATCTCCAAAAATCTCGAAAATCCATTTTTTGAAAAACACACCCACTAATTGTACCAGGACCCATTTTATTGGATTAAGCGTCCAAAATTTAGTGGAAAATGATACCCAACACGCCTAGGTACCAGAAATCTTGAAAACACATCCAAAATGGGTAGATACATACCCATTTTGACCCATAACTTCTTCCGGTGGGTTCCAATCGTTCCTGGACCCACCTCATTGGATTCAGCGTCCAAAATTTAGTGGAAAATGATACCCCACACGCCTAAATTGCCAAAAATCTCGAATATCCATTTTTTGAAAAACACATTTTTGGGCCGAACTGGAGGGATGACATTTTGCAACACTAAGGTTGATTATTATTCAAGGAATAACCAACGAAAGCGCTGTCAATTTTTTCAGAAGGATTGTTAATCCTTGGACCAGGAGTATATGGAAAACGGTGATTGTGGATTGTCTCAGACTCATTATAATCAATTCAGTGTCCAACATTTAATAGTTCAGATAGATAATTATACATAGTAAGGTACCCATTTCGACCCATACCCACCCCCACTGAGCACCAATCGGTTCGGGTCCCCTCACAATCGATTCAGCGTCAAAAATTCAGCGGATATCGATACATTAGTGGGAAACCAATCCCTTCTTTATGTTTCGTGAACGCCGCATCTCGTCTATATGCTCCGTTTTCGGCCTGCTTGTCCTGTGTCGTCACAATGAATTCAGCGTCAAAAATTCAGTGAATATCGATACATTGGTGGCAAACCAATCCCTTCTTTATGTTTCGTGAACTCTCTTCTCACGGAGCATCTCTTCTCAATGCTCCGTTCACGGCCAGGTTATCTTACGTCGTCTTCACTTCCTCAGTACTTATCGGTTAACGCGTTCTTAGCTGAGTTATCGTATGTTTCTTCTCTATTAAAATTCGGCATTCCGTATTCGGATATTCTTTCTCTGGCACTTGCCGGTTAATGCGTATTATGAAGCCCTTGAAGCTACAATGGTCGTTTGGGTGGTCAGATACACATAACACAACACTTAGTGAATGAGTTCAGAACACTCTATACTCACCGTTTTCCCCATTTTCCTTGAATATTCGCTTTGTGCCTGGTTATTTCTCATTGAATCGCCATCCAAATTTGCCAATAATTTTGTTACATTCTCCAAAAAAAGATAATGTCAGAATTTGTACGCACCAAAGTCGAGAAAAGAGTGGCTAAAGGTGCCTTTCTCTCGGGTTGATGAACGGAAAGGAAAATGAAAACGTGGTTAAAGCTTGTATACCGCCCACGTAGATCGATGACCAACCCTCCGTTGAAATATTTAACTCTCTCTGCATTGGGGTTCTCTATAGCCTCTTGAGCCCGCTTGGACGTTTCACTCATCATAACACGACCTCCTTCTTCATTTTCCGTCCTACGCGATACACAAATTCGTCGAATAGCACGTAAAATTATCTTTTTACTGTTATTTTTTTGCCTTTTTTTTTTTTTACTCTTTCACGGCTGGACGAGTTTTGAGAAGAGGTTTTACTCGCCGGACAATTCCTTCTCGCGGTGATTTTTACGACGTGATTCCATTTGGAATGGTCGTCTTACTGAGGGAAAAATGTGACCTTTCTGATGGGAAGGGATTGTCGAGTGTACAGTTTATCGAGCGATAAATCGATTTAATCCGTTTTTATGGGCCTACTCCGAGCGTTCTGGGCTTTGGGTCATGAGTAGTGATAGAGTAGCGCAGAAACGAGAACTGACCGTATCGGATACACTGCCGTCCTTGGGGACAAAGGAGAAAGGCTGGCCGAGCTCTTGGCCTTTACACAATCTTGTTGGTTGAAGTAGAAGAATATATTCGAGTTGAATGAACTAATAACAGTAGCAAAAGGAGATGTTCATGACGTGGGATAAATACTGGCCATTTCATGGAACATTTGTACAGTCAGGTTAACTATGCCCAAAGAAAATGAGGCCATGGCAAAACCTGTTCACTGTTTTATGTCGGAGCTCCATTCAAAAAAATTCATTCGCGGGGGTTGGTTATTCCTCGGACCAGGCGCATGGAGACTAATTTCTTCAACATGGGGAAAATGGAGGAAACTGTGGGCGTGGCGGGTCCCGAACCCATTCCAATCGATTCAGGGTCCAACATTTAGTAGAAAATGATACCCCACACGCCTAGGTACCAGAAATCTCGAAAAAAATCTGCAAATTCCTACACACGGGTTGGTTAATCCTCGAATGGAGGAAACTGTGGGCGTGGCGGGTCCCGAACCCATTCCAATCGATTCAGGGTCCAACATTTAGTGGAATATGATACCCCACACGCCTAGGCACCAGAAATCCTGACACATAAAAAATGGGTGGATACATACAATCTCGAAAACACACATTCGAAATAGGTAGATAGATACCCATTTTGACCCATAACTTCTTCCAGTAGGTGCCAATCGTTCTGGGACACACATCATTGAATTCAGCGTCCAAAATTTAGTGGAAAATGATACCCCACACGCCTAGGTAGCAGAAATCCCGAAAACACATATACAAAACGCTGCAAATTCATACACAGGGGTTGGTTATTCGTCAGACCAGGCGCATGGAAACTAATTTAAAAACATGGAGGGAAATGGGGAAAACGATGGGTGCGGCGGGTCCCAGACCCATTCCAATCGATTCAGTGTCCATGATTAGTGGAAAATGATACCCCACACGCCCAGGTACCAGAAATCTCATAAACACATATTCAAAATGAGTAATATATACCCTATTTGACCCATAACTTCTTCCAGTTGGTGCCAATCGTCCTGGGACCCGTTTCATTGGATTCAGCGTCCATGATTTAGCGGAAAATGATACCCCATACGCCTAGGTTCCAGAAATCTCAAAAACACATATTCAAAAAACGCTGCAAATTCCTACACGCTGGTTGGTTATTCCTCGGACCAGGCGCATGGAGACTCATTTCTTCAACATGGGGGAAAGGGGGGAACAGTGGGTGCGGCGGGTCCCAGACCCATTCCAATCGATTCAGGATCTTTTTGGAATTTTGGAAAAATTACCGCTGGAATTGAAGGATGTCGCGGGTGGGGGATAATGTCCCTAAAAAGCAGGGGACGCGTCATAGTATGTACCTTGCCCTATAGACCGTACGAGGGCGCATGTAAGTATCATCACAAAACGACGAAATGAAAAGAGATTACCTTCAATAGCTGTCAGGGTAGGCAAAAGATCTGCGTCGACTCAATCGGAAATTAATTGGCGGTACCGCGACGACATACTACGGCGAAAACCATTAGATCGCGAACGGAAATCACGGAATACCGAGTTCTAATAGATAATTAAACGTTCTGTAACTCAGCTGACTTCACAAACGTAAGCGTGTAAACGGTTAACCGATAAGAACTGAAGAAGCGACGACGATGCCAGAATTACCTGGCCGAGAACGGAGCATAGAGAAGATATGCGGCGGCGTTCCCGATACATTAAGAAGGGATTAGTCTTCGCAGTACCGTTTACCTCTAAATTTCTAACGCTGAATCCATTGTGATGGATACCGGCCTGATCGGTGCCCTCTGGAGGTGGGTATGGGTCAAGATGGGTACCTTCCTACATATCTTGAATGGGTTTTCGGGATTCACGGGTACCTATGGACCTGGAGCATGAGAAAATGTGTAAGAGTATACTCATTCAACCCACTTTTGAGGTATGTATGTAGGTACCCATACCCACTTCCAGAGGGCCCCACTCGGTCCAGGACTCATCACAATGGATTCAGCGTCAAAAACCAGTGGTAGGAAATTCAGTCAAAATTCAGTAGAAAGTTAGTGGTGGAAAACTAATCCTTCATGATGCTTCATGCTCATCTCTTCTCTATGCTCTGTTCTCGGCCCTGTTATCTCGCGTCGTCATTGCTTCTCCTGTACTTGTCGGTTAACGCGTAGGTAGTCAGCTGAGTTCACGAACTGTTTAATTCTTATTAGAACTCAGTATTCCGTGATTTCCGTTCGCGATCGAATAGTCTTCGCCAGTAGTGTGTTGTCGCTGTACCGCCAATTAATTTCCGATCGAGTCGTTCGCAGATCTTTTGCCTACCCTGACAGCTATTGAAGGTAATCCTTTTTCTAATTTGAACCTCGGACCAGGCGCATGAGATGATTTCTTCAACATGGGCGCATGGAAACTTATTTAAAAACATGGGGGAAACGGTGGGTGCGGCGGGTCCCAGACCCATTCCAATCGATTCAGTGTCCATGATTTGGTGGAAAATCATACCCCACTTGCCTAGATCGCCCAAAATCTCGAAAATTCATTTTTCAAAAACACATTTTGACCCCTACCCCGCCCAAATTTGGTTTGATCAGGCTGAAAAGTTTGGAGAACCAACTAGAGCCAGAACCGGGTTCCTGACCAAAATTTAAGATTTTTAGAAAATTTTCTACTACCAATGTCGCGTGGACAAATTGGAGGAGTGGGTAGGTAGGGGTAGAAATGTGTTTTAAGAAAAATGGATTTTCGATATTTTTGCGATCTACGCGTGTTGGGTATCGTTTTCCACTACATTTTGGACGCTGAATCCAATGAAATTGGTCCCGGAACGATTGTCGCCCTCTGAATGAGGTTATGGGTTAAAATGAGTATCTATCTACCTATTTCGAATGTGTGTTTTCGAGATTTCTCGTACCTAGGCTGTGGGGTATCATTTTCCACTAAATTTTGAACTGAATCGCTTGGAATGGGTCCGGAACCCGCCACACCCACTGTTTCCCCCATTTTCCTCATGTTGATAAAATGGGTCTTCATGCGCTTCGGCCGAGGAATAACCAACCCCTGTTGCAGCGTTTTATTGTCGGATCGTTCAACTAAAAATGGAAGTCATTGCACACGCAATAAGCCAATTTGAACTCGGTGCTTGATTGATATGTGGTTACCACTGGTCTTCGGAGCCTATTTTTCCATCTCCCATCCAACTGAAGATCAGAGCGGCTGCAAAGCTCGTCACAAAACTGTTTACGGCCCAGGTCGTTATTTATACAATTCCCTGATATTTTCTTCACTTCCAAATTTATCAAGTTGACTCAGAGGGGGTCTTGGATTTGATGGAGAGCAGATTGTCGAATAAGTAGTTTAGTCAGGAATCAGGTTCAAACAACAAAGCGTCCTTCATCTTCATCCTTTGTTTATGCTAGATTTACTGCTCTCTTTTTCTCAGCTAGTTACCGTAGGGGTTTACACTAGAAAAAGAGCTCCTCAAATAAGACTCAGCCGACCGGGCTCGGGACACACGAGATGTTTACTGATTACACAACCTTCAGCACCGGTGGCGGCGGAAAATACTTTGTGGGCAGGGAGACGAGGCCACGCTCTCGTAGTTTCCACTGCCAAATGAATCACTGCTGTTCGAACCAGGGACCGTTACTAGGTTGCAATATAAATCAAGTCTTCCTTCTTTGAAGCTCACTTTAGAACGCAAAACGAATAACTTTGTGAAAAATAAAAATCCCCGAGCCCTAACTAATGCAAGTTTCCAATATTGTAATCAGCACTTAGGTATACCTGTGTACTCTTTTTCGTTCATGGAGGAAATGGTATCAAAATCGCTGTAAAAAACATCAATTAGGACCCATACACTCTCTTGGAGTCCATAGATTACTTGCTGTTGAGAAGTTTGAAGTGCCCTCTATCGGAGAACAAAATTTGTTCTTGTGGGAAACAGTATCAAACTAAGTAACATAAGGCTAAGGCCTCAAAATCATCATTCAGATAATTTGTTTATTGAATAATGAGCTAAGCATTAATTGAGCAAGCCCCTGACAACATCGATTAGAGAAATATTACAATCTCCAGAAGAAGAATTGGTTGGTAACACTGGGAAATCTGCAACACTGCTTGTTCTGTTGTCTGGCAGAGTGCATTACTGTACGGCAGTACTTCACATTCTCATTGCATTCAAATGAAGCCTTTGAGCGAAATCTAATACTTGATAACTGAGAACAACAGGTCTGAGATGACCGAGATCAAGTCATCCTTGGTGATGGGGAAGCCATGATTGCTCATGGTAAAGAGACAAGCCACAATTGTGACTTCTTCCTTCAGCGTGACAGCTTTTTCACCACCGACTCTGTGCATGTAATTCATTGAGTTTCTTTAGTAGTGTTCTCCTTGGAACGCGATACTTCGTTGCTGCTTTTTAATTGTACTGCCCTGCTTTTATCTCTGCAAGGCAGCATTGGATGGTGTCTTCTTCAATCCCAGGATCGGCGACTTCCCGGTTTTTGGCTACACTTTGAGGCCACTTTCGTACAATGCAAAAAGCAACAACGAGGAGGATATTCATTATTGTAGTCGTCCAGGAATCTAACATGGATGATATTGTCATCATTTCATGGTGAAAGGTAGTTATTGCAACCTGACTTTGCTCCTCTTTCCACCAAGAGCAAACTCATTCTCTTTTCTCTCTGTAGCTGACACATTCAGCTAAAATTGAAATACCACTTCCTTACCAGACCTCAACAGCCACCTGTTGATATTAGCAAACTGATAAGGTTATCAGCTGAATAGGAAAAATGGCGTCAACAACATATTTCTCGAAGCAGTGTTGCCAAATTGGAAAACGTACTTGAAAACGCTTGTTTCATTACATAATTCACATTTTATTTTATGCACTTTGAGGGTTTTTACAGGAAAAGATAGGCAGAAAATAATTCCAGTAGCATTTCACATGCTTTTATTAGAACTCAACTGACCAAAATCTTCATTTCCCTATGTTGGTAGCAGTGTTCAGTACAGTCAATCACAAATGAAGGCGACACTGTTGGAGAAAGTGTTGTTAGTTGCTCATTCAATCCTTTGTCCAATGATTTGAATGCGTTGAAGCTTCAAAATCAATGTTGGCATCAACACAAGCCAACATCAGTGATAAGCCAACATCGACGTTTTAAACCTAAAACTTTTTATCCAACCTATTTTGTTCCTGTGCTGGGTTGTTTCCTGTGTCAATAACTAACTTCTTGTCAGAGACTAAAGTACAAACTGAGCTGAGGCATCTGATTTTAACCCTAACAAGATTCAGAATTGATTTTGGCGCATCTTCACTTCCTCTTTCACAGAATAACATGTACTTCACTTCAATCAAAACAAAAAATGTCACATAAAACAACAATAAAAAAATTTAAATATAGTGATACCATCTGTCAAGTTGTTGTGTTGTTATTGTTGTGGCCAATGGAGTATGTGGAGATTTTTACCCACTAAAAACCTCACCCCCTTTTCCCACGTTGGGGCCAACCCGGAACTGTTTGACACATTGAAAAGAAGTGTACTTTTGACACTTCAGGCTGGGTTCCCATTTCTGCCTGCTAGCTGGTCCCGTTGCCGAACCCTTTCGTCGACGAGCTTGCCTTCCAGGATGTTTTGGATGTACCTACTTGCGTTTGACTTGCTCTCGAGCATCCTGGTCATCATATCCTCGGGGGTGGGAGGGCTGGTCATTTCTAGCTCCCTTGCAGTCTACCATCGCTCTCTCTCCCACCTCTCGCATTCGAAGAATGTGTGTTGAGAGCTGTCCTCTTCGTTGGTGCTGTGCAGGCATCCTGGAGATTCCACAATACGCATCCTATGGAGATACTGATAGAACATCCCGTGACGCGAGAGGAACTGCGTTATATGATAGTTCCCTTCATCGTTTTCCTCTCTAGCCAGGGACGTATATTGGGCACCAGTTGTGCCGTCCATCTTCCTCTTGTTTCTGTCTCCCAGATTTCCTGCCAGGAGTCGAGTGTGTGTTCCCGCTCTTGTTTGGCTAATTGAGGCCATGGCTCCTCTTCCCGTCGATCATACATCCTTTTTCTCTTCCTTGCAAGCAGATGTATTGGAGGAGCACGGCTGGCTCTGATACTGACTTATAGGCGCTCACAATGCGAGGTGCCCCTCTTCTTTACACAGCGAGCATCCGTTTTTGGTGGCATTTGACATTCAGAGCGTACGCCCATACTTCTGCCCCATATAGCAGGATGGAGTATGCAACTGACATTAATAGTTGTCTCTTACACGGTCTAGGTCCTTGAATGTTTGACATTAGTCGACTCTGCCATCCTTATGTGCTCCCCAAAAGTTATCTTGGTGTCCAGCATTATTTCTAAGTACCTGACTACTGGTTTTGTTTCCACCTTGACTTCCCCGCTCTGATTTGATCTGACAAATCAGTTGTAGCGCTACTCTGGTGCTGAGATAAAAGATGGCTAATTAGGTCACCAAAACGATTTTTGTTGCAAACTTTCTTCATATTTGTTGAGAAAAATGATTTTGGCTGTCATCAAGCTGCAATAAAGCACTCCGCTATGAATTTGGTGTACACTCACTGCCTTCTTTCCGTCAACCAGGGCCTGTATCAGCCCCATTGATACCCTCAATATCATTAGTTGGCTTGATATTATCGTCCCAACATAGTAAAAATTAGGTAGGACTATTAACCCTCTATTAATCCTAGATTGTTTCCCAATCCCTCTTGAGTTGCATCAAATTATAAAAAACATTTTGTCCCTCGTACTTTGATCGTGAGTTTTGTACTTAACAGATCATTACCCGGAAAGTAAACAATATCTAGGCGTTCAACTGTTCAACTGGAGTAGCAATCCATCCGTGTTGACTGAACCGAGGGAGTGCGGCCTCTCTGACCGACTCAATCGATGCGGAAAACCCGTTATTGTACCCTTCCAGTTTTCCCGTCGGCATTTCATTGTTTTTCTTTTTCCTCATCGCCCTGCCGGAAAATATCAGAATCAAAGAGGAAAAGCTTAAAAACTCCCTTCCCTGCCTTGGACATCAAAGAGCGGATGCGGTCCACTCACCACCTCGTTCTATCACGCGTTCAACCCATTCAAAGAAGCTCCTCCCGAGTGGAAATTCCGATGAAACCGTGTTTTGCCCTTTTACGTATAAAAAGTCGCGTTAGAGTTCGTTTCTTTCAGCAGCCATAGAGCGAGAGACGTTTTCCTTTAATCACCGTACGCTGCTACAAAGAAGGAAGAAGTAACATGCGTAGGAAGGTATGACCTATATTCCCCTTCCCACCCTTCATGAATATGGTCGTACGCAGTACTTATGGCTGTTTTCTTGGGCGTTGAATATAACCTGCACAAATACCTAACTTGAATATAGCTCAAACAACAAAATGTCCTTGAAAGTGTGGATAGAAGTACGTTAGGCTCATTGAAACGGATATCCACCAAAAATTGAAGGAGAAAACAGGCGGATTTGTGCAAAAACCACCCCATTACTTGTATATTTTTAAAAGAGTTAAAAACAAATAATAAAGAAGAATTTTTCTCCAAGAAATTGTACTTGAAAAAATAAGAATCCATCTCTGCCTTAACACATTCATGCCAAGGGCTTCTCGAGATGTCCGCTAGAGCGCAGCCCAAAGTCGATGGACGGCATGGGCTGTCCTTGACAAACCCGCATAGCATAGACGACTTATTACTTTCGCTCGACAAAAGGCAAAACGGTAATAAATGACTGAGAAAAAGGGACGTAGGTCAGGTACTGAAGTTGAGGTTCCCTATGTAAATCCTTTGTCCACCCTCTCAGCGCTGCGCTCTAGCGGACGTTCTAATATTCAACCACTTCACTTATTTGTTCATTCAACTTAATTAACCCACCCATACATACCTAATACATCCCTTGATCACCGAAGTTATATTCTTACCTAAGTTTCCTCACTGCTGACGTCATAAAGACTTTGGTTTTTCCACCTACGCCTTCTCAACCTGATACAGAGACAAAGGGAGCCTTGATCTTGATTGAGTACTCCTTGGCAGAACGTCTCACACACGAGTAATTTTAGTGTTATTTGTCGTTGGTCACATTGTTTATTAGAAAATTAAATTTACTCAGATTGTTTGTCTGCAATATAATTGGCGACAATCACACGCCACGGCTGACGGCTGAAAGGAAAAATGCTGCAAATCCTTTTACAGGGGTTAGTTACCTCTCAAACCAGGAGTATGGGGAAAATTGGGAAAACAGTGGGTTTGGATTGTTCTGGACTCATTTCATACGATTCAACATCCAACATTTAGCGGAAAATGATATCCCACACGCCCAGGTACTCGAAAATCTCAAAAACCCACATTCAAAAGAAGTAGGTTGGTACCCATTTTGACCAATGGCCTCTTCCGGTGAGTGCCAATCGTTCCAAGACCCGTATCATTGAATTCAGTGGGCAAAACTTAGTCGAAAATGATACCCCACACGCCAATCTCAAAAACCCACTTTTGAAATAGGTGGATAGATACCCATTTTGACCTAAACCTCTCTCCAGCGGGCGCCAATCGGTCTTGGGCCCATGTCGATGGATTCAGGATAATTAGGCCCCACAAGCCTAAATTGCCAAAAATCTCGATAATCCATATAATATATAGCAACACATTTTGATTTTGGAGCTGATCGGAGATATTCGTGAGCATGGATTAACCAGTGGCGCCGGGAAGAGGTAGGATTGGAAGAAGGTTGACTGTATCTCCTTCAATCTATCTACTCCTTCGGACTGGATTGATGCGATCTCGGAGCAAAAAAATGTCCTACGCCCCTGACATGTGATCAATTGATCAGAATAAGCTTCAGGGTCACCACTTTCGAAAAAAAAGTCTCTTCGAATCTCCCTTCACCCGTTGTACACCCACGGCCAATCAAATCCAGCGAATTCCTCGTGTGAAGAAGAGTTCCACTTGCCACAAGCGCACCTGAGACCTTTCTTTTTTCCGAATCGATTGACAATATACCGGAAGTATTGTCGGAGATGGGATGCCTCGGATATTAGCTTGTTTACGCTCACAGATTCCGGACGAAAATCTGCGACTTTCGAGCTGGCAAAAAAGGCGCTCACTTCGTCGGCAAAGCGGGGGTAGGCTTTGGAAGTGAACGAGAAAACTATTGCTTTGTTCACCTGTTTCCTCGCAACTCGCTTTTAATATCCCCTTTTCAGGTCTTTTTTTTGTCACCAACAATGGTATAAGAGAATATGAAATTCATGAAGCACGAGGCCAAGGGAAAGCAGGCGCCCTGAAAAATGGAATCGCGCTTTGATGTTCCGAACAAAAGAGCAAAACTGATTCGGAGAACACACCTCCGCCCACCCAGCAATATATTTATGTATTCGTCCGCCTGTAGTGATTTCTTCGCATTAGTGGATCACTCGTCGCATTATTTTCCGGCAGAAGTGGTCGATTACGAAGCGTCGAGCTCTCAAATCCACGTGAAACTTGTCCTGGAGAGGCCCAATATCATTTCCTTTCGAACTCCTGGGAAATATTTACATTATTCATGAAAACCCGCAGGAGTTTTGGTCGAGGAAGCTCTAAAAACCGGCCTTCGCGGCTCACAGTGTGTAATGCCGAGCTCACGAGTCCTTTTCGTATTTCTATTAATGCGTTTCCTCTGTAGGCGCCGTCACTGGCTATTCAACACTCGTCGAAAGTGGGGAGAGTGATCGCGTTGTACACGTGACGTCATTCCCGTCCTTCCAGAATGGCCGGTGTTGGTTGCATGCTCAGACCAGTCTGTCACTCCCTGTCTTGTTCAGCATTCGCCATTTTGGAATAAATTGCAGACGAATATGCTGCGATTTTCAGGCAATACCTGAAAGCCCGGTGGCCTAGTCTTCCATTATTTTGGTCCCAGGTAGGATTAGATTCACGTGGTCATTTAAGCAAACAGGGATAAGTTAGGACCCACTGGTCCCCCCTTCCTTCTTCTCTAACTAGCAATGTTTTCACATCCTAGTACAATCCGCTTCATCTTCCATACAAGTCCCAGTGTCTTGCAGCCCGTGCCAATTTCAGGCAATGCTCCCTGACTGTTGTGGCCATAATCTATGTGTTGCATATGTTCATAACATTGATTTTCAATGCATTTACAGTCACTCAATTGGTCCCACACCAAGACGACACCCGGTTGAGATCACAAATGATGAGTCTGCAGTGTTATCCAGGTTATCTACGTTGCAAGAGACGTAGATTTTCAGGTCATTGGCGTGGACCATGAAGTAGTAGTGCTGCAACACATTTGGCAAGGAATTTAGAAATAGCACAAATAGCAAGCTTGAGAGCACATTGCCCTGAGGAGCGCCCACCAAGTAGACAGCAAACCATCAGGAGCTCTTACAACCAGCAATCTTGCTGACAGATTGGAACCACTTCCGCATTCCCTTAGGCACTTCAATTGACCGCAGGAATGCCAACGCAATGTCACATCAAACAAGGTAAAAATGCTCGATTGAAGTCAACAGTCACAAGGCAGGCGAGGCAATACAAGGTATCCTCGCCATCCATAGGCCAGACCCCATTCAGATCACCATTTAGGGGTCTCCATGCTGTGCCTCACACATTACTCAGATTGAAGGCCCTTCAGGGTACAGAGTTAAATTATGAAGCCCGAGCCAGACTGCGCATTGAAACGTTCTTCAACGATGTTCCATGCATCCACCTTGAAGGGTAAAGGGACAATAGAATGTGATTGAAATATTGCTGTATGAACAATTGCACAACACATCTGCTGTGTTCCCATTAATCCTCTAGTTACTACTCTGCCTAATGCAGAACACAAAACATTCTAACAGTCTTACTTTCATTTTTATAGTCACTTTTATAGTCACTAGCATCAGTTTGATAATTGATGAGGATTGCAAATTGGTCGACTATTTCCACCAACAATCTCTCCTCTTCCGCTGAGAAGTTTGGGGCTTGCCTGCTTATCTCAAAACTTGATTAGTTCACTGATGCACTGATCACTACAGCGAAATAACGAAAATGGTGGCTCAGAGCATGTCTCCGTATTAGCGTTAACCATAACCGTTCACCTCAGGAGTTGAAGAGCTACCAACACAACAACACAAATGTACACTATCACTTCAGGGTAGCAGATTGATCGAAGAGTTAACCCCTCGGGGTTAACCCTGTGATTTTCTAGTTACGCTCCACTGATAAGAGCCGGGTCAGGAGTTAACCTGAGGTTCAGCTGAACCGGCTATAACCCCTGTTCTAGTTACTCGCCCTTAGAGTGAAAGCACGCGCAGGTTAGTTTGTATAACCCATTCTTTTTGTGGGGGTCGTGTAGTTGAGAATGTTGTTGAGGTTCTTTGGTGTTGAGTTACAGGTTTCTGCTTTTTAGGGATGTCTTTCCACTATTGTAGCTGTGTGAGCTAACGGATACATTTGATACAAGAAAAATACGCTCATTTTATTTTATTCCATTTTAAGCAAAGCATGAAAACATTGAAATTGGTGGGCACATTACTTGATGCACAAGTGTTTACGTACCAGTCATTGCCACCCCTTGTCACCCTGTCAAAATCCAAAGTCTCTCCAAACCAACCGCAATCCTAAGTGTCTGGTACATGCAATATTTATCACTCTGTGGAAGGACTTGGGAGTTTAAAGTTAACTCTCAAGCTTTCTCATCCTCACTTCGTGAGCTTCCCAGTAATCTCCTTACTCAACTTGAACGGACCCTTTTCAGTTCGTGTTTCTTCGGTGAAATTTGCCCAAAAGATCACCACTTCAACCGAACCAATGTTGTTTCGACATTCGACTTAAGTGTGAGTTAAAATGGAAATCTGTTGTTATAAGAAAGTGGAATGTTCGACTACGGGATGTTTCACGAATTGTTCCACCACCACTGAATGTGTCAATTTCGAAGCTTAGCATTTACCGAATATTTATGTTATGTTTGTGTGTCAAAAGGTTTTGGAAACTTGCAAATTGGTAGCTTCAGTCAAGGAGCTTTGCAGCTTCTTCTTTTATGTGGTATCTGAGTCTTGCAAGATGGGACGTGGCCCTCTGCTTGATGACGTCGTCTACACTGTCCACTTCATGTTCGCGGTGCAGAGCGTCATTCTGGAAGTACCACGGTGCATCAGTAATACACAGCAGCGCAGATTTCTGGAATCTCTGAATGATCTGCCAATTGATGGAGCGGTAGGTACAGCCCCACAACCGCACTCCGTAAGCCCAAACTGGCTTCAGTACTTGATTGTACAGAAGCAGTTTGTTTCTGATAGTCATGGAAGATTGTCAGCCAATGAGCCAGTACATTTTTCTGACGTGCTTCTTCCACCTGAGCTTGGCGTCCAGCGTCATGCCCAGGTAGTTGGCCTCACTTGCATTGGGAATGGCTGTGTTGTTGAGCAAAGTGGGGATGTGCTGATCTTGAGATTGCTGATCTCGACACGCACGGACTTGGCCTCATTCAATTTGATTCTCCATTGCAATTTGATATGGATTCTTCGTTGCTATTGCCAACTGCCAGGACTGCAGTGACGTCTGTTCTGACGTGGTGTTCAATTCTACTTCTGGTAGGTCGTCCCATATAGGAGTGGGCCTAATACACTTCCTTGAGGTACACCAGCGAGTGTTTTCCTTGGTTGTGAGCAGGCATCGTCCTGTTTGATGCGGAAGTACCGGTCAGATAATTGGATTTGAGGAGTTCAACGAATTGGCAGGGCAACATTCTCTTTATCATATGCATCAGGCCTTCTTGCCAGACTTTATGAAAAGCTTCTGACACATCTAAAAAGATGGCTGAACAAACCGTCTTTTGTTCTAGCACTTCTTCGATGATGTTAATTATTCTATGCACTTGGTCTATTGTGGAGTGCTGCTGTCAAAACCCAAACTGGTGGTTTGGAACCAGCTTGCGCTCCTCTATGACAGCAAGTAATCGTTTGCTGATGAGTTTTTCAAACAGCTGAGTCAACACAGGCAGCAGCGTTGATGTTGGCTGATTCGTTGGTTTGCCCGGCTTAGGGATCATTATTATTTCAGCAATTTTCCATAACTTACTGGGGAACATAGCGATGTGATATGGCTGAATTGATGATCTGGGTGAGTCTAGCAACAGCTTTCCTGAGAAGATAATTGAGTACCTGCCTGGTTATGAGGTCGTAACCAGGTGCATACTTCTAAATTGAAGGAAAACATTTTTTTCCTTTGCTAAAAATACGCATCAAATGCACACCAAAAATGCACATTTCATCATAATTCCAGCAATGCCGGCTATTTGTATTACAAATAAAGGCAGCTTGATCAAAAGTACGTAAAGATTTCGTGTTAGGAGTTATTTGCAAGGAAATAACTTTCTATTCGCGGATGATTGATCGACTTGTCCGCAGCTTATCGTTCCCATCTGGTGTAGTTTATACCTTGAACAGCTCAGCAATTTCCTCCCTTCGAGTTTTCAACCGATTGGCCCATCACGTAAAATCTACTGGCATTAAAAAGTGGTTTGGATTACGAGCGGCTCTGGACGTGAAGCATGATTAACTATAACGTTGTAGTGTCAATGGCTTCCCTTTTCTGAGATTGTGCTTTTCATCTAAATTTGTCAGCGTATGCCGAAAACTGTTACCAGAATTTACAACAACGACTGGCACTTTCTTGCAACAAAAGGAAAGGAGCTAAATACAATGTCAAACACGTCTCTGGGACTGGGTGAGGCCTTGTGCAGAGCTTGCTTGGAATAAGCTTGCATTGCACAAGCTGGAAACTTGCATATGTGCGGGAAAATAGAACGATAATTTTTGATCTCGAAGGCAGCACTATTAGCTTCTTGTTGGCTGTTGCTGGCTCCTCCCACTCTTGTAAACGCTCACTTTGCAAAGAAGGGGTGCTTCGCAATGCAAGTGCATACAAGATGGTATCAGAATCAGGAGTGATCCTCCTGGCAGGAGTGATACCAATACATCTGCTTGTAAGGGAGAGGGAAATTAACTAAGAGCGACGAGAAGAAGAGGCCCCAATTAGCTAACTAAAAGCGGGAACACACTCAATTCCTGGCAGGATATCGGGGAAACAGATGCAAGAGGAAGATGGACGGCTCGATTGGTGTCTCAAGAGGGAACATGGTGAAGTTGTCCATCATACAACGCAGTTCCTATCGGGCTATTCTCTTAGTACCTTCTTAGGATGCCTATCGTGGCATCTCCAAAATGTCTGAGTTAGAAATGACCTGCCCTTACAGCCCCGAGGTGGTTACGGTCGAAGCGGATGCTCGAGAGCGGAGTATGCGTTGGAGACCTTCGGGTGGCTGCTGTTGAGTGCAGGTTCTCAAGGCCGAATTCTCCAGGTTCTGGAGCAGGTTCAGCCTGTTCTGCCTGGTCCGATCAGTTGTCCAGCAGTTGTCCAGGCCAAACTTGATCTCCAAAGGTTTGACTCGTGATCCTGGAGGTCTTTTAGGGTATCAAAGCACTCACTCCACCTTTCCTACATAGAATGCCTTTCTGGATTTCCTCGTCGTTCTTCCTGGGCGGCCGGATAGTGCGGCTTCTCTGATAAGCTGATCAGGGAGATAGTTTGCGTTGGAGACCTTCGGGTGGCTGCTGTTGAGTGGAGGTTCCAAGGGCCAAGTTCTCCAGCTGGTTCTGCCTGGTCCGATCAGTTGTCCAGGCCGAACATGAACTCCAAAGGTTCGACTCGTGATCCCGGAGGTCTTTTAGGGTATCAAAGCTCTCAACTCACCTTCCCGACATAGAATCCCTGTCTGGATTTCCTCGTCGTTCTTCCTGGGCGGCCGGATAGTGCGGCTTCTCTGATAAGTTGATCAGGGAGATAGTTTGCGTTGGAGACCTTCGAGTGGCTGCTGTTGAGTGCAGGATCCAAGGGCCGAGTTCTCCAGCTGGTTCTGCCTGGTCCATAAAAACCCTTCCTTGATTTCCTCTTCGTTCTTCCTGGGCCCAAAGTTTGCGCAAATTTTCCTTCCTACTTTTCCACCCCTCATCCAATCGTCTCATTTCTGGCGACCCCGAAATTGGGTGGATCGAGCATATTTCGGTTGTGAAACAGGCTACGGTTGGCTTTTGAATTATCCAATCAAGCGATGGGCGGTGTTTTTCCCTATTACTGACTCGGCAGACACGTGGAGGTTTGAAGAGTGATTTGTGCTCAAAATATGCGAATATTTCAGCGCTGTGGGGGGTTTTCCTGCGACGGCGGATGTCTGACTTTCGATTTCCCACGAATTGTTTATTGTCCGGTTAGAGCGTAGCACTTGAAATTAAATGGTTTCAAGTCGCAAAATGGCCGCCCAGGATAAGGAGTCGCGTGATGACGAGAAATTTATTCGCCGGAGGAATGAAAAGGTTGAAGAAGTGAAGCTACAATGAAAACGCGATGAAAGGGAACAACCCGAGTTAGCGAGGCACCAAAAATGACTCCTTTTTCCAAGGGCGACGTATATAAAAGACAAATTGATTAGCTGATTATCAGGGAACAGGTACTCGTAGGTGGAGACGAGCTCCAGGAAATAGGCCATCGGAGTTTGGTCTGTGCTTCTTATCACTTATCATAGCTTCCTCGACACTGGGGGTCACAAACCCTCCAACTTCGTTACCCCCGAGCGACTCTTGTGCTCTTTATCAACTCAGAAATCTGCTCTGAAGGTACTGTCTGACGTCTTATTACGTTTCTCCTCGGAAAACGATTCCCTCTCGATTCACGCCCTCTTGGAGGTTTCCATGGGAACTTGGATGAGTGCAAATTATGGATGATTCGATGGAATTGAAACAGCCCTTTTTTCCACCCTCTCGATCTGTAAGGGGCTGATTAGACCATCAATTCGAAATTATTATCACCTAGGGAATTTGAAGATGAATTATTGTAGTGAACATATTTGTATAATAAATATTAAAATTAAAAATAAATTTCTGCATTGAGGGAAAATGAGTTCAAAATAAGCTTCTAAAAGTGAGTCTCGAGGTGGTTTTGTAAGTTTCGATCTGAGTGTTTCGTGAAGAAGTGACGAGGGAGCTCAAGGGTTGATGAGGAGGGGGTCGTGAGATGAGTTCATTCAGCGCTAGAGGTCGTGCCGGTGCAGTAGGGAAGCTCAGTATTTATTCATGGTCGTATTCACGTGGGGTGGGCGTCACAACTGAGGCCGAACAGTTAAAAACGTTGCAAATTCTTCCACAGGGGTTGGTTATTTCACGGGCCAAGAGCATGGAGACTCATTTCAATCGATTCAGGGTTGAAAATTTTGTGAAAAATGATACCCCACACGCCTAGGTACTGAAAATCTCGAAAACCCACATTCGAAATATGTAGATAGATACCCATTTTGACCCATGACCTCTTCCGGTGGGTGCGATTCATCCCGGGACCCATTTTATTGGATTCAGCGTCCAAAATTTAGTGGAAAATGATACCCCACACGCCTATATAACCATAATCTTGAAAATCAATTTTTCGAAATACACATTTTGACCCCAACCCGGTTATTATTTGGCCAAGATACTGCGCATGCGTCGTCTGGTACTGCTGTCCATCGGGTGACTCTGAAATAGTGGGTTATTTAAAACCACACTAAGTTTATTTAAAAAAATAAAAATTAGCGCTTGGCTAATTTTGGCTACGCCGCATTGCGCCATGAAACGCACTAGAGTGGTGGACACTTTCGCACCAAGTTTCAGTGCCCCCTAAAGAAAGGCGGAGACAACGAACGGCGGCATCTCATTTGAAGATGTGGAGATATGTGACCCAATTACTTGTGAAGGGCGTAGTAAAAATGTGAAATCCCTCACAAGTAATCGCGAAACAACGTACGGGCGAGACGGTTTCCCTTCGAAGCTCATCTCCATATTTTCTCCCCCTCCCCCACCGCCATATTCATATTTTTCTCGAGTTCTCCCCCACCGTAATCCCGTCCAACTTCAATTAAATTTTCCTCCCACCGGTTGTTGAGGCGGGGGTTGAGACGGACTCGCTCGTTGAAGGGGGTTTTTCGGATGCGGGGAACCCAAGAAGTTTCCTCCCCCGCCGGTTTCAAATGAATGGGACGACCGTTAACCTTTTTATGTGCTCAGCCTCCGTTTCCTTTCCGAGACGTAAAACTTTATTAAATCCCCGGACGTGAAACACATGACCCACGTCGTCGGTCGAAAGCGATTTTTTTTTATTGGATCGCTTTGTGTGACTCAACTCCGGCGTGGAAGTCGATTTCGAAAGCGGTCGTCACATTCCCCCAAAATGTGCCTTAGCGCCCCGCAATGTGGCCTCCACAGGCAGTTTGTTCATCTCTTAAACCACCAACATTACAAAATTTTTACATTTCATTACAGCAGGGGTATTTTGGTCGAACATTTGCTCAAATATCAAAATTGGCTTTTCAATAAGTCAATGCGCACGCGCACGCAGAATTTTTTTCTGGCATATGTACGTCCGCCTTTAACGATTTCGGTAGTTGAAAAATTGTTAAAAATCTGAAATTTCTGGAATGTCGAAGAAATCGAATGGAATGGGTCCTGGAGTCATTGTGAAATAATTTGAGGCGTTTTTGATCTATACATCAAACTGTCAAATTTTTGAGTAAAAACGAGAGAATAACGATTGGCATGAACATTTACTAGGTCGATTATTCATGAAATATTAAACCTAAAATGGATGAGAATTCATGTGGTTGGCTATCCAGCCGAGTGAGGCGTTAATGTGTTCAACAGGAAAATCTGGGAACAACTGTCTTTGACGTGACACGACTCCCCGTGATGTCACGTGAGGGCAGTGCGTATCCACCGGGGATGACGGCGTGTCCCCGACCGGGCCTATCGAAGGGGATCGCATCAATCGTAGACGACCCAGTTTACACCGGGACTGCACGGTCTGTCTATTCCCACTCACCGCCCTGGTGGGGGAGGAGCAAAGCCGATAAAACCCGATATACAGGAGCTACACAGGAGGGCTCCTATCAGCCGTCAGTCACGGTTTACTCTCTCATGGCATTTCAACATCCCCCGCCTTTCCATCCGCCTTCTAACCACCGGTGCTCCCCCACCGCCTCGAGCATCGGTGAATGGGAAATCAAAATCCCCCATCTCATCTGGGGGAAATCACTTCGCCTGAGCCACGCGTCGATGAGCGCAGCCGTTCTGCCGATGAATGGACGGCGGGGGAGGGGTGTTGTTGGCGGTGGAGCCTTGGGGGGGGGGGGGGGAGTTAAACCTTTTGATTTCAGTCGCCGCCTTTCGAATACCGGCCTCCGCCGAGGGAAATCAACTTCACTGCGGCTCTTCCCATATCCGCCGCCGGAGGTTTCGCGATTTCGAGATTTCGAGCATTTCCGCCTCAACGGTTATCAAAGAACGCTCGAAAGCTCGAAATCTCCTCGAGCAAAAGAAAATGCTCTGGCCAACAGTCAAAATTGTCAGATATTGCATGTAAAAGTACTCTTAAATTGTGTATAATTTCTACGGTTTTTGGTCTTTACGGTCTTTTACTGACTTTTTCTGCATACTGGTGAGAAATCCTGCAGGTTTAATCATGACAAAAAGCGTTGCAGGAAATAGTATCTTTTCGAGTCTATGAAAATCTATTCGCTTTCTTTAACTCTCGACAGAAAATAAGAAACGCTGCAAATTCATTCACAGGGGTTGGTTATTCCGTGGGCCAGGAGCATGGAAACTCGTTCTAATCGATCCAGGGTCAAAAATTAAGTGGAAAATAATACCCCACACGCCTAGATACCAGAAATCTTGAAAACCCACTTTCGAAATGGGTAATAGATACCCATTTTGACCCATAACCTCTTCCGATGGGTGCCAATCGTCCCGGGACCCATTTTATTGAATTCAGCGTCCAAAATTTAGTGGAAAATGATACCCCACACGCCTAGGTACCAGAAATCTCAAAAACCCACTTTCGAAATGGGTAGATAGATACCCATTTTGACCCATAACCTCTTCCGGTGAGCGCCAATCGTCTCGGGACCCATCTCGTTGGATTCAGCACCCAAAATTTAGTGGAAAATGAGACCCCACACACCTAAATCGCCGAAAATATCGAATATCCATACTTCGAAATACACATTTTGACCTTTATTCCCCGCAAATTTGATGCGATCGGGCTGGAAAAGGTTTCAAAGATCAACCAGAGCCAGAAGCTAGAGTCCCGGACCAAAATTTCAGATTTTCATAAAATTGTCTACTACCCAAATCGGCAGATGGACATTTGCGTACTTTGATCTAGACACCTTAAAATGTCCAGAAATAATTTTTTTGGGGCCAAATCGGAGAGATTGACTTTTTGCATGTAAACATAGGTTGATTATTCAAGAAATAACCAAACAAAACCCAAAATCAGAAGAAAAAAAATCTTCTCAATTTCCACTCAAAAGACCCTCCCACGTAATGACCCCTCGACCTGACGAGGAACTTCCTTCACTCCACGGCTTTCTCATATTCTACAAATTAAAAACTTCGAAACAATTTTAATCATGTTTCAAAGAGTTGGTTATTAGCCTAGTCTACCTCGCGGGAAGTTCCTGACCTCCGAAATGGTCTCGTTACAACGACTTTTTAATTATGGCTAGCTCATTATTGCTCTTCATGAGTTGAGAAAGGGATGAAAATTAAAGGGAAGAAAATTATCTCGCGAAGAAGACGTCTCTCAAGGCACTGGGGGTTTTTGTAAGTTTTCCCGCGATGATCCGACAGGCGATAATCATCTCGTCAATATTATTATTGTTGTAATATTCTTAAATAAATACGATTTGCACGCTGGTCAGTCGAGAAAGCCAATCAATATGTAGCTACATACGACACTTTCAAAGTATCGATACCGGTACTCACATAAGTATTCGGATATTCGATACTACTTAAGTATTGAATGAAAAGTATTGATACCATAGAGTACTAACAAGAAATACTTACAAAAATAAAACAGGGGCTGGTTATTCCTCGGACAGGTTGGTTTCTATCCATAATTTATTGTTAAACTTTAGTACGAAAGGACCATGTTTAAGGAATATTTTTATCATTTTTTATATAAAATACTACTTTGGCAGAAAAATGTTTTAAATTTAGAATTTATTTATGTAATAAGTATTACAGGTAGTAATATTTTTGATTAATTTATTTATTTTGTTACTTTTTGCTTTAATTTCAATAGCTTTTGTTACTTTATTGGAGCGTAAAATCTTAGGTTATAATAAAAAAAAATGTATTTAAGTTACGATCTGTTAATAATATTGTGATGGCTCCTGCTAAGACAGATAGGATAACATTAATAAAAGTGCAGTGATTCCTACGGACCAGACAAATAGGGGAATCTGTTCTAAATTTATTCCCTTAGCTCGTATGTTTATAATTGTTGAAATGAAATTTACGGCTCCTAAAATTGATGAAATACCAGCTAAGTGAAGTGAAAAGATTGCTAAATCTACTGATCTTCCATTATGTGATAAATTCCCTGATAGATTATCCCATTTAGATTTTGATTTAAAAAAAAATTAAATTCAAACAAGATTTTGATCATAAATTAAATTTATTTATTAAGAAACTAGATATTTTTAGTTGAAAAGAATATCTCATCTATAATCATATTATAAATAGTTTTGATATAATATATTATATATGATTATAGATCCTAAAACTTCCAGAAAATTAAAATATATAAAATAAGTTAATCTACATTGATTCAAAAGGTACCTTAAAAAAGTACTTTTAAATAATTATTTAAATTCCTTAACAGTACTTTAAACTACATGGAGATTCATTTCTTCAAAATGGGAAAAATGTGGCCAGCAGTGGGTGTGGCGGGTGTCAGGCCTATTCCAATCGATTCAGCGTCCAAAATTTAGTGGAAAATGATACCCCACACGCCTAGGTACCAGAAATACCGAAAACACATATTCAAAATGGGTAATATATACCCAATTTGACCCATAACTTCTTCCAGTGGGTGCCAATCGTTCTGGGACCCATTTCATTGGATTCAGCGTCCAAAATTTAGTGGAAAATAGTACCCCACTCGCCCAAATCGCCCAAAATCTCGAAAAACCCATTTTTCAAAAAACAGATTTTGACCCCTACCCCGCCCAAATTTGGTCCGATCGGGCTGAAAAGCTTCGAGGACCGTTCTAGGCCGGGAACAGACCCCTGACACAAATTTCAGATTTTTAGAAAATTTTCTACTACCGAAAACGGACCATGGACGGCGTACGGCGGACAGCGGACGGTGGACGGCGGACGGACATTGACCTTTTTTGATCTAGACACCTTGAAACGTCCAGAAAAAAATTTGAGCCGAATCGGAGAGATTGTCCTTTTGCATGAAAACATAGGTTGATTATTCAAGGAATAACCAACCAAAATGATGACTCAATTTTCAGGAGATAAACTGGAGAGTACCGCTCGGTCGGATAATTAAATATGTATTTATATCTGAACTGGTTGAATGATTGACGAAAATACTGCGGATCATATCGAACGAGGAGAATCGCGGATGAAAGTAAATCACCCGTGAGCTAATTCTGCGCTGAGCTGACCGGAACAGCTTGTTAGATATGAAGATTTAATAGCCGCGATATTGCCGTCCGCATCTCGTGGCTCGTATTTTAGGGGGAACCAACGGGATCATCAATAGCAGTAGCCCAGTGAGAGGTGGTTGTGGTGCGGGGTGGTGGTAGGGGGTTGTGGTCGTGAGGAGGGGGTTGAAACGCTTCAGGGTGAATCTTTTTGCTGGGCGGTCTCTCCTGATACATGGCAGAATTCCTCAACACTCATTTTCCGTCGGGATATATACAGCCTCCCACCACTACCACCACCACCAACCACTCGACCATAGTCCGACTAACACGAACAAACACGCAAGCCTCGAGGACTACCCACCACGGACCGCTGGTCGACTCCAATAGACACGGTCAGCACGTGACCAATCAATGCGGAGATTTCCTCTATAACCCGCTTTCAATTAGAAGGGCAACCGAGAGTTATGACCGCGTTTCCCGACCTGCGGAGCCCTGGGTAATTGCTTCGGCAGCGAATTTATCGGTGAACAGGGTTGAGTCGTGCTTGAAGCCTCGTATTCTGACATCAATCTCGATATATCCAACTGATACGAGCCTTCACGAAAGTACAAGTCGCCAAAATGTGTTTCTACCCAATTCTTCATGATCGAGGTCTCAAATCGTCCCCCTCCACCAACAAGAACCCTGTCTTGATTTATTATCCGAAATATCCTCATGAATAGGAGCCAAGAAATCGTCCTAGTTGAATACGTTTAATTGGGCCAAATCTCTTACAACCGTTAGTTATTTTCAGATTAAACTTGATCGAGGAAGAAATCGTGGTTTTGTTCATTCCTTTATGCAGTAGGATCAGGACGAGCCCAATAATACAGGCAAATATGTTAAAACACAAGCCACGAAGAGGAAAGGTGCTACAAGGTCACAGTCACACTGGGGAATACCAAAAACTGAGTCAGGAGGGCTGTAGCACATTGCTGGGACGAGAGCAGAGGAAAATCCAGAGCTGGTTGATGTCATGGTAGCAGGTTAGCCATCGTAGGAAGTTGGTGGCAGAGAAGTCGAGAATGCATGTAGTTAGTGAGCGAGAATGGTACTGCAAATAGATCGCAGGATTGCAGGTTAAACTGTGCAAGCAAGGGTTGAGCATCAATGCAAGCAGAGAAAATGCCGTGCAAGATTAACAAGTCTGCAAAAGCCTGGTGGTCAGAGGGGCAGAGCAGGTGAAACCGGCGACCCTGGGCACCATAATCCACAACCTCACAACTGACCCCCAGCTTGAAAGACAGGAAACGAAGGAAGGCACACCCTCCATGGCAGCAAGGCTTTACAGGCCAGCTCTCCAATTGATGAAGGAAACTACGGTCAAAGTATGAACTGTTCGTGGGGGCTATGGTTGTGGCAAACCCTAGCCTGAGGGCTTTACCCAATGATGGTGCCAAAAAGGGGAGGCGTGTGCTGCATGAACTCGCTTAGAGTGTACCAACATGGATCAGCTCTGGGAATTGAGACGTATTACTCGGGTACCACTCTGCTTAAGTGGCAATGCAAGCTAGAATGCACAAACTACCAAAATTCTGTATTTAGGGGTGAGTAGTTTACTGCTCCCCTGAATGAGGGGATAGTCGTTCTGGCCTCAAGTGGCTGTCAAGTGAGAGTAGCATAATCTGTGGGGTGAGCTCCCCTAATAAATTGTTACTCACTCTATTGAATTTGGGTGAGAAACAAATTGGACACTGATCCACGTGGCAGTCATATGAGGGGCACCATACGGGATGCATGCTCCAGGTGAGACTACAATAGCCCGTTAGACGACAACGAGCTAAGGAAGATGTTATGAGGAATATGTAGCAACAGAATATGGATAAATATATGAAGGGAGGAAGGCAAAGACCATAGCTTTGGAGCAACCCTTACGTTCATTTGGAAGGAGATCATTCTTTAACCAACCCAGAGCCAAAGGAAAACAAGCAAAAAGGGGAAAATGGGTAGGTTCACAGACTCTGAGTAGCCCTTACTCCTAATTTCTGAAGGTCGACCCTCCTATGCCCAACCAAGAGCAAGAAGAAAGCTGTGAAAAGGGGTGAATGGGAAGGTTCACAGCTCTTGAATTGTCCATGGAATGAAATTCAATATGCGGGCAATCAGTCACTGACGGGCCTTGTATTATTACTGGTAGCGTTCAATGTGTTAACACAATAATAATTGTATTGTCTTTTTTGTGTACTCATTTGTAATAAATGAATCATATTACGCTACATTACTGTCACCTACGTGATCAGTAGGCTGGATTGTGGTGGGCCAAATGGGTTTGATAACGAGATAAAATGGATGGAAACCGCGAGAAATACTCTTCCGTCCATAATGTCGGCCCAGCGCCTTCTTCCCATTAAACTCGGATCTGTCCTTCCCTCCAAGGCGTATCCCTTAGACTTTTTATTGAGGGCAGACATCCCTCTGACGGCTCAGCGATGCCACTCTCATCCCTCGCTCTATAAGCTCTCCATTCAGCAGAGAGCTCACCTTTGGCGAGATGGCAATAAAGTTGAGAAGTGAGATTGTAAAGTCGAGCGAAGTAGCGTGAGGAGAACACCACCGACCGATATCCGCCTAATCTGAGAACCAACTGGCGCAACAACGGATATTGTTCCATAAAACCGTTTCATCCGTTTATAACTTCGACGTCGAGGGAGCTGGACGATTTTTTACGACGTAGTTTTGATCGTCTTCGGTTGTTAATGTGCTTCGAATCCAAAGTGGATCGAGTTGTTCCAAAAACTGAACTTCCCTCTTCCCAGTTGGTGGAGTATATGAAATCTCAAGAAATATGTTGAGGGTAGTTTATTCACGTCGATCGTTGTTTCACATATTTATTGGTCGTTGTCCGACTTTTCAGTAGTTCAGCATATTCATGGACTTGAAGCACATACAGTCTCCCAAACTCAAGCCCATAAAAGGGGTAAATGGAAGGTTTCCAGCTCCTGAGTAGCCATTACTCTCAGTTTCTGGAGAGCGACCCTCCAATGTCCAACCATCAGCATGAGAAAAAGCAGGGAAATTGGGTGAATGGAAGGTTACCAGCTCCTGAGTAGCGCTTACTCTCAGTTTCCGAAGGACAAGAGGGTGGTTGATTTACGTCGATCGTTGTTTCAAATATTTATTAGTCGTTGTCCGACGTTTCGCTGAAGCGTAGTTCAGCATGTTCATGGACTTGAAGCACATGCAGTCTCCCACACCCAAGAAAGACGAACCAGTATCAATCTAGACTCACTTTCGAAATAGGTACATAGGCACCCATTTTGACCCACACCACCCAATAAGGGGAGAGGGAGGGCACCAATCGGTCCGATATCCAGAAAATTTAGTGTAAAATGATACCCCACTCGCCTAGTTCACCGAAATCTAAATCCTCATCCCCCCTCGAGTCCGTGAAGCCCTGCCAAAACATCTGATCCGCACGTATCCCAATACTGGGCACACCACCAGAAAATGCTCTGTTGTCTCATCAATGCCGAGGTTGTACAGGGAGCACAGATAGATTCTGTCCCGGAACCAAGGCTGCCAGTTGAGGTTCAGGAGTTCCCCACGGCATCTCATCACAACCATGGCTTCGTACTGCGATGAGGTCCTGATACTGATATAGTCCACCTCCAAGTTGAGATGCTGGTACAATAGGTGGAATTGTGCAACTCTCTCTTTCTGGCACTGCTTCTGACCTGTCAGGACGCTCCTTGTTCTCTCTTTGAAGCTCGATGGGTCGAATGGATTAATAGGCACGGAATCAAGAAAGCGAGTGAACATTCTTAACCCTCCGCCACCCAGCTGACTCCCTCCTTCATCATCTCAAGAGCAGCAATTTTACTGAACCTGCAGTCCGGCAGCACAAGTACGCTGGCGAGGTAGTCTGCATTCAGCCGTAAAGTAGTCAATTAGACAGGCTCCTGCTTCATCTCATTAAAAACTGCATAATTGGGGGATTTCTTTGGTAAACGTCGGGGGGTTTTTTTTTAGGCAAAAACGTTTCACGTTCTCCACCTCCTCATACATTGAGTACCCCCAGTTTTGAGAACCATAATATATTGTAGCCATCGTCACAGCGTTGACTTCTGTAGGTAGGTATATCATTGGCAGTTCCCCACGGCATCTCATCACAACCATGGCTTCGTACTGCGATGAGGTCCTGATACTGATATAGTCCACCTCCAAGTTGAGATGCTGGTACCAAACCGATGCACAACTGACCAAACTGATACATAAGCGAGCAGTCAAGGATTTTTCAGCAAGATGCTTTTCTAATTGCAGGTTGCATGTCAGTGTCACAACCAGTTAATGCATCAACCACACTGATCTTCTGATCAGCCAGGCGGCCATTTTTCCCCTCGCGCTAGTCGGCCTCCTCGATTTCTGAAGACAACAATCTAAGACTTGACTAAATTAATCTCCAGTCTCTGCATTTCTACATACCTAGTCCTTCAGGCGGTTGATCATGGTCTGCAGTTCCACAGGCGTGTCAGCGATGAAAACTATGTCGTCAGCAAACATCAGTATGTTGATCAAGGCGTCACCAACACGGACTCCTCCTCCCACACATCCACTGAGATCGTTCACAAACAGAGCAAATATGGTAGGGCCCATAGGATCTCCCGGGGGTATCATTTCCGACTAAATTTTGGACGCTCAATCCAATGAGATGGGTCCCGGGACGATTGGCGCCCACTGGAAGAGGTTATGGGTCAAGATGGGTATGTATCCACCCATTTTGTATGTGTCAGGATTTCTGGTGCCTAGGCGTGTGGGGTATCATTTTCCACTAAATTTTGGACGCTGAATCAATTTAAATTAGTCTCCATGCTCCTGGTCCGAGCATGAACCAACCCCTGTAAATGAATTTACTGCATTTTCAAACTACATTTATCTTCTTCTGGTTTCCAGTATTTCGAGTACGATTATGATGGAGTAAAAGAGAAAAGGTATCATCATGTTGTCACTAATATGTACTTTAGGGAGTGTGTTGGATCTTTGGAGCCGATTTTCTCAAAAAGCAGGTTTTACACATATGCCCTTCTTGCACGGACCCTCAATTTCGTTGAGAAATCTCCATTTTGTTGTTATAAAATTGAAAAAAATTCTCAAAATTATGTCAAAAATTGATCTTTGACTTGGGAAAGCTCTCATATTGGTCCGCATTCTTTCTCAACGAATTCAGCGTTCAAGGGAGAAATGATACGTACTTTTTGGGGTAAAAAAGTTGAAGCTTTTTTGAAATACTTTCGGGGAGGGAAAAGCGACTTGCCAACGGCTCAAAACGCCTTTCAACGCGTTGAAAAGTGATCCACGTCCCGACTCCCCTTCAACCAATTTTCCGATCCATATTCGAGGGTTGGGGAGGTTAAAAGAAAATCGAGGTTCATCTTTATTCACGCATTTTCTAAAGATCGCGTTCTTACTCTGACGTCTTTCGTTCCCCATTTTCCGACGGATCGCACGTAATTGCGGTTGTATCGATCGGATGAAAAGCCAAGTGTCGAGTCGAAATATCAAGTGTGTACATTGGATCATTTTCTCAGGGAGCGACAGCATTCTGTAAATTGCAGTGAGGTTTACGGAGAGAATATGCGAAGAAATCTCGTGAGATGAGAACGTGAGAACGTGCCGAAGATGGCAAAGTTGGGATGACTGGAGTCGAACAACACAACCGCACGTTCTTGTTTACTGTTGTTTGAATAATTACACTGTATATTCACGCCTGAGGTCGATATTTCCGATTTGTGACAGCATTTGTGACAAAAATGTGACGAAAATTGGTGTTTAAACATGTCTAATGTCAAAAACCGAAATTTCTGCCCGTTTTTGACGCCGTTTTTGGCGCTGAAATCACCAAAATAATCAACATATACGTTTTCATGCAAAAACTCAATCTCTCCAATTTGCCTAAAAATATTTTTCTGGGCATTTCAAGGTCTCTAGATCAAAATAAGCAAGTATCCGTCCGTCTTGCCTTTCTCTCCCTATTCCTTCGCCTTTCTGGCTCTTATAGGGGGGCGCTTGATGTTATAGACGGTCGCTTCCGCTCGACTCCTGCCACGCTATTCGCCACTGCTCATAGCAGTGCCCAGGATATGCCTCGCGGAGGCAACGTGGGTGGGACCAGGAGGAGGGTAATTGGCTTGTTTGGCCATAGGTCGAGTTAAACCCTTTGGTTCGCATTACAGTGTGCACAAACCTCGTTGCACGGAATGTGTCTTTTGTTCCCACGGCTTCCTTCCATGTGATCTCTTCATTTGGTGCCACTACTGATTTCCAGTCTTCTTTTGCGGCTGCGTACTTTGAGCACTCCATGAAGACATGGTGGGCTGTCTCTACCTGGCCACATTGGCAGGCAGGGGATGGATTCAGGTTAAACCCATGTAGCTTGGCAGCAAAGTCCCCGTGGCCTGTCAGAAATTGGGAGACAAAATGGTCGAGGCTGATGAACCTGTTGCTCCTCCTTCGTTCCGCTACGTCTGGCCAGATGTTGTAGGTGTGCCTGCCCTTTGTGAATGATGACCATCTGGCTTGCCATTCTGCCACTGCTCCACCTGCTCTGATGTATTGCAGCCCGGTATGCGGCTACGTCTGGCCAGATGTTGTAGGTGTGCCCGCCCTTTGTGGATGATGACCATCTGGCTTGCCATTCTGCCATGGACAACTGCTCCACCTGCTCTGCTGTATTACAGCCCGGTATGGGGCTCCCTCTGCCATGGCTCAGCATCCAGCCTGCTGCCACTGATCGCGCATGGAGGTCTATTGGCATTTTGCCTGCTAAGACTTGGAGTGCCTCTGTTGAGACAGTCCGGTAGGCGCGTGTGACCATCAGAAGAGCGCTGCGCTGTACCTTGAGTCAAAGAGGGCAGCGTACATGGTTGTCTTGCTTGTGTACTGGATACCCCAGGCAACCCAAGCGAGCGTCTTTGTTCCGCCAAAGGATGCCAGGGCTTTGGCCTTTGCCGAAAGGTGTGCAGATGGGTCAAAGTTTCTTGCCAGCAGCACTCCAAGGTACCTGGGGTGGTCGTTGTATTTGATGGTGAGGCCGTATCCGTGAGCAAGTATCCGTCCGCCGCCCACGCCGTTTTTGGCAGAAGAAAATGTTTAAAAAATCTGAAATTTGTGTCAAAGGTCTGTTTGCGGCTCTAGTTGGTCCTCAAAACATTTCAGCCCAATTGAACCAAATTTGGGCGGAGTAGGGGTCAAAATGTGAATTCTGAAAAATGGATTTTCGAGATTTTTGGCGATATAGGCGTGTGGGGTATCATTTTCCACTAAATTTTGGACGCTGAATCCAATAAAATGGATCCCGGAACAATTGACGCCCTCTGTAAGAAGTTATGGGTCAATCTATTATCCATTTTGTCTATGTATTTTCAAGATTTCTGGTATCTAGGCGTGTGGGGTATCATTTTTCATTCAATTTCGGACGCTGAATCGATTGGAATGAGTTCGTGACACTCCACTCTTACTGTTTTCCCCCATTTTGAACATGCGTCTGGTCTGAGGAATAACCAACCCTTGTGAATGAATTTGCGGCGTTTTAAAGTAGCACCTCGCAGTCTCGAAAACAAAACCATGTTCTTAGATTCGATTATCCCTTGATTATTCGCAAAGCTATAAATTTTTCGTTCTACAATCAAAAGGCTGGAGAGACGAGCCGTTATTTTCGTGATTAATATTTCGTGGTGGGACAGCTTAATGCTACGGACGTGGAAGGGTTCGTCCGACGTGACGTCACGCGTTTCCCCTGAGAGCCATCCGATGTCTCTCCTGCTTTGTTCGTCAAGCAACCCTGATACCAAAAGACCGAGAAACCTTACGGTCAGGTTACGTTGTGAGTAGGGGTGTCTTGAAATTCGGGATTCCATTTCTCTCCCGTCAACCACGGATATGTGAAAAATTGCTTCCGCTCGAATAAACTGAACGATTCCAAGAAAGGGATGTGTTTTCCAAATTGAGGGTTGCGGAGATGAAGTCTCATTTGTTTAGAGATCGTAAGAAAATTCCGGGAAATCGGACGTTGGCGTTGTGAAGGTCGGCTTTTCTTGTTGGGGAGTATAAATGATGCGTCCGACAAAAGTGAGGGTGGAAGCCTCCGTCAGATCTCTTCAGGTCGGCTTTTCTTCAACCCTATCGTGCACCTGACTGGTGTAAGGAAGATAAACGGGTTACTCATTTATCGCTCTTCTGGATAAAGCCGCTCCTCAACTTGGCCGCGGAGTGGGCCAACCTTATCCTTGATTTGGTTTACTCGAGTTTAATGAGGTTCTTCACTTAGCTCACTCTGAGCCCTGGCCATTACCGAAATTCCGGGATTACACTTAGCGAACACACAAAGATCTGACAATGGATAGAAGTACTAAGTACAAGCGTGCTGCCCAAGAAACTCTTTAAAATAAGAAATAAAGTTCATTTATGTACAAAACAAACAATTACGATATCTGAAATTTAACAAAGTTGACAAAAGCGGTGTTTTATGAACATCGCTCCACTTCCAATTGTCTATATAAGTAGAATAAAAGTAATCGTACCGCGACACATGACGTCATCGACGTTTTCAAGGTCAGCTGACGTCATTTTTCAAGATCAGTGGGCGTCATTTTTCAAGGTCAGCTGACGTCATTTTTCAAGATCAGTCGACTTATTTTTCAAGGTCAGCTGACGTCATTAGAATAAAAGTGATTGTACCGCGACATATGACGTCACGACCGTACGTAATCTTGGGGACTTATGAGGTGTGACGTCATTTGTCGACATCATTTGCCAAGGTCAGCCGACTGCTGACCAACGTTACGTTAATGTAACACTGGGTTTACTGAACCATGACGTCAGACCTCATAAATCCCCATGATTACGTACGGTCGTGACGTCATGATGACGTCATATGTCGCGGTACGATCACTTTTATTCTAATGACGTCAGCTGACCTTGAAAAATAAGTCGACTGATCTTGAAAAATGACGTGACCTTGAAAAATGACGCCCACTAATCTTGAAAAATGACGTAAGCTGACCTTGAAAACGTCAATGACGTCATGTGTTGCGGTACGATTCCTTTTATTCTACTTATATACCTCAAAAATAGACTGAAACCATATTTGATAAAAGCCGCAAACTGTCATCATTAGTTGGGTGAAGACATAAACCATTTGTGGTTATCGGGCTGAGACCCATCATTCTGTTCTCTAGTGCCAAAATCAGTTTTCAAAAAGTGAATTTTCGAGATTTTTGGCAATCAATTTGGACGCTGAATCCAATGAGACGGGTCCTGTGACGGTTGAGGCCCACCGGAAGAGGTTATGGGGCAAAATGGGTATCTATCTACCCATTTATCATGTATATATGACAAGTTGCGTAGAGTTCATTGATTCATTCATATCGTTGCAATGTTTGCAGACGCCGATGACACACGGATCACAGCGGACCCCCCCAAATTTTGAATGCGTTTTCGAGATTTCCGGTACCTACGCGTGTGGGGTACCATTTTTCCCTAAATTTTGGACTCATAATCGATTGGAATGGGTCCGGGACTCGCCACACCCAATGTTTTCCCCATGTTGATCCAAGGAATAACCAACCCCTGTGAATGATCCGCAGCGTTTTTATTAGTATAATTGATTTTGGCTTGTTTTCAAGGCAAGTTTCTTTAGACAAGTTTGGAAGGATAGTCAAATAGTGGATGATAGTGTACTTTTAAGTGTGGCACATGAGTTTTTACTGATTTTTGAGGCTGATGCCATCTGTTTCCTGATTCAACTCAATGTTTGCGGAATAACGACTGAAATTCGTTTATTTGACTTTGTTTTCCTTCTTTGTTTGAAAAAAAAGAAGGAATAAAAATTTCAAACTATATTTAAAAAAAAAACAAAATTACATACCTTTAACATTTAATTTGCAAACACTCACTCTTTAAACGATGATTTTTTCACGCGAAGTGAACGGATTTCGGTCATTGTTCAACAAATACTGAGCCTAGTCAAGAAACAGGTAGTAGCAAGTAAATCAGCGTTAAAAAACACTGAAAATTCATGTCACACATTGGGGTTCACCATCATCCCCTATTTGACAATTTTGGGATTGCGCACTGAACAGGTTACAAATAATAACAAAAATTGATTGAGACATCAAATTTTCATGAAATTTTCGATGGAATCCAAATCAGCGATACAAAATTGGGGGTACCTATTTAAAATAGGAAACTTAGTGCCCCTTGGGGATGGTTGTGCAATTGCGCGGGGTGCGCAAATATGATTATTTAAAATCCATGCAAGGAAAAAAAAAAAAAAAAAAAAAAAAAAAAAAAAAGTTGTGTTACTTGTATTTGGACGATTTTAATTTTAAGATGGGGGGTTTGGGGAAGGTAGTGAAGCACCCTGTAAATTCATTCATATGCATGTCATTGATCTTCTGGGAATGAATATTTCTCCCCCTCTCAATTCATACTCTTGTTCTTGCGGTCTACAGAAGTAAACATCGGTTCTGCTAACTTCTCACATAATCATTTGTTATGCTTTAGTTAATTTTACCTTTTTATAGGTTAAAAACTCTGAAAGCCTTCATTTTCTGGGAGTAAGAAAGTGATCGAAGCTACCAAAAATTTGTCAGAACTTGCCCGTAGGTTCACCTAATGTGTTAATGTTTTCCATTAAGTTGTCACCGTAGTGAATGGAGGTGTGCCCGTGAGGAGCAATATTGAGTTTCTTCAATACACTGGAAAATAATGTTTGAAAATCCACAGAAAACCTTACGGAGGACAATTAATCCTTTCGGAAGAGAAGAGGAAGCTGCTTAAAGCTTCTTACTTTCTTTTAGTGTCTTTAATTCTTGATTAAACGTAACTAAAAGCGTTTCTTGTCTTTAAAATTGCCGAGGATTGCTTTGGTTATTAAGCTAAAACAATCATTGCTTCAATGTGGGAAGTTATGGGTCAAAATGGGTATTCATCAACCCATTTCGAATGTGTGTTTTTGAAATTTCTGGTACCTAGGCGTGTGGGGTGTCATTTCCCACCATTTTTTGGACGCTGAATCAATTGAAGTAAATTTTGTATTATAAGTATAAGATAAATTTTAATGAATGGTAGTAATTAGTTAGGATTTCGGGGCAGTCAGTGATTTATGGAGTCTCAGGACTCTTTCGAATATGTAGTCAACTCGAACTCCTCTGATTTAATTCGAATCTGTAAGGGACGCCCCTCGTAAATTCTCCCCAGCACTGGTTGAGTCAGTTCGATTCGGAAGAACTCATTCGTGACAAAGTAGTCGATGAAGTAAAGTTACAACTGTTCTACAGAACCGACTAAATAGGAGGAAAAATAGGGTCTGCAGTGGATTCTGGAACGAGCGGGTTGAAAACAAGTTTACTTACTCGTTGAATTCCTATTTCCACTTTCAAGTTTTAGCAGTTTAGCGCAGTACGTGGCGTGTGTGAACTTTTGTTTAGGCCTGGTTCATACTCAGAACATGTGCTATGTTGAAAAGCGCTGCGAATTCATTTGCAGGGGTTGATTGTTTTTCGGACCAGCAGAGGGTGGAGACATTCGAATCGATTCAGCGTCCAAAATTGAGAGAAAAATCATACCCCACACGCCTAGGTACCAGAAATTTCGAAAACCCACATTCGAAATGGGTCGATAGATACCCATTTTGACCCATAACATCTTCATGTGAGCACCAATCGTTCTGGGACCCTCTTCATTGGATTCAGCGTCCAAAACAGTGGAAAATGATACCCACACGCCTACATTGCCAAAAACCTCGAAAATCCATTATTGGAAATACACATTTCAACCCCTAAATTTGGTCCGATCGGACTGAAATGTTCTGAGGACCAACTAAAGCCGGAAACGGGCCCCTGACCAAAATTTCAGATTTTTATAAAATTGTCTACTACCAAAATCGGCATGGACGGTGAACGGAAATTTGCTCATTTTGGTCAGACACCTTGAAACGTCCAAAATAAATTTTTGGGTTGAATCGGAGAGAAGGATTTTTTGCTTGAAAACATGAAACAGCTCTCATAACCGTATTATTGTTAGGTATACATTCAAATCGACTAATTTATCAATCATTAATTTGTACTCGCTGGGAAGATATATGTCCTCCCATGAGCGAGTATTTTATTAATAAGCTCAGGAATAATATGAAAGTGTGAAAGTGGCAAAACTTTTGTAGGATTTTAATTCAATTTCCAGTGAAGTAATTCAATAACTTAATTACGATATTTCTTTAAAGAATCCAACGAAGCACAAGAAATTACATGGGGAGAATAAATGAATAAATCGCGTGTTTCAAAACTTCACGGTAACTTTCTAAGCGATGTTTTAATTGTATAAATGCTTTTAATCTAATAAAATGAGTATTCCACTTCAGCCGATACACTGGCTATTGATCAGACCGGGTGAAGCGAAGTTCTTTCGCGCTCTGATTGAATATTGAGATATCAATTCACTTCTGATCAGATTCATTTCGGTTTCACTCCAATTGCGCTCAGCTCGCCCGTTGGGTTTTTAGTTTTCCACTAGAACGTCCTCAGCGTTAATTCAACTGCTCGACAATTTAAAAAATCACTGAAGTGTAAAAAAACCCTCGCAGGAGGACACGAAGTGGTAGGACGAAGTTGTTTCCGGAATAAAAACTCGCTCGAATAAATTCATCGCATACTTATGCCGCCTATCCCGAGGCCAATTAACCTTATGAAAACCACCCGGCATTTGGTAATTGGGCTAATGAGGATATCTTATCAATTTAATTAACTCAGCTCCGGCGGAATAAACAGCCTCTTAACTAACCGCATAAGGAGGAACGAGGCTCGGAATATCCAAAGGTAACGCGAATTTGCGGGATTTTCGTTTCTAATCCTATCTACCAGGATTTTATTGTTTCTCAGTTCGCGAAATGTGATTCAGTTTTCAATTTGACTCTGTGCGTTTCGAAGAGAGTGGAATGATAATATCAATCGCATGAAAACATAGGTTAGTTATTCCTTGAACAATCAAGGACGCTCTTGCACTCGCCCACATGACATAACAGGCACGTTTACCTTCTAAACAACCCCCTTGTGGAAAACTCGCAGAACGGAGTCACTACAAAGTCTTACCTGGGCGATCACACGCTGCAGATCGAAGGGAATGTTACAGTTGAGGTAGCCTAGGAGATTTGTGTAGCGTTCGATCGATGACAAATAGTTTTTATTGTTGGACGAGCAAATTATCCCCTCATAATCCTCGTACACCGCCATCGTCGCGAAACTGTCCAGGACTTTATTTTTAATTTTAAAGCCATCTTGGCATCTTGCAGGACCCATAGCTCACCATAAACCAACTTCATAGGCGAGTTCTTCAGTTGGGCTGCCCAGTCATATATCTCTCATTACCCTTTTTGTCGCATGTTTGTAAGAGAGCGTTGTGGCACAATTCGGGGATGTCTACTTCTGGACATACGAAGGTTGGCCTGTGGGAAGATAATATTATGGAATGCCCATCCTATTGGCCATAAAACGCTTTTTCGGAGGTAGGTGAGGAAAATGTTCATAAGATATCCTGGCATCGGGGCACCGCAACCAATGAGCCAGGCATGTGGAGATTTTTACCCACTTAAAACCTCACCTCTTTTTCCCCGTTGGAGCCCAGCCTGGAACTGTTGGGCACATTACTTCAGGCTAGGTTCCGATTTGCCTGCTAGCCGGTCCAGTACCCTTGCCTGCAGTTACCGTTGCCGGGTCCTTTCCTCGACAAGCATGCCTTCCAGGATATTTTGGATGTACCTACCCTGCCACGGCATTCCATTTCGACCCTCATCCCCCCTCCCTTGCAATCTGCCAACGCTCTTTCTCTCACTCGCATCTGAAGAATGTGTGTTGAGATATGCATTCTGAGATTCTTCTGTATTCTTCGTTAGTGCAGTGGAGGAATACTGGAGATTCCACAATACGCATCCTATGAAGGTACTAGTAGTACAGTCCGTGGTCCGAGAGGAACTGCGTTGTATGATAGTCAACTTCAATGCGTTTCCTCTACAGCCAAGTACCAGCACCAGTCGAGCCGTCCACCATCCTCTTGTTTCTGTTTCTCAGATATCCTGCCCAGAGTGTTCCCGCTCTTGTGCCGTGTTGAGGCCAGGGCTCTTCTTTTCTCGTCGTTCGTAGATCTTACCTTAAGAGGAATTGGTATCACTCCTGCCAAGAGGAGCACGGCTGGCTGTGATACTCTCAAACTGCGAAGCACCCTTTTTCTTTGCCTCTGCCCTATACAGTAGGATGGAGTGTACAACTGACATTAGCAGTTGCCTCTTACATGGTCTAGGTCCTTGAATGATTTACATCAGTCGACTCAGGGCTGCAGTTGTATTTGCTGCCTTAGCCGCTGCCATCCCTATGTGTTCCTCTATGCTTATCTTGGTGTCCAGGATTATTCCCAAGTACCTAACCACTGATCTTGCTTCCACCTGCATGCTCCCATTCTGGACATGGTCTCTTTCAGTTTCTCATTCGCCTGCTCCATTATATTGGCCAAGATTACAGCCGCCAGATCATAAGCATAATCCACCAGGAAGGTTTCCCCTGGGAGGGCCACTTGGAATATGCTGTCGTATGATGCAGAGGGTAGGTCGAAGTATAACCCTGGGCTGCCCCTGATGTAATCCCTTTAAAATCACACAAATGAAAAAAATGATATTGGTTTGAAGTCTAGCACGTCCCAGATAAACTTATTCGGGCCGATTTTGTTTTCTTATTCGAGCCAAGGACGATATCGTACTCATGTGATATCTACAATTATTCTTGTTGATTGTCGGTTGACTTACGATAGCAATTTACAGTAGCCAGTAGTCTGTTAGAAATGTGTACTGGTTTAATCTCTTATTTTACAAACAGGTAACTCACAACTTTATACCGATCACCGTAAATTAACAGTGAATTTAATTTGTTTCAGGTATGTGCGGAGAAATATCATTTTGAAAACACGTTCAGGTACCACTCACAAAACAGTTTGTTTTGATTTAGTCGATTAATGATTTCCTATTTGCACAGATTTGGGGAATCTAAACCGCACTTTGGTTTTTTTTTCTAATAATTTGTCGTTAGAGTAGCGGTAATGAAAATGGGAAAGTCCTTGGAAGTATGGAGGATTTGCACACTCAATGTTAGCGACACTATTATATTTTAGGATTGTTGTTTATCACAGTGGTTATCTATGATTACTGGCACATATTTGTTGGAAATCATAACGAGTGCTTCAAACCTCAACGTAATGTTCCCTTAAGGTGGAATCTGTGATCATAAAGCGACGCTATTCGCATTCTGCATTCATTTACAGATCTTATGGGATACTCTTAGATAATAGCGTGGGCAGGATAAGTTAAGTGCTGGGAGCAGACGGTAGGTAAAAACTGGAGAAGAAAAGTAGACAGAGATAGGAGCTGAGGAGAATGCGGCAAATGATGCGAAAGGGCATGTGGGATGATGATGAGGAGAGCTAATGGGAAAGAAATGGATGGAAAACGTTCTGAACGAAAAAGAAAATGGAAGACAGCAAGGAGTATTCGTCAAGCGGATTTCTTCAGAAGGGGCTGCAGCCAGCAGGCTAAAGGACTGCCGAAGCATCAAACTAGGGGATGAAACTTTTACTTTGAGGGTGAAGGGGTGAATGCGAGACGAGAATTAGTGATCTGTCCAAAACGCCGATTTGGGCCAAATCGGAGGGATGACATTTTGCATGAAAACATAGTTTGATTAATTATTCAAGGAATAACCAACCAAAACGCTGCAAATTGTTTCCAAAGGATTGTTACTCCTTGGACCAAAAGTATACGGAAAACATGACTGTGGAGTGTCTTAGCTGCATTCTAATCAATTCAGTGTCCAACATTTAGTGGTTAATTATACACCACCCGAAAACCTCTAAAACCTAAAATAATAATATAGAAATATAGCTGTAATAGTCTATTTTGACCCATTCCCACCCCCAGTGAGCACCTATTGGTTCGGGACCCCTCAGAATCGATTCAGCGTCAAAAATTCAGTTGATATCGATATGTTGGTGGGAAACCAATACCTTCTTCATGTATCGTGAACGCCGCATGTCTTCTCTATGCTCATACTTAAAGGATTCCTCGGCCGGGACTTGTCTATGGGACAAGGTAGTTACTATATTACGCGTTTCCTGCTTGTGATGGACATTATTCCCGGCCCACGACACGTTGTCATCCAAATTCAGCATGAAATTACCCATCTTTTTATGTTAGTCAGATGCTTAGAAATCCTTACCTGTTATTATCATTTTGGCGATCATTGATGTCTGAGCATGAAAACATAGGATGATCATTCAAGGAATAACCAACCAAATAGAAACAATCTTAATCCGCTATCATTTCAGTGTCAGCAGTAGGTGCATATCGCAGGTTTGGCAGAGAAATCATCGCATTGAATGGTTTTGCAGACATGCTTGCCACATTTCTTGCAGTGGAGAGAAGTGATATTCCATGTATGACCTACCACCTTCTATCCCAAATATGGCCGAACCATGTCCCGCGAGTTCGATGAGCTCACATTAAATGGCTGAATATGGCTGTCAAACTTTAGTTTTGCTAGCTTTCCTTTAGGCAGATCTAGCGGAGGTAGTGTGATCGAGGATTACATTTGGCACCAAAGCATTTCTTCATATTTTCCCTCCAAAATTCTAGTTTTTTGAATATGCTGCGCGCCCACCGAAAGGTTTATAACACATTTTCATCCATACTGTCCCCAAATGTGGCCGATCCACAACGCATGTTGCCCATCCCGCGACCAAGCCTAACGTTGCTCAAAGGTATAAAGTGGTGAATTGTTGGCCATGGCAGTGTCACACAACGCGACCAGAACATTTGAAGTGTTGATTTTGGAGTAAAATAAGTTCTAGTAGGTTCGGCTGCCTCATGAATTACTCGACACGCTCCCATTCAAGTGTTCACATTAGAGGCCAGAGAAAACAGAAAAGGCTGAACCCTGAGTTGGTGCGCACTGCCACGAGCGCTACCTCCCTGCCTGCCGGTCAACTCGTAATCTCCCCTACTTTCTTCTTTTCATTATATCGCTCCTAGTCCGCCGTCAAAATAGTTTTATTGCTAATATCCAAGTTCCTACCCTTGTCAGCCTACGTAAATCATTTTATGATCTTCGTCATGATGTTTATTATTTTACTATTAGTTTTGATTTGCCGAATTTCGTCTGACCAAAAATTTAAAAAAATTAAAAACGCTGCAAATTCATTCACAGAGGTTGATTATTGTTCAGTCCAGGCGCATGGAGACTCATTTCAATCAATTCAGCGTCCAAAGTTTGGTGGAAAATGATACCCCACTCGTCTAGTTCGCCGAAAATCTCGAAAATCCATTTTTCAAATACTGATTTTGACCTGGAACCCCCTAAAATGTGGCACAATAATAACATAAAATGGATAATAACATAACATAAAATGAATAAATAAACCAGAAGAAGAGTGGAAGGAGGAAGAAACTTTACTGCAGTTAAAATAAACCCTCATTAGGCGGGAAACGAGTAGTTTTTGAATATCCCAAGAGATAGCGCTCGCTGCGGTGCGCAACCAGCTCAGGATTCAGCATGTTCTAGAGAAAACCATCCAAAAAGGACTTCAGTACACTCCAATGAGCCCGCCATGATGGAAGGACTGAAGTAAACCAATTATCCACAGAATACCAAATCACCAGAGCACGTGGAGTGCGCTTCCAATCGTCTAGATAAGCACATAATACTGGTCTTACGGCTTTTAAGCTACCAATCTCGCGTATTCGTGGCGGATATTGACGTTAAGGGATGCGAGACGATTCAGCAAATTCATCTATTTATCCTTGAATTCTCCGAAGATCAATGTTATCCGGTTAAGAGAGCGTAAAGCGAGCTACCTGAGATTGATAACGTTAGGTACGAGCCATTAAGGACGTTGAATAATGAGGAGGGACATTGACGTGACGTAATTAATGGTGTTATCAAGAGGTGAAGACCTCTCAGAATGGAACCGCTTTATTCGCCCATTTCTACTTCGTGCAAAATATCTGATTAAGATCAATTCCTTCCTCATATCCCCCAAACGGGTCGTAGCCTGACGAGAACCGAGGCAATGAACTCGATCGATTCGATTCCCCTCGCATTTCGCGCACCTCAAAGGCTCGGTATTTTAGAAAAGCGACAGGAGGGTTGGTAATCACGGTAATTGATGCCATGTGGTCCTTAATGGATTAATAATCGGATACGTGTGCCTCCACACCTACTATTTCAGTTCGATTCCGAACGAATTCTACGCCATTTCTGTCGTGTAGACGGGCTCGGTGAACGTAGCCAGGGTGTAGACATTTATAACCTCAACATAACATAACCTCAACTCAAGGGGTCGATTTTACAGCTCATTTTCAACAAAAAGTGCCAATTTTATAAAAATCTAAAATTCTGGTCAGGGACCCGTTTCTGGCTCTAGTTGGTCCTTGAAACTTTTCTGGTACTTAGACTTGTGGGGTATCATTTTCCACTAAACTTTAGACAATGAATCCAATAAAACAGGCCCTGGAACGATTGGCGCCCATCGGAAGATGTTATGGGTAAAAATGGGCATCTATTCATTGATTTCGAATGTGTATTTGCTAGATTTATCAAACCTAGGCCTGTAGGGTATCATTTTCGACTAAATGTTGGACGCTGAATCCAATGAATGAGCCCCAGGACGATTGGCGCTCACAGGAAGAGGTTATGGGTCAAAATGGTTATCTATCTACCAATTTCGAATGTGTTGTCGAGATTTCTCGTACCTAGGCGTGTGGGGTATCATTTTCCTCTATATTTGGACTCTGAATCCAATTAGATGGGTTCCAGAACGATTGCACCCACCGGAAGAGGTTATAGGCAAAATGGGTATCTGCCTACCCATTTTGAATGCGTGTTTTCGAGATTTCTGGTACCTAGGCGTGTGGGGTATCATTTTCCACTAAATTTTGGACCCTGAATCCAATGGTACGGGTCCCAGGAATGATTGGCGCCCACTGGAAGAGGTTATGGACGCCTGAGTTGATTGAAATGAGTTTCCATGCGCCTGGTCCGAGTAACCAACCCTTGTAAAACAATTTGAAGCATTTTACTTTTATGACTTGTTTCGTGTTTTCAACCTCGTTTCAGCAAAACGGCATCAACATCATTCAATTACTGCGTTAAATAAAAGTTAAGGATACTATTGGAAAGAGCGTAACATTTTCTATCACCCTAACATAAAATCCGACTTTTTTAACCTGCCCTGGTTGGAGACAGAAATCGCCAAAGTTCAACATTTTAAGATTACTTAAATCTATTTTTGTTTTTAGTCGATTATGCTCCTCGACATAAACTTGACCAGAATCTCAGCATTCCAATGGTATAAGAAAAACGAGTTGTTTAGAGGAAGGTTTCGGATGAAATTGGCGGTTGATTACGAATAAATGTGGGTTTTTAGGTGAAAATCATCGTTTTCCAATGATATCAGACTTACTTTATGATGAAATGATTTCAATAATTGGCATTTTTTGTTGCTTAATAGAATAGTGACACTCTCATGCGTCCCCCGATTAGGGAGAAATTTGTTTTTTGGCATCTCATTATTATTAAATTAATACCAGGAAAAAAGGTTTTTCAAAATGCCTTCTCCCTGCTGAATACAAAGGCGGTAATACATCAACACACTTGTCATAACATCCCATAGTTGGAGGGCGTTTTCCATCTCACGGTATTGGTCCGGAAACACTGAAAAGAAAAAAATCATAAAAGTTAAAAAATGCTAGATTTTTAGTAAAATTTAAAAAAAGAGTGCATTTTGTTGGAAATGATTTGAAAAAATCGTCTCTTTAAATTTGTCCCATAATTTGTGTAGACACTCTGTATAACTAACTCATTCTGAAACATCTCAAAATCGTCCGGGTCCCGCTCAGGAGCAGTCAGAATCACCGCGAAAAATTATTTCGTCAAAATGTACGACACTCACGGCCGTGAAAATGGAACGAATGGAACGTTATGAATACAACCACCTAGTAAATTCAGGACCACTTTGCGAGGTTGTAGCGCTGAGGAGAAGGAATGGCTCAGAAAAAAGGGAGACTCGCTGAACTTGACACATGCTCCTGAATTTTAAACGTATAAATCTCTTGAGATTGCGAGAGACGACGCCAGGAAAGTTATAAACGGCTGAGTGGCAAACGGGGTCTAATTGTACGAGTATGAAAGCGTTTTCTCGGTGGAGAAGAAGATTGACTTGGATGTGCAATCAAATTGAGGTCTAGTAGGTAAATGAGCCTGAACGCTTTTGTATGGAATGTTATTCTATTCACACAAACAACGTTAGACTAGAAAAAGTTGTGAGGGCGGTTGCCAGACTCTATAAATTGAAAAATACTGCAGAAATAATAACATCGAAATCTTGTCAAATAGTGTGTTCCTTACCAAAGATGAACCTCTCCAATTGGTCGCTAAATTGTATGGTAAATTTTCACGATGTCCATGTAGGTTATTCCTCAAACCAAGAGCATGGAGACTCATTCCAATCGATCGAGTCCAAAAGTTAATGGAAAATGATACCCCACACGCCTAGGTACCGGAAATCTCGATTACCCACTTTCGGTATAGGTACCCATTTTGACCCAAAACCTCCTCCGGTGGGCACCAATCGTTCTGACACCCGTCCTATTGGAATCAGCTGCCATAATATAGTCGAAAATGATACCCAACACGCTTAGATCGTCGAAAATCTCGAAAATCTACAATTATTGAATTAGATAGGTAGGTACCCATTTTGACCCATATCCACTTCAGGTGGGCGCGAATTGGTCCAGGACCCATTTCATTGGATTTAGCGTCCGAAATTTAGTGGAGAATGATACCCCACATGCCTAGTTTGGAAAACAGTGGAACGTAATACCTCACAGTCCTAAATCGCCAGAAGTCTTGAGAATCCATTTTTCATGTGACCTATTTTTCCCATATCTTCCCCAATGTGGTCCGATCGGGCTGAAAGTTACAGAGGAGCAACTAAAACCACGAAAAGGTCCCTGACCAAAATTTCAGGTTTTTGAAATATGCCTACTACCAAAAACTGCGAGGATGGCGGTTGGCGGACGGCACCTGCAGGAACTGCGAAGGCCCAGCGAAAGCGCCCTCATGGTCAGCTAGGCATATAAGACAATGTCACATGAGGCTTTCCACCTCCTCACAGGGCAGATGACATTGGACCTTAAGATTCAGGCCCAAGCATCAATCTGGCGAATCAGCCATGTCAAGGAGAGTAGGATTCGTGGGTGCACGACAGAAGCCTCAATAATGAAGTGGAGCCTAGATAAGTGGCAAGACCGATGGAACACCTCCCCCAATGGACGGCACACCTATAAAATATGGCCTAGTGTTGTCTTGTCTCAGTGCCATGTTGACGTGGACCATTATGTCTCCCATTTTGCCACTGCCCATGGTGACTTCAACGCCAAGCTCCATAGCATGAGATTAAACCTCCCCGTCTGCGAGTGTGGGTTGAGACAGCAGACCATGTCTATCTACAGTTCCCAAAATATGCAATAGATAGAAGACGATGGTTTGCAGTAATGGATGTGGCAGCATCTAAAGCCAACCCCTGGCAGGCAGCATTTTGATCCAAAGGCAACACTGAAAGCTCGAGAATATTTGCCCATCGTGACATGGCTGCAAAAGGATGTCCCACACGCCATGAAGCCATGATGGCCTGGTCCCAACCGTGCTACCTCCACGAGTTCCATCCTGGAGAAAGCAGTGGCAAAACGCACGGCAGAAGAGTGAGCTCAACCGTCAGGCACATGCAACAATAAGCAAATCCCTGGTAAAGCTGTAAGGCGTTGGAACAGGAAGACAAAAAAAAGACCTGACGGTTGGTGGACGGTGCCAGCTTACTGAATTACATAAAGAGTCAGTTCAGACAGTCTCCCCATACACCTTTCTCCCTTACTGAACTTAATATGATGTTCAACCTTGCTCGTCTTGACGTGCTCCCTCCACCGAAGTTGAGCATCTTGGTCACCACAAGATATTTGGCTTATTGGCATGAGGGCTAACCTCATTGTGAAGATGAATCGGGACATAATTGATTCTTCTATTGGCGAATCGATTTCAGCTTCATTTTAGTTGACCAGCAAAGGAGATTGTTCAGCGATCATCTGAGTTCATGTGTGAATTTATGGTTTATCACCAACAGCCAATATTGCAGTATCATCCGCAAATGTCACCAGTGTGGTTTTGTCACTTTTGTGTTGGTCACTGTTATGGAGGACGTACCAGAGTGAAACAAGTACACTCCCCAGCTACATTCTACCTTAAGTCTGCTTGGGAACCAAGTCGGCGTCTTCGAATATTCGCTCTGCCAGATATGGTTACAGTATTGCAGAATATTGTGCTCCGTCTGTGGCAATGAAGACTTTGTAAATGGTATGATAACCCCGAATGCTCATGAGTAGGCAATATCTGAACGATCTGGGGCAGACTGCAGCACAACATGGTAGAACATGTGCCAAAATGTTATTATTTTTAACTAAACATTCCGCCCAGTTATTAGCAATTACTCACGGTATTTTTTTCTGATTGGACAAAATTCTTATTCTCTTATTATCTCGCTTTCACGAGTTAACGGAGTTTTAAAGTGGAAAATATAAAACTCGGTCCGTGATGTGTACATAACGGCTGACCTATTTCCCAAAATTTTAACTGCAAATGGAAATATATTTTGATTTTGGGCTAAGCTACTGAGACCACCTCATTATGGTTCCAATACGGCAAACATCCACTGTCCCAGTTTCCAACCCCTGAAAAGGGGTTTCTAGAATGAGCTTCCAAATTGATTCGACATTGACGACAAAGACGTCCTTACAACTTCCCTAGGTGAGTTTCCGATTCGAAATAAAAATTCAACGTCCATGAATAGTGATCACTGATCATTGTTATCTAATCTCGAAGGTTGAAAGGGTCACGAGATCTGAAATTTAAATATGATCCTGCAGGCTCCTCCCACTTGTACCACGTAGGAGGGGGTTTTTAAGTCGACTAAGTCTTGAATGACAAGTAGGTTTTGAAATGTACTGTTCACTCGCTCCCTCGAGGGATCAGAGGATAAAAGGGAACACAAGAGTAATCTTCCATTCCCTCAAGTTGAGCTTTAATTCCGAGGATTTAGGCACGCAAACTTTTGTTTTTCTCCCTCGGCAAAACCGCGCTTCCACAGGGTAAATCCAACTCCTTGTAGTTATAACCCTTGATGCCTTCGATCATGGAAGATGCCATCTCAAGAGTTCCAAACTTATCTCTGAATTGAATTTTCTTTTACTCTGGATATTTATCCAAACTTCTTGCGACGTAGTTTTGGCGGAAAGCCGGAGGGACTCAACCCTAATCACCAAAAAGAACTTTTTCCCAACTCCAATAAGTACTCCAATCAACACTGTCTTCTACATGGTCGATAACACGCCAAAGCTGGTATAAACAAGTTATTTATTTTGTGATACAAAATGTACGCGGACAATAGGACAATATTTTGGGTGCTGAACGCAAAAGCTTGAACTTCAATTTAATTCCTTGAATTATTTCCACGGTGTTTCAAAGTGTTCCGCAAATAGCCGACTCACAGTTTGGATTCAGAAAAAATCGCAGTACTCAAGACGCTACCTGTTTCCTTTATAATTTAATTGCGGAGGACCTTGACTGTGGGAAGAAGCCGATTGCCGTATTCTTGGATCAGGCTAAAGCGTTCGACACGATTTCACATGAAATATTATTTGAAAAGATGAAAAATTACGGCATAGAAGGCCAGGCTCTAGACTGGTTTCGCAGCTATCTGAAAGATAGAAAACAAATAGTAACCTAATGGTACCAGAAGTGGCGAAATACCCTGGAGTCGTGCGCTGTCCCGCAAGGTACTGTGCTTGGACCGATTGCATTTTTGCTGTATATAAACGATATAGCTGAATTGAAATTACCAGGTCGCATACTCCTATTTGCTGATGATACAGTCTTCTACTGCTCTGCTGACGCTTGGGAAGCAAGCCGACTTATGGCTGAGAGTGGACTAAACATCATTAGCGGATGGATGATGCGCAATAAATTAACATTGAATGCCACAAAAACTGCATATGTCCCATTCAGTCTGGACAACCGAAACCCACCTGTGCTGTCACCACTTATCATCCACGATGTAAACTGCAGGGTATCACAATGTACAACCTGCCAACCCGTACATCCAAGTCATTGTGCCAGATACTTAGGAGTAATTTTTGACACCAAAATGAAGTTCGAACAGCAAATACGAAACACCAACTTGAAGCTCAGGAAACTCCTATACGTATTTTCAAAGCTCGCGCCGATCCTGGACCGAGATTTGTTGAAGCGAGTGTACGTTGCTATGGTCGAATCCGTGCTTAATTACTGCCTCCCGTTTGGAGTAGTACTTACAGCACATTGCTGGAGCCAATCAGGAAAACGCAGAAAGCTCTCATTAGAAAAATCGCCAAGAAACGCTGGCTCGAACATACTGCGCAACTTTTCCCTGAACTGCAGATTTTACCTTTTAATAAATTAATCGATCTTAACAATATTAAGCAAATAATAAAGACAAAACACTACAACCTCCCTTCTCACACAGCAAACACTAGATTCAGTAACAACTATAAAATTGAGTACCCATTCTTCCGCACAACCTTCGCTCAGAAATCATACAAATTTAGGGGCCTTCACGTTTTCAACGATCTACCTAGCCAATTAAGGGACAAATTACTGCACAATAAACTGACTGGACCATTAAAAAACAGCTAATGATGTACTTCCTACATAATTGCTAGATACAAAAAATGTAACATACTACATAGCTATAGCTATAGCTAAATTAAATTTATTTGCCTGGCACTGCATGCTAGCGTACCGCCAGAACCCTGCTCATCCCCCACCACGAGCCCTTGCTCATATGGGGATTAATTTCGTAGGATATATGATCGCGGCGGATCATGCCGGTTGTGTCAAACACAAATGTGTGCATCCGCTGTACTTTGTCATGTTTTTCATGTGCTTAAATTAAAATAAATTATTAAAAAAAAAAAACAAAAAAAAAAAGCAAATGTCCGTCAGCCGGGCGCTGTCCGCTGTCCACGCCGATTTCGCTAGTAGGAAATGTTATAAAAATCTGAAATTCGGATCAGGGACCCATTTCCGGCTCTAGTTGGTCCTCAAACGTTTCAGGCCGATCGGACCAACATTGGACCAGTAATTGGGGGAGGAGGAAGGGGGAGGGGACAAAATGGTTTATCAAAAAATGAATTATCGAGATTTTTGGCGATCTAGGTGTGTGGGTATCATTTTTGACGGCTCCTGAAACGATTGGCGCCCACCGGAAGAGGTTATGGGTCAAAATGGCTACCTATTTACCCATTTCGAATGTGTGTTTTCGAGATTTTCGGTACCTAGGCGTGAGGGGTATCATTTTCCACTAAATTTTGAACCCTGAATCGATTGGAATGAGTCCCGGATAGATAACGCCCACCGTAGGAGTGTATGGACACTGAATCGATTGGAAATGAGTCTCCATTTCTCCTGTTCCGAGGGTTGAGCAACCCCTGAGTATGAATTTGCAGCGTTTTTTCAATATTGATGCTCGTTTTTGAGTCGTGTTACTAATTCCTGTATAGTTAAATAGCAACACGATTATCAACATCATTACCCAATACGAATTGCCAGTTCCACTCTCATGATATTCTCCCTTATTCTGGTGACCTCGAATACGAGGTTATTTCCCTTCCTATGAGAGCAACCTAGGAAATTATGGCTAGCTAAGGTGTATAAAAGGTTCTTGCGTATTAAGGCTCCAACTAAGGTTACGTTTGCTCGAAGCGACTGTTGCGACTGTCGTTCAACGATGGCCGCACAGCGATAACCGCTGAACGATAGTCGCTGGCCTACCGTTTTGCTCATAGTGGTTCTCAAAGGGGGTGGTGAAGGTGTCCAACCGTTTCTGGAAGGGCTTCTCGGTCAGCTATGATGCACTGGACTGGTGAACACTTTCCGTCCACTGTCAGGCGATTATTACTACCTCTCCCATGAGCAACTATTCCAGCTCTGCGATCATCGTGAGTGCCCCAAGCGTGAGTTGCAAGAAGCAAAACGGCCCCACAGAAAGGCAATGGCATTGTATCATTGAATTGCGGTGCGATCATCGCTGGGCTATCATCGCAACAGTCACCTCGAGCAAGAAGAAAGCACCTAGGTGATGAGGCATTTTGTCAAGCTCCTTGGTTTGCATTCGAAAAAACGGTTTAGGATTGCGAGAGCCACTAAGGGACAAGACCCCCCCCCCCCCTACCACCCGTGCGCTTTTCGTAAAAATTACCTCGTTGGAGTCCATTAAATTTTAATCATAATATTCACTCGAATAAAAAACCACCTCAGCGCACGTGGGACTCCCCCAAGTGCAGGGAAAATTATGTGTAAACCTAAAATGTTTCGGTTCATTACTGCGAGCTCTCATTTACCAATTGGTTATTAAACAGGGATCGTTTTGTGTCCGACGAGCGGACGCAAGAAAATTGGAAATCCCCTCGTCCTAGCAGTGCGTCACAGCTCGACAACCTAATACTTAGGTTGACCGAATCGAGCTCTCGGGAAATGTAAATTACGCCCTTCGGGTCACGTGATATGTCGTTATTTTTCACGTTCTCGACGTCACGACACGATCCGTCATGAATCATTCTGGAACTGCCGTTGAACTGAGTATCGACCAGGCTTATTGCACCTTTCGTGTGGATTTCTGCGACCGAGGTTCCACGTGGTTTTCAAGTTGACAGGAAAGGGAGGTTTGTTGCATGCAATCAAAAGTCAAGTTTCGAGTATAGGAACACTAAGAGTTCGCCATCTTATCGAGACTCAAAACTAAAACTAAAGGATTTTCTTGTTTTCTCATCATTCTTGTCGTCATACGTCGACGAATCCTCGTGATTTGGAACCAAATTGATATTTTAATGACGGAATCGAAGTGATCATACGAGTTTCCACGATTTCTAATTATACGTTACGCACTTCTTCCGTCGTGAATCGCGTCATTTTTGAATCACAATAAATTACGTATGAATTTATTGACGTATTGCCTCTTAGTAGGATCAACAGCTTGATAGCTTCTGTGATGCCTTGAACTTGTGTTTCACGAATTATCACCAAGATCTGATCAAATCGAAGGCAGTTAACCTTGGGAAGAAGGTTTGTCAAATGCCTGACCGATCCAAGATCTCATCACATCACATCAGTTGTTACAGGGAAGGATGCTTGAGCCAAATGCTTGACCAATCCAAATATCTGATGACGACAAGGAAGTGAGCATGGGAAATGGAGGTTTGAGACAAATGCCTGACTGATCCAAGATCTGATCTCGTCAAAGGCAGTCGACTACGAAAAGGAGACTTGAGCTAAATGCCTGACCGATTCAAGATCTGATCACGTCAAAGGCATTTGACATAAGAGAGGAGGCTTGGGCCAAATGCTTGACCAATCCAAAAATCTGATCACGCCAAGGGCAGTGGGCATGAGAAATGGAGGTTTGAGTCAAATGCTTGACTGATCCAAGATCTCATTACATCAAAGGCAGTTGTTATAAGGAAGGAGGCTTGAGCCAAATGCCTGACCAATCCAATAATCTGATCACGCCAAGGGCAGTGGGCATGGGAAATGGAGGTTTGAGACAAATGCCTGACTGATCCAAGATCTGATCTCGCCAAAGGCAGTTGACTTAGGGAAGGAGGCTTGAGCCAAATGCTTGACCAATCCAAAAATCTGATCACGCCAAGGGCAGTGGGCATGAGAAATGGAGGTTTGAGAAATGCCTGACTGATCCAAAATCTGATCTCGTCAAAGGCAGTTGACATAGGGAAGGAGGCTTGAGCCTAATCCTGACCAATCCAATAATCTGATTACGACAAGGGGTATGGGCATGGGAAATGGAGTTTTGAGTCAATTCCAGACTGATCCAAGATCTCATCACATCAAAGGCAGTTGTTAATGGGTTGGAGGTTTGAGACAAATGCCTGACTGATCCAAAAATCTACGCCAAGGGCGTGGGCAGGAAATGGAGGTTGAGTCAAGCTGACTGACCAAATCTGATTACTGTCAAGGCAGTCGACTGATACGTCAAAGGTTAAGGAAGGAGCTTGGGCCAAATGCTTGACCAATCCAAAATTGATCACGCAAGGCAGTGACATGGGATATTGATGTTGCCAAGGCACGGGAGCATCCAGGCAGCTGATGGAGAGGTTTGAGCCAAGCTGACTGATCAAAATCTGACACATCAAGCTAGTGGAACAAGGATGAGAGGTTTGAGTCAAACACCCGACCAAACCAAGATTTCAATTACACCAAAGGGTGCACAAACGAATAGGTAAGAGTTGAGAGAAGCCTTTGAGGCCTTGTAGAAGACATTGAGGATTATCGAACTCAAGTTTGAGGGTATGTGAGCAGAGGTTTGAGCTGATTCATAAGTGACTCTCAACTGACTTTCTGACTCTGTCGGGATATTTATATCCCCAGTGGTGGTGTTTTCCTCAACTCTACCTGTAGTGGGGTCCTGTCGGGGTTTTCCCCCAGTCTTGCTGCGCCCTCTGCCCCCTTCTTTATCTTGCACTTCGGTATTTTACAATGTGTGGCCTCCTAGCTTCATATGCCAGAAAGCAGCAAGACGGACAAATTGGCTAGACCATTCATTCTTAGTGGTGGAATGTTGCAGAGTGTTGCAGTCAAAGGACCGACCGCTGCCTAATCTGAATTCAAAAGACATTTTCCAACTGTAGATGAGAGAATATTGCTTTAACTCACTTCCAAAAATACTGCGATTAGTAATGCAAAATAACTGCTGATTCAGAATTGAAGTATATTCTTGCATTAGGATTTTGGGAATTTACAGGTTAAGTCATCCAATTTCAGAAACATAATAAACTAAGGGAAGAAGCACGTGAATGGGAAGTGATTCATTGACTCAAACTGAGCTTCAACTTTAATAATGTTGAGTAATCTGGCTGGCAGCTTTTTCTTGAGTAAGTTCACCCTTTTCCTTCATTTCAACCCTCATAATCCCGGGTTTGCAAACCTTAGCTACCCCTTTCACGGGTTCCACTGAAAGCCCTTTGAGTTTCGAGGCAACCCTTGGTAGCCAAGCTCAAGAAACTGACCGCGGAGTTTCTTCAAAACGTTCAGTCCATTTAGGTCCTTGGTTCTGCGGCTGGTGCTTTTTCCCGTGAAGAAATGGGTTTCGGATTTGTTATAATTTTGTTAGAAGACACATTCATTATCTAGACGTACATGAGTGTCCCGAATGATTTCATTCAAAATCCTGAGTTTGTATGTAAGACTAGGGATCGGTGTTTACAAACTGAAACACGAAATGTGACTCAGTGCTCAAAATTAATTGAGAATCAAAAGCAAAGTCGATTCCAACAGACGAACAGGCTGCATGTGAATGCGACGTGGTACACGGTATCTTTGGACGGTAGTCTAGTGGTATAGACGAAGGATTGGTTTGGTAATCCGAGTTACCTGGGTTCGAATCCTGGATAGAGCATCTTAAATGTTTGCCTTGATCCCGTATTCGTCCTCTTCACTTAAGGAGGTGAGGCCTAGACAAATAATCGCGCTCTCCAGAGCTTGTCAGCCTACTGGGAACTCGAAAGCCCGATGGGGTTCCATGGTGCAATGCTGGACCATGGAAGAGGCATGGAGGTTGTTGGATGATCTTCCTAGCGAGCGCTAACTGAGGTGCAGAGTTTCAAGTGCAGGCCAATTCATGCTATCGAGTTTGGCTGTCTAGTGAAGCATCATTCCTCCGCATTCAGCTCAATCAGGTGGAACAGCTTCAAGAAACGTCTTGATAATCTGGTCGTCCCCACTGGAGATCCTTCAAAACGCCATGGTCATCTGCAAACGTGAATTTTTCGGCATCCACAAGGAACAGGTTACGTTGTTAGGGAAAAGGGTAGCGTACATCAAACAGATGGGATCTCCTTGCACAGACCAAAGGAGAGGCTGGAGACCATAAAGAGCCATGCTACCTTCCTAAACAGTTCTGCTATTCTACCTGTTCCTAATAGTCACACGAATGTCTGGAGACAACTAAGGACAACAACACCATTAGTTCACCAAGTCCCGCTAGACCTCAGGGCAGTTGTATTCCTTCTGTGATAGCAGGCCAGGTTTCACTGTTATAGCTGTGTCTCTCATAGCAGCAATATTAGGTAGGTACCTACTTTTAGATCATTCAGTTTGCAGTGGTCCAACACCAGTAATTTTTGGTTGGTTATCCTAGAATACTCAACCTGTTTTCATGCAAAAAGTATTCGGGCCAACATTTTTTTCTAGGCATTTCAACGTGTCTAGATTAAAAAAGTCAAATGTCTGTCTGCTGTAGGCCTGATATGCCTGCGCTAGACTGTTCCTGAGGCCATGTGGCCCATTACAGTCTATCCTTGTCTTCATTTATGCGCCAGATCATCTGGGAGCCCTGCTCTATGGCTCTATGGCTTCCCTGTATATCAGGCACCTCACCCTCTTCCGGCATTCGCCTGCCTGTGGCAGCCCAGGATGAACCTCGTGGAGGTGCCAGGTTTTGCAAGGGGTCTTTATTTCTCATTTCTGCTCTGCTAAGCCTCTGTGGCATACTATGAGCTGTGGAGCAGGATGGGGGTGGCTGTGGAGCTGCTGGAACTTAGTGCTTATCTGCTCTGGCTATAGTTGGTCCCCAAAACTTTTCAACCTGATCAGGCCAAATTTGTTTTGGGTTGAAAATATCTATCAACCCATTTTGAATGTGTTTTGGGGATTTCTGGTACCTAGGGGTGTGGGGTATTATTGTCCACTTAATTTAGGACCTGAATCAATTGGAATATGTCTTGATGCTCCTGGTCCGAAGAATAACCAACCCCTGTGGAAGAATTTGGAGCGTTTTTTTACATTGTGAAGGTAGATGGATATCGGTTTCCAAATTTTTGTTGCATTGAGTGAATTGCAACTGGCCCTATCTCTACAATATGCATTACACCTATACACATAAGTTGCAGAAAAGAACATCATTATATGATAATTTATTTCTACTATAAGAGCTAGCAGCTTATCACGACTGTGCTGAGGTCTAGGAGGGACTTGGCAAACTAATGGTGCAGTTGTCCCTAGACATTGGCTAATAGTTACTCCATACCTGTTCCTTTTCTCTTCCTCCTTCCCCTCAGTTGATTAATATTTTACTGACATGACAGAATTGTGGGTCGTGCAATTCTCTCAGGAAATAAATGATGGTATAATATATTTTTTCTGATTCAACATGACTTGGAGCAGCGAAGCCGATTACTTCGTAAGGCGAGGATGGTTGTGGCAAAAAGACTTTTCCGCGTTCGCGCTCCAAGAAAGAAGAAACCACATTGATAAAAGCGGTAGAATAAATGCCCGGGTAACATCATAAGGTTTTGGGCGTGGATTCGATCTCTTGCTCACTTGCCTAATGTGTTGAAAGTCGACCTTATCAACGGCACCGTCTTTTCTTCCTTGGAAAACCGCCTCGCCTCTCGTTGCCTTTCTCGCAGTTTCCCTTTCTTCTTCTTCTTCTTCTTCTTCTTCATGTTGCGAACGGCTCCTCCTTCCTCGCCATTCCCCTCATACTTCTGCCTGGTGGTTTCGCGTTGTTCTTTCAACTTCTTCTCACATCCCGTTCCAGAGGTGAGGAAGTTTCGGGAAGGCTTCCCTTGGGCTCAGTTTCCTTACGTTGGAAATACGACCGCACAATGGGCCAAAGATAAATCGTGGGATGATTTAAAGTGGCGAGGTGAAGTGCAATATTGCTTGTTCCAAACTCACCTCACTCGTTTTTCATTGGGAACAGAATAAATGGAAGGCGGTTTTGCATAAAACCATTTCGACGAGGCAGAATTTCAAGTATGATGTGGCATAAATTATAACGTTTGAAAAAGCGCTTTCACCTGGGAGGGTAACGATCATTGAACCAGCGATTCCCCACGAAAGGCTTTCAACTTCAGTCATGCGCGTATTTTACGTTTGATTGTTGATGACTTTGGCGATAATCTTTTTGAACGCTTCGTTCACGGTATCGAGTAAAACCGGGGTTTTTGAGCTTTTGTGACTTCCGCGCTAACATGATTATCTAACCAGAAAGGTGGAGGGAGACAGATTTTGACGGATCATCTGCGCAACGAGAAGAAACGTTCTTGCACAATCTAATTTCTTGCTTTTCACTAATATGCCATTCAGGTTCATGTTTCCGTCAATTGTATGCGACATGCGAATGCATTTGGCTGATATCGTTTTTGGCTTTTATGGTGTCAATACAATTTTATATTCACCAAGCAAAGGGATAACGATGTTTTGGTTAGTTATTCCTTAAATGATCAACCTATGTTCTCATGCAAGAAGTCAATCTCCCCGATTCGGCCCAAAATTTTATTGTGGACGTGTCAAGGTATCTTAAATTAGCAAATGTCCGTCCGCCGTCCACGCCGACATTGGTAGTAGAACATTTTCTAAAAATCTGAAATTTGGGGGTCTGTTTCCGGCTCTAGTTGGTAGTACAGTAGCTTTTCAGCCCGATCGGAATGAATTTGGACGGGGTAGGGGTCAAAATGTGTATTTCTAAAAAGGGGTTTTCGAGGTTTTTGGCGATCCAGGCGTGTGGGGTATCATTTTCCATTAAATTTTGGAGGCTGAATCCAATGAAATGGGTCTTGGAACGATTGACGCCCTCTGGATGAGGTTATGAGTCAAAATAGGTACCTATTTACCCATTTCGAATGTGTGTTACCGAAATTTCTGGAACCTAGGCGTGTGGGGTTATCACTTTCCACTAAATTTTGGACCCTGAATCGATTGAAATGGGTCCGGGACCCGGCACACCCACTATTTCCCCCATATCCCCCATGAAATGAATCTCCATGCGCCTGGTCTGAGGAATAACCAATCCCTATGAAAGAATTTGGAGCGTTTTGGCTGTTATCATTATTTTATAAAATTTTATAAACACCAAGACAAAGGAATAAAGGCCTTTTCTCGGTTAAATCCTGCTGCCCTAGAATAACGGCATTTTTGGTAATACTTATTTCAATTTCATTTACGGTTCAAATTGATTTTCTCGGCTGTTCAACCATCTTCTTCTTTCCTCAGTTCAATCTTCAAGTCACAATTGTTTCACATCAATATAATCACAAGATCTTAATGCTCTAAAAGGCTGTTGCCGCCTTACCAAATACGATCTTTAAAGCGTTTTCTAACTTTCAGTGATTTTTTTTTTCAGGAAAATTTAGTTATTTGTATATAATTTTTCCAAATAAAAGGAATTTTTGAGTGGTTTCGACACTTTCCGCAACTTTTGTAACACTAAACACAGAAACTAAACGGAATTGTTGAGAGTGTATCCGCTTAATTTCTATCGTTTGAGCCTCTGTGAGTCACTTATCTGGAAAAAGTGTATAAATAGATACCAGTAAGTAGTTTCGGCCTATTCACTGAAATGTCACGGAGCCCTCGCGGGCAAACATCGTTAATAAACGTCGATATCGCGTGGTTTCAATGGGTGATTGAACCTATTCAAGTGAATCGGGATCTCCTTTGCTGTGCTAACCCGATGAGCGCCGGCTGAGGTCAGCAGGGTCCACGTAATTTAGGCCGAGGGGCTCATCTTGCGGTGGGCAAGGCCTGAACGGTCAGAGGACCACTTGGGCGAACCGTTCAAGTTTCCTCTTGACATTGATTAACGATACAATGAAATGCTAAACAAATTCACTCGACGGTTTGAGTTGTTGCCTCCCATTAAGACCCCTTTCGCGGGTGGAGGTAAGTGAAGCGAAGAGATTTGATCTTGTTTGACGATGAGGTGAATCTATTGTCAAGACGGGGGCCACAGTGATGCAAATCCTGCTGGACCTGGGTAGAACGCCCTTCCGACCATTTTGACCCAAGTTCCTCTTTTGTTCTCAAACTGCCTTGATGTCGCTCGCCTGATCCAACTCACAACAAAGCAGATAAATAGTGTATACCTGGACTGGATAATTTCCGAGGTCAAAAGCTAAATACTTGTTCATAGAGAATTGGAGAATCCGAGTACTAATTAGCCCGTGTGATAGGAGTAGGTTGGAAAAATTAACTGATTGATGCTGAAATTGAAAAAAAAGTGCAAAATCTTTCTCAGGGGTTGGTTATTCCTCGGACTGAGAGCATGGAGACTTATTAAAATCAATTCAGGGTCAAAATTTAGTGGAAAATGATACCCTGCACGCCTAGATTGCCAAAAATCTCAAAAATTCATTTTTCGAATCACACATTTTGACCCATAATTCGGTTCTAACGGGCTGAAATTTGATTTTGATCCACCCAGAAATGTTTTTTGGGTCGAATCGGAGAGATTGTCTTTCTGCATGAAAATATAGGTTGGTTATTCAAGGAATAAACCACTCAGGGCTGAGACTCCCTTCAGGTGTCAGCGTCACACTGGGTGCCATTTTTGCCGAAATCCTCCATTTCATACTTAATATACCGGCGTCTAAAATACTGTTCTCCATAGACTTTCGTATATTAAATTTATCATGCAAATACCATTATACATATTATGTATATTTATATTGTAGCGACCGTAGGGGCAGCAATGTCTTCCTCGTGGACCGTCAAACGTCCTCAAGTTTGCTCTGACAGCAATAATTTTCATTTTTTGGTTAATTTTGTTCGTTATTTGAGGTAGCTTATGTTGATAAAAGGATGCAACCTATTGATGCCAGAAAAAGATTACGGGCAATTTATTCACTTTACACAGAGAAGTCAGAGAATGTTTGATGGTCCACGAGGAAGACATTGCTGCCCCTACGGTCGCTCCCCAATTCCATACGGTCGCTACCTCCCGCTGTTAGGGTCGTTACGTTTTCTAGTGATTGCAATTTCCATTTAATTACATTTGTGAAAGGTTTGCTATAGCCTTATAGTACGTCAAATTGAGGATTTATCGATAAAAATTGGAGAACCATCTTAATCAATTTGAGACTTTTCCATAGCAAAAAAGCGGGAATTTTTCTGACTGCCCTAAGAATTTGTTGAACAAATTAGAACCCTTCTTATGAATAAGACCAATCAAATGAATCCATGAATGAAGTATGCACTGTTCATTTTGGTGGTTATTCCTATCCTATCCGATTGAGAACTGATACCAGAGGTCAACCTATCTGATTGGAGTAAAATTAGTCAATATATTATGTTTTACGATAAGTCTAGATCACAAAACCGAAAAGACCGTCCACCCGACATCGTTTACACCGTTTTTGGTACAGGAGCAGTTCCATAAAAACCTGAAATTTTGGGTTAGAAAGGTCTCTAGTTAGTCCTCAAAAATGTTCAGCCCCATCGGACCACATTTGGGGAGGGTATGGGTGAGAAAGTGTTTTTTGAAACACGGTTTTCGGAATTTTTTGGGAACTAAGCATTTGGGGTATCATTTTTCACTAAATTTTGGACGCTACATCCATTGATATGGGTCCCGGAACGAATGGTGGCCATTGGAGGAGGGTATGGGTCATGATGGGTACCTAACTACCTACCTGTGTGAGGTATTATTCCCCACTTATAAATTAAATAATAAGTATTTTTGAAGGTTTGTTCTTGGTTTACCAAAAACACCGGCACAATGTTGCCCTTTGAGTCTAGCTCCTACGTAATGACGCCATTTTCATAATTTTAACAAAATATTGAGATGCCCTTTCTACAAATTAGACCAAACAGAACCGTTTTCACATCAAATTTGAAATTCTTTCAAATCAAAAAGTCAAAACCCATTACAGTATTGTCGTATGCTTCAATTCTCAACACCACGCTGTTTTAATGGGCTCCGCCTCGAGTTTGAAGATGAAGGAAGATAGATCGAGTTTACAAAGTCAGATAAGAACTCCAAAGTGAATCAATGTTTTAAAACAGACTTGGAGAGTTGAACAGAATAACCCAATAAAGTTGAGGCTTCCCGATAAGAATCCTATTTCTACTTCCTGTAGGTAAACTTTGTAGGAGGACCGCAAGGAATGAACGAGCTATAATGAACGCCGATAATTCAGATCACATTTCGAAATAGAGAAGACAATAAAAGTGTTTGAGGACGATTTTACATTCGTATTTTGAACGGATTTCCATTTATAGCTATATTTTTTATTCATTGTCGTTTGTGCCGTTTTACGTGCACTTTGACGTAGATTTACATAGTCAAACTTCGATTTGGAGGATGTGTTGGAGAAGAATCTTTTATAAACGATTCCGTGTGAAGGAGATGGTCCATAATCTTCCAAGCCAATACATTTAATATAGGAAGAATGAATTAATATTTTTACCCCTCAACGTTAACGACTCTAAGCAGTCAGCATACAGAACGGGTTTCAGTGCTGAGACTGCGCTGATCAGCGTATTGGATGCAGTGCGTTGGGGTATGGATGAGAAGAAGGTCACACTTCTTGTGCTGATCGACTTGCCTAGAAGGGATGTGCTGTGCTGAGGTACCTGGGAGTGGGTGATGACATGATGAAGTGATTTGTATCTTATCTCCAAGTCCGAAGGCAGTGTGGAGCCGATGGTGTTGTGTCGACCTGGAGGACCACGGAAGTTGGTCAGGGATCGGTCCTTTCAGCGCAGTGTTTCACTCTTTACATTCGGCGGCTCCCAGTAATCCTCTCGCCAGGGACCATGCGTGAAATGTATGCAGATGATATACAGCTGTACCGTTCGTGTAAAATTGGCAAATTGCCGCGGAATATAAAGCTGATGATCGAGGATCTGGGGAGATTACATTGATGGATGGTGGAACACGGAATGAAGATCATCCGAGAGAAGACTAAAGTGATGATGCTGTGATATACGAAATTGGTGCAACAGGTCGACATGACAGCGCTGCCACCAGTGGCAATCAAACGGCACGGCACTGGAGCTGGTTCACCAAGTCAAAAATCTAGGACTTATTGTTGAGCCTGATTTATCGTGGCAAGCCCAGACCACCAAAATCCGTAATTCGGTGTTTCAGTCCATCTATCAACTTAGACGAACAGTGACCTGCCTCTGCATGTTCGTAAGGCCCTTGTAGAGGCTCTAGTCATCCCAAGCTTCGATTATGCCGCGACTGCATACAGCGACCTTAACAGTAGTACTACCCAGAAGCTGCAAAAGGCACAAAATGTGGCGGTTCGGTTTGTACTGAGGCTCAAGCTCAAAGAACATGTCACGCCTGGGTACAAGAAGTTGGGTTGGTGGAAGATAAAAGAAAGAAAGGAGCTGGCAGTCGCGGCACTCATATTCAAGCTACTGAAGTCAGGAAGCCAAGGTGTCAGTACGATGACTTCATTTGGATGTCTGCGGTCCATTCCAGGGACATGAGAAATGCAAGCAGGTTACTGCAACGATGTACGAGAGGTCGTTTGTTCTTCAGGGAATGAGGATCTACAACGAGCACATCGACTTATTCAAGTTGGAGTTCTTCACTCGCCCTTCGAGAACAGGGAACTGTTGATGCAGAGGTATGGGTAGATAGAAGCGATGATTTATGATTAAATTTTATGATTAAATGATTTATTACAATTGTTCACTCAAATGCGGTTGCTCATTAGTGCGGTTGTCGCACTAATTTATAACAGGGCTCAGCAAAGCGTCTATATTTGGACTCCAAACTGAACTGCCCTCTGCAGCGTTCCTCAGTCCCTTTTTATGCTTGCTCCCTTGGCTGAGAACCTTCTTGAGTCTTCTTTGCTGGTTCTGGGAACTCAACATGTTGTCTCGAGCAAGCCAGAAGGTTCAAGCCAATTTGATACGAATGTTCGAGAGTGACCCTTAGCCCTCATTGAGTGTCATTGACCTTGTAATGCTGGTCGTCCAGAAGACTGGTGCAAGTGTAATCTCGCAACAGTATTATGGAGGTAATTTGTAAATGTAAATGCTGATGTTCCTGGGAGAATGGCTGAGAGGGCCACATGGCCCTAATTCTCCCAGGTGGATAAATAAAAATCTTCAATAAATCAATCAATCAATGCAGATTCTGATTCTCGTAATGTCATAGAATCATCACCGTGAGATAGTTCAAACTATTTGTCTCAATGACAGTTTTCAGAAATAAATTGTTGACTTGACCGCCAAACTGTTTTCAAGTTGTTTTCCCCATAAACAATCGATTTGAAGGAAATCAATACCCTTGAATGGAGACGCTACTGGCAGCACAAGCCAACAGTTTGTAGTGTGGTGGACAGCCACTGCTAGCAGCACTGCAGGGGTTTGAACCAATCAGCTATTAGCATGACGTTCAGCCATCAGCTATTAGGTGACGTCTCAAGTATGGACGGCCATGTTGTTTTTCAGACTGTTTCAATCGTTTTTCTGCTGCATGTGGGCTGTTTTGTTAAAAAATCATGAGTTTTTAATCGCTTCCTTTGCCAATGTTGCCTTTGCTGCCTTGCAGTTTTCAATGTGAACCAATTATCACATCAGTGTGCTGGCAGTTCATCTTCAAATTGGTTAAGCATACCCCATTCCAGTCAACCCTGTCGATGCTGAATCCAATGGAATGGGTCCCAGAACCATTGGCACCCACCGGAAGAAGTATTGGGTCAAAATGGGTATCTATCTACCCATTTTGAATTTGTGTTATCGAGATTTCTGGTACCTAGGCGTGTGGGGGTATCATTTTCCACTAAATTGTGGACGCTGAACCGATTGGAATGAGTCTCCATGCTGCTGCTCTAGGAAGTAACCAACCGCTGTAAAAGAGTTTGTATTGGTTTTATTAATTTTTTACATAAGTAAGAGTATTAGTAAATAATGAGTCTTGGTCGCTTTTACCACATTCAGCAGCCTCCAACTTTTTCTCATTCTGCACTCTCTTCACTTTTCGAACAGAAACAAGAACCGAATTCAAAATGTTCAGAACTGCAGAGTTTTTCCGTCCTTACCAATAAATTTAAAACAAAACCAAACTTCGTGTTCCGCATTGAAGAGATCGTGTTGTTAAAACCACCAACACCACTCTCGCTCGACCGTCTCTCACTTACCCGAGTCAAATGAGAGAAAGAGACCTAAATAAATATTCCCTATATGTCCGAGTAAAATACACATTTAATTTATCAACCGCATAAAGGTTAAAACGTTGATCCTAAAGCTGAGTTGATGTCCCTTTCAAAATTCATTGAATTAATTTATCCACGGAGGGTATCATTTTAGCGAGCTTTCAAGGAAAGGTGAAATATATTGTGGCATTCCGTGAAATTTCTCGTGTACTCGGAAACCCAGAAACCACACAAATTAAAAAGTAAAAATAATTAAACACATTCTCATCAGTATCATGTATTCATTTATGTGATTTATTATTCCTTAGGGACGTTTTTACTGCCTCCTGTACGTAGAAAAAAAAAAAAAAAATCCTCGAAGACCTTTTTTGTGCTGTGAAGATTTCTAAACGGAGATAAAAATGATTCTTTTCTTTGTTAAATCCAACCAACCTAGAATTTGAATGTTTTATTATCATTATTTCAATTTCATTCACCGTTAAAATCATTTTTTCTCGGACGATGCGCGTGATGTTTGTAGGAAATGAGCGTTGTAGGAAAACTAACACTATTCAGTTACATGCACATTAAAAAGAGGTTCAAATTGTAGGTTTTCCATATCAAATTGAACAAATATTTTGTAGCAAAAATACACGATTTAATTCTGGGGAAGCAATAATAGTTACCAATTAGCGAGTGTAATGTAACATTCAACAAGAACATACATTCTCAGAATGAACATGATGAACACATTTTTCAACGTTAGCTTCTCCCAGCAGTAGGGGCTGATGTATACAGTAGTAACTGTAGAATGAGGCAAATCAATAGGCACTTTCAAAAGAACGGCATTTGGAAGGAACGGATGGAATGTCTTCTTCATGTTGTGTTGCACGGAGGAGGTATTCGCAGAAATAACGCGGGCTAATGTGAAACTAACCATTTGCGGTTTGAATGGGAAAACCTTCCATTTGACGTGAAAACGCTATATTTTAATGTCCCCTTGATAGCCTTTAAAAATAAATTTAGGAAAAAACGGTACAAATTCATTTACAGGGGTTGGTTATTCATCAGACCAGGAGCATGGAGACTCATTCCAATCGATTCAGCGTCCAAAATTTAGTGGAAAATGATACCCCACTTGCCTAGGTACAGGAAATTTCGAAAAAATAATTTTGAAATAGGTAGATAGATACCCATTTTGATCCATAACCTCTCCCAGTGGGCGCCAATCTTTCCGGTACCCGTCTCATTGGATTCAGCCTCCAATATTTAAATCGAATCAACAGGCTTGAATGGCATTTGGAAGGGATGGATGGAATGTCTTCTTCATTTTGTGTTGCACGGAGTAGGTATTCGTAGTAACGCGCTAGAGTTGCGGAGTAGCCATTTGCGGTTTGAATGGGAAAACCTTCAATTTGACGTGAATGCTATATTCAAACTCCCTTTGGTGTTTTTTTTTAATTTTTGGAAGCTTTTTAAAATGAATAAAAGGGTGCAAATTATTTCTCAACTGTTGGTGGGTCACGAATCTGAGAATACGTATCGTCACCACAACATGCCCCGTTTTTAGCCATTTGGCTGAAAGCTCGGAAGACCAACTAGAGCCAGAGAAATTGTCAGAAATTTCAGATTTTCAAAAAAATTCCTAGTTCCAAAAACGAATTAGGGCAGTCGCCCTAGTAGCATCCCTAAGTGAGCATAATAAGATATCCTAGCTTTAAATATTTGACCTCTCGGGACAGCTCAATTGCTCCCTGCACCAACTACCTAGCGGAGGAGGATCAACTAACCAGTCAAATCCTTACTTTGTTGAGAAATTATGATCTACCTGTCTTGATAGAAGAAAAACCTCAAGAAAATATTCAAGAAATTACTTCATATGAACAAAAATCAATACTAATTTATAATGTCATATCAAAATAATGAAGTCATCTTGCAGTTGTCAACACTGCAAGGTCATCTTGTTTTCTCTCTTCTGACGCTTGGCGTCTTCCTGTTGTGGCTGTGAGCTTCTTGAAAACCATGATTATAATGCGTTCAAGAGATGAAATGTTGTTCAATTATCAAATCCAGTATTTTCCATATTCATAGATCAATAGGTAAATAAGAAGGGGTTCGTTTCATGTGTACGAAATTCAGTGAAGAAACACCGGTAATTTGGCGCCTAACTATATGATAAGCTATATAGCATGAAAACAGAATAATAAACCAAAACAGCAGGAATCAATCTCGTGTCTTCTGATATAGAGAAGAAGGGACTTTCTACCTAAAAATGTATTATGCACTACTCATCGCAACAAAGTCCTTTCTGAAACCGCGCGGCAAAAAGAATGAACCATTTCTTCAGTTCTATTATGTCTTACCTTCGCACAATGGAAATCACTGAGCCCACTCATAGCTCGAACTGAACCTGAAAGCCACGAAAAGAGAAAAATCTCATAACAGTTTCCAATACTGGAGTAGGACGGTAAATAAGCATCTTATTAGAACGGTAAGGCCTACCATGGAAAAAGTTCCTCCTCTCGAATTCATATAAAAAGAAGTAAAGTAGGTTCTACCATTAGGAAGGGCGAGCCTCAACTTGCTTTTTCTCCTTTTTTCAGATTAAACGGAAGTTTTGCGCGAGTTTGTCATTTAAAGAGACGACTTGGGCGGTGGGGAATTGAGGAAGCGATTCTTAGCTTCAGAGTAAACGAATCCAACTGCAGTTATACTTTCTTAGTGTTTCTCCGCGCCCAATGCAACTTGATGGGGAAACTTAGCAACGAGAACTGAACCTGTGTACTCTTATTACGGTCATTCGCTGTACCTACTTTCCTTTCTTGATACCTAACATTTTTATAAGGACTTTATATAAAACTAGCGTAACCTTCTGAAAGCAAATAAACGCCCTATACCTTAATTCGTTCTTACTGGAGTGAAGGGTATACCGTTGTTCTAAAAAAATGCCTTTCCAAAAAAAAAAATTTTTTTTTCAAGTTTTTATTACACCAAGTAGGTGTTTTACTTATTTCTTTATCAAAAAAAAGTTATTAGGACTTCAGATCCGTGATTCCAGTCCACCGATTATTGCAGATATCGATTGTTTCATTGTGGTGAAAAATGATATCCCACACGCCTAGGTACCAGAAATCTCGAAAAGACATATTCTAAATGGGAAGATACCCATTATGACCCAGAAACTCTTCCTGTGGTGGCTAATCGTTCTGAGACCGATTTCATTGGATTCAGCGTCCAAAATTTAGTGGAAAATGATACCTACCCTACTCGCCTAGATCGCCCAAAATCTCGAAAAATCCATTTTTCAAAAAACACATTTTGACCCCTACCCCCTCAAATTTGGTCCGACCGGGCTGAAAAGTTTCGAGGACTGTCCTATGCCGGGAACGGACCCCTAACTTAAATTTCAGATTTTTAGAAAATTTTCTACTACCGAAAAAATGGACGGCGTACGGCGTACGGTGGACAGACATTGACCTTTTGGTTGGTTATTCCTTGAATAATCAACCTAGGTTTTCATAATAAAGGTCAACCTCTCCGATTCGGCTCAAATTTTTTTTCTGGACGTTTCATGGTGTCTAGATCAAAAATGGTCAATGCCCTTCCGAGGTATGCCGTACGCCGTCCGTCAGGTCTTTTCCTTCTTCCCGTTCTTACTCCTTGCGGCTCTATCGGGACTTTGCTTGATGCCTGGACGGTTGCGCTCACTTTCCTGCCGTGCGTTTTGCCACTGCTTTACTTAGCAGTGCCAGGATGGACGCAGAGGTAGCACGGTTGGGACCAGGAGGGGCTTCTTGGCGTGATTGGAGTGTGGGCCATCCTTCTGCAGCTATAAGTTGATGGGCAAACTTTTTGGTGCCTTCTGCGTTGTTCCTGGATTGGAACGCAGCATGCCATGGGCTCTCTTCATCTGCGGCCAGACCCAGCACTGCTAGCCATCGCTACGCGCAGTTTCGCTTTGGGCACTGGAGGTAGACATGGTCCGCCGTCTCAAGCTCGCTCAGTCACAGAGGGGGAGGGCTTCGTTCTATGCCAAGAGCTTGCGGTTGAAGTCGCCATACCAGTGCAAACTGCGGACGTGGGTCTATATCCCATAGCGCTGAGACAGGCGTGTGGGATGTTTGGCCAGATTTTGTATGTGTGCCGTCCATTTGGAGACATGTCCATCCTTCCTGCTCCTGTCTAGGCTCCATCAGAGATTGCAGCCTCAGTTGTGCTTAGCTATCATGCTCTCTCTGCCATGGCTGATTTGCCATTGATGCCAGGACCTGGAGCTTTAGGTCCAATGGCATCGCCTGTTAGGACGTGGGAGGCTTGTGCGACACTGTCCTGTATGCCTGGCTGACCATGAGGAGGGCGCATCCCTGTGCCTTGAGCAGTTTTTTCATATCTTTGCTTTCAGTACCTGGCCCAAGCTGGGCATGCTACAGAGCACCGTCTCAAAGAGGGACTTGTACATCAGACGCCTGCTCTAGAAGTCTGTGCCCCATGTAACCGATGACAGGGCTCTTGTTCGGCCAAACATTGCAAGTGCTCTTGCTGCAGCGCTCTGGATGTACTTGGTTGGGTGAAAGCTCCTGCTTAGGAGGACTACATTGCCAAAAATCTTGAAAATCCATTTTTCGAAATACACACTCTGACCCCTACCCCACCCAAATTTGGTCTGATCGGCCTAAAAAGTTTCAAGAACCAACTAAAGCCGGGAACAAGCCCCTGACCTAAATTTCAGATTTTTAGAAAATTTTTTAGAAAAAAAAAAGTTGGCGTGGACGGCGTACGGTGGACGGAAGTTTGACCAAACAAATTTTTGGGCCGAATCGGAGAGATTGAATTTTTGCATTGATTATTCAAGGAATAACCAACCAAAATGGGATACGCGAAAACATCATTTTTGTACACATTTTTTTACTCAAGCCGAAAGCATTATTATTTATCCCCCTCCCCATCCATTCCCCGGAAGAAGTCAAACCTGAGAAAAGTAAGTCCAAAGTATAAATATTTACAGGTTAAGTAGAACTCAAAGGAACTCAAGAACTCAAAAATTGATTAATAATTTTTGTTAACTTCCATTTTCTCTCCACATAGCGAGCGGGGAGAGAATGGGATCATATTGGATGGGGGGGGGGGGGTGTTTATACGCCGCAGATGTAAGATCCCTCAATGTTTTAGTAGGAATGGAGTGGATAGGCTACTGGGTACAAGGGTATCCTATAGTAAGGATGATCTGGTACAACATGTGATTATGGACAGATGAAGCGATTCACGCCTGTATCATCTTTCGAGGGGAAAACGATACACGGACGCTCATCTGTTGAGATAGAAATTGCGTAGAAGATCACGGCAAATGGAGCCACCGAATAAATGACCAGTTTGCTGACAAAACTGGACCGTGATATTCGCATGTCCATTCACAGGGAAGGATCGTTTAATCTTATCAGTTCCAAACGCTCAAGCACTAACCGTTTCAAAAAGTATACCTCTCGAGAATCGCATACATCTGATCTAATCGGTTGAGTCTCCTGCCTGCACCGTGGGAATAGACCATCGCTATCTTCCAACAGCTTCGCACGATGAAAATGCTGCGATTTCCCATTCAAACGGAGAGAATGGCCGTTTGATGAGCGCCAACCCCGGCACAAGCACACGCTGAAACGCGATAGCAAATGCGCTGGCTCACTCTCACTCTGTTAACGAGATATTGATGTATCGAATCGAAACCGACGCTTTCTCATCCTAGAAAGTGATGCGAGCGGATCCAATTTGCATAATGCACGTTACGCGAACCTTTGCCGCGAGCTCCCTTGAAATCGTTTGCCTCGGATGCTATTCTCAGACTGCAAGGTCGTGAATCTTATTTTTCAATTTCCTTCGAGCGAATGGAAACAAGTATGTGCCTGCTCACTCGAGCGTGGGGCTTTTTTTCCTGTTAAGATGAAGAGAAAGGGACTGAATCAGACGCGGCACTCATTTTGGAAACAAGACGTGGAAGAATCGTGTCTTTTCAGAGTCACCCCCATGAATCATACAAACCAGACATATTTCAAGGTCAGATTTATGAATGAGGAAGGTCATAGCGAAGGACGTGCCGAAAATCAGCAGCAAGAGCCAAAAATGTAATTTTCAATTTACCGCCGCTTCAGGCACATGGACATGTCAGCCAGCAAAATGAAAATGTAAATGATAATGAAATTATGTAGAACCAACTCATGTAGAAGGAGGACTTAAAAAAACTGGCTGAGAAAATCCCTTTGTAGGTAGTACTCCTCGTAAAAGGTTTTTATGTCAAAACAATGTTCGTCCACCGTCCGCGCCAATTTTAGTAGTAGAAAATTTGCCAAAAATCTGAAATTTTGGTCAGAGACCCATTTCTAGCACTAGTTAGGCCTTGAAACTTTTCAGCCCAATCGGACCAAATTCAGGGTAAGGGAGGGGGTCAAAATGTGTATTTCAAAAAAACTGCAAATTATTTCACGGGGTTGGTTATTCCTCGGAACAGGCGCATGGAGACACATTTCAATTTATTCAACGTCCAAAGTTAGGTGGAAAATGATACACCATACGCCTAGGTACCGGAAATCTCAAAACCACGCATTCAAAATGGGTAATAGATACCCATTCTGACCCATAGCCTCTTACGGTGGGCACCAATCGACCCGTCGCATTGGATTCAGCGTCCAAAATAATACCCCACAGTCCTTGATTGCCGAAAATCTTGAAAATTCATTTTCGATTGGGCTGATATGTTTTGAGGACCAACTAGATCTGGAAACGGGTCCCTGACCAAAATTTCAGATTTTTAGAAAACTGTCTACTACCGAAATCGGCGTAGACTGCCGACGGACATTTGTAAGTACTCTCTTCCCCCCCTCCACCAGTCTTCTAAATAATGTGATATGCGCCTGTGACAATTGTTTAGGCTAGACATAGTTAAATTTAGGTATTTTATCCAGGCAGGGGAGGAATATTCCAGTGCTCGCCCAACCTACAGCGTTTTAGCGAAAGACTCCTTCGCAGGACTGTGGAGCATGATGAAAATGGGTGAAGAATCAGCTGGAGGACACAGGTGGGGTGTTTTCCTATTTAGGTACTCCTACAAAATACGTAGGGGTGATGCCAAGTAAAGTGGTATGTGCCACCACTACCACATTAAGCACCAAGTCCCAACAGCTCCAGAGCCACCCCCACCCTAAAGCTCATAACATGCCAATGATGGATGACCGCAAGCATGAGAAGAGGTGCGTTAGTACGGAGGCCTAGCAGAGCAGATTAGTGAATAAAAGACCCCTAGCAAAACCCGGCCACGAGGACCATCCTGGACTGCCACAGGCGAATGCCGGAAGAGAGTGAGGTGCCTGATATACGGGGAAGCCATAGAGCCATAAAGCAGGACTCCAATGATCTAGCGCAGAAACATGAATAGGATAGACTGTAATGGGCCACAAGGCCTCAGGAACAGTCTAGCGCAGGTATACAGAACGGACATTTGCCTAGTTTGATCTAGACACCTTGAGACGTCCAAAAATTTTTTGGGGGGAGATTGAATTTTTGCATGAAAACATAGGTTGATTCAAGGAATAACCAACCAAAAATGGAATTGCAAGATTTTCAGCAATCTAGGCTTTGGGAGTATTATTCATCACTAAATTTTGGAAGCTGAATCGATTATTTGGGTCCGTACCGGCCGCCGCACACCGGAGGTAGAGTATGAGTAATGTGGGTATCTTAAAATTTTGAATTCGATTTATTGGGACCTAGGTAGCCTCTTTGGGCAGTTAAAAGTTTCTCAGGTTGCACGACTCACGAGGAAGAGAATCTTGCTTCTTCGTTGCTGTGACGCAGTCACTTTCTGGGGGGTCCAATAGTCAAAAGGATCGCCGAGAGAGCGATAAGAGAATCAATCAAAACTGTGAGGTTTCCGTCTTCTGAGGACGACCTTGGTGTGACTAAACAAGATCAGCTGGCGACCTCATCAAGTGACCCAGCTTGCGACTCCCCACTATTCTTATCTCCTCGGCCCTCCGGCTATCGCTCGTCCTGTCCAGTGTTATTGTAACCAAGACTGTGATTCCATGGCCTTTCATTGAAGACTGTTTCAGTGCATCATTCGGAAAAAATGATTCGCCATTTCACGATTCTTACTTTGTTGTGTATCGTCGCGGGTGACAAATGGAACGTCGACACGTTACAAAAATTAACTAACGAATTGGACTCAGAAAGATTGAGCTACTACGAATCTTTTCCGAACAAATTGACTGATATAGCGTTACAAGGTGTTCGTGACTATTTGAACGAGAATAACGACACGGCAATCGACATTCTTCCGATCGATATCACCTTCACTGAGACGATACTGGGAATCGATTTTAAGGGTGAGTTCAAAGCCGAGAACGGTGTTTTCAAAAACCCTGCAACAGTCGAAAGACGGGGAAAAAGCACCATGGTTTGGCCCAGCTTAAAGGGCACCGTCGTGTCCACCACAATCGGATTCGAAGACCTTGAAGTGTATTTCCCCTCCTACAAAGCGACCGTGGTTGGCGTCACAGAAAACGGTGACGTCAAAGTCGTCGTCGGAAACAATAAAATCTTCCTCCAAGTAAATGTAACTTTACTTCCTGAGTGTACGGTCACCTTGGCCAATTTGACCATGACGGAAATGAGCGACATTTCCTCCAACATTACCGGCTTGGGAATACTGGACAGCCTGGCTGGCGTCATCACTGGTTGGGTGTTGAACAGTTACGAAACCTCTTTGACGGGCATCATAGAGAACGTCGTCGCTAACAAACTTGCTGATGTTTTGGCCAAAACGGGCGGATTTTGCAAGTACGAATCACCCGTGAGGCAGTTAAGACGCACGGAAATCCGCAACGTTAGTTGCCGCCATGTTGGGAAGTCTAACTACAAGTGCAAAGAAAATAAGTAACGATCGTCTAATAATGTGTCGTGACACCATAAAAATATTTTCAATGTGAGTGCCTTACTATTCAAAAAATAAAAAATGTGTATATACATTGAAGTTTTTATAAATGCCATCGCAATAATGCTATAAAATTGTCAAAATGTATGCATAAATTACTACATAATAAAGTTTAAATCTTTATTCAATGGCTGGCTATATCGGTACAGTATTGCAA